>CM062835.1:21912000-22146000 GCA_031772345.1 Himalopsyche anomala
ATTAAAAAATCCATTATTTTGAAAGACGCGCCAGAAAAAAAGAGTATTAGAAATAGACAAAATAAATACAAAAACAAGTCATACCAGAGATTAAAAAAAAAATGGTCATTTTTATTACAAAATTCTTTTTCAAAAGGAAGAGAAGTATATTGCTGTATTTTTGTTTAAATTGTGATGATTTAAATCTCTCATCGGCCGCAAATTAATATGAGTTCAGTTACGAAAATTAATGTTTATTTAATACTATTTATGTAGTTAATACTTCTATGAGATTTAATAATAATATTATTTTAATTATTTTTTACAGCTTATAAGGCTGTTTTGATGTGAGCAAGTTGTCCCTTTTCACTCCGCAGCATGTAACAAACAACCTACCCCAAGGACCCAAGTTCAGTTAAAATTTAATTTTCTTTATTCTATAAATGCAATAATTTTAAAGCTCTCAACTTGAACTCAAACTCTCTTTAAACTTTAAGAAAAAAGAAGGAGAAAAATTAAAATATTTTATGAAAGCAATACTTAACTGACAACTTGGCAAATGTTTTTTTTTTCTTATCATTTTCATACTGTACGTGGGTCCAAGCACCAGTCATCGAGTAAGTATGTTTATTTTTTTTATTTATTCGATTCTGTCGATTTTTTTTATTGTGTATTTTTACTGCAGTCACAAATAAAATATAGCTACCGGCATTATCAGTTGATAATGCTAGTCATGAGCGAAAACGGTTTTGATAATATAAAATAAACGTGGAATTAGTACAAATGAGTGTTTTATCTTTTGAATATCTATTTTGGTGGGAAATATTTCTTCAGATCTAAAAAATACATTTTTTCAAAACACTGATTTTACTGAGCACGGCCTGAGTACAGTTACATTGAATATTTTGTTATCTTTTTAAATTCATATCTTATCCTATTTATCTTTAAAAATTATCTATTTCGTATCAATACATACGTCCCATATGTTTGGGAAGTATAAAATTCCAATTTATTATTTTTGATGGATTCGGCTGTAATTTTTGGAATGTCAATTTTTAATATAAAATGAACTCTAATAACTTTGTGTTTCAAAATGCGACACGTTTTTCGCTTATTTAGGATCTCGATGTTCGAATCCCGGAAAGCTCAACATCAAAGAAGATTTTTTATTATTAGATACATATTTTAAAAATATAAATACATAGAAAATTTGTACCGCTGAAATTATGCACATTCACACATGTTTTGTCACTAACGACCCGGGTTTCGCCTTTCGACATTTTTAGGCGTTCAAGTGCACAGATGAACTTGAACTGAAGACGAATCTCGGGTCGTTAGTAACAAAACTTGTGTGAATGTACGTAATTTGAAAGATTCAAATTTAATATTGAAATTCCACCATGCACCTTCAGTAGAAATCTTGAAATATAATATAAATACATGGGTAGTCTGCGCAAGAATATTTCGCGCTCCTTGCAAAAATTCAGTTTTGAATTTTGACATGTTTTTCAAGAGTACAGATAAATTATATATTTTTAAACATTATTACAAATTTGTCCAAGCATGTACCCACATCTTAAACATAAGTGATTTTACCGTTGATAACATTTGGAACAATAATGAAATGATAACCCGGTAGCAAAATTAACAAATTGTTGTCATAAAAAAAAATGCATTTTTAATTTCAATTGTAATTAATTATTCATATCTTTTAACATTCAGGGTGTATATTCAAAAGGAATTGAAAAATCCATGTTTTCTTTAAAGATTTTTATTCCAATTAACATCTAATTGCGCCACCCTTTGCTTTTATGATGGTAGTTTATATTATGTTTATAAACATAGTTTTTTTAGATTCCATAGTCAGAAGAGAATCTATAGATAAAAGTGGTAGAGATTTCAATAAGAAGCATTCAATATACAGTCGAACTCGGTTTCTACAATCACGGAAATAGCGAGGTCTCGGATGTAATGAGGAAATAATCAATAGGACAGGTTGTTCGCTAATGCTAAATTTATTTCCAATGGTTTATCCCTTACGAATTGATGCAACTCATTAGTTAATCATTTATTAACGTAAATTTCATTTGTAATATCATTATTGTTTGTCCGTTTTTGTATCATCCCCTCCTTGCCTGCGGTTTTTATTTATTTATTTAAAATCATTCGTACTTAAACAAGCATCTGTGAAAGAAAGATTGTCTGAGGGTGCCTCTGAAAGAGGCGAAACACGTGTCAAAGATTGTAGCACAATACGTGGAATAATCTAAGCTATTTTATATTAAAATGAACTTCCACAAAGTTACCGCCGAATCCATCGAAAGTATAAAACCATCTATATTTGCGAAGTGTTATACATTGCTTAAGACAAATTTATATATTATACTTATTAAGATATAATTTATCTGTACTCTTAACACTTCCCCTACGTTGCTAAAAAATACTTACTACGTCCTTTGATGGACGGTAAAAACCCAGGACGTACATTTTAAAAAAATAACTTTTTTAACCAGCAACGTATCGGAAGTATTTTTAGCACCGTAGGGGAAGTCTTCAAGGACATTTTACAGTGCAAAACTGGATTTTCGCAAGGTGCGCGAAAAAAAAATGCGCTAACTGTATATAAAAATAGAAACATGAAAATATGAGAGTAAATAATCAAAAAAATGTGAATCCCGGGACCACAAAAAAGTTCCGGGACTGGATACCTTAATTGACACCGATAACTAAATTACTTAAGTACTATTCGGTGTCGTGAGAAACGCGGCAGGAGTATTTTTAAATATCTACGAAAATTCATAACCATTTGTATTTAAAAAATTTAAAAATAGGGAGTCGGCATTTTTTATATACGGCTCCCAAATCCACAACCCTGGACTAAAAGAATAATGAATGTTTTCTTCAGGTGGAATCAGTGCGGGTATTAGCAGTCGAATACAGATTGCCTAAACAGCCATGGAAACAGTACCAAGTAAAATAGCCAAGAAAAACAGGAATGATATGCGAATCGAATCAGACCGTCGTGATACATTTGATGGTGTATTTCCTTTCGATATCAATGAAGCGGCCAAAACAGGATTACGATTGTGTCCAGACGGATCTGTAGCGTGTTTTTTTTGCATTTTCGTCTGCGCAGCGTGGAGCAGCGGCGAAAATCCAATAAAATCGCACGCGGCAAAGTTCCCAGACTGTAAAATTCTCACCAGACAGGCTTTGGATAACGTGCCCGCCTTTACGCCCACCAACAATTATCACATCGTTCAGGAAACGATATTCCAAGACTACGCTACCGAAGAAAGTAGACTGAAATCCTTCAGCAAATGGGACAAGAACAAGAAACAAACGCCCTCGCAGTTGGCTGACGCCGGGTTCTTTTACAGGGGATATATGGATAAGGTTATTTGCTTCCAGTGCGGGATGTCACTAACGCACTGGAAAGAAGAAGATCCGTGGACGGAGCACGCTGCCAGGACCGGAAAACAGTGTCGTTACGTATTAATGGTGAAAGGAGAAGAATACATCGAGCGAGCAATCAAAATTAAAGAAGAAACATCCAAGGAAGATGTTATCCAAGATACGAATAATAAAAAAAAAATACTCCGAGAAGAACCTGTCCAAGATAGGAATATTAAAAAAAAAAGACCCCGAGAAAAACCTGTCGAAGATACGAAGCCCGAGACGTCTCATTATGAAAAGTTGAACTGCGATGTATGCAATGCGAACGAAAAAGTGATGTGCAGTATCCCTTGCGGTCATGTCACCACGTGCGACAAGTGCGGAGTCGCGTTGACCAAGTGCCCAAGGTGTGAAGAAGAGATACGTGGCATGGTAAAATTAGTATTTGTTTAATTATTATTAAAGAAATCACAACTCTTCAGAAAATTCTTAAACTTCAGCTAAAAAAAACTGTTTGTATGAAACCACCATCGGTAATTACCGGTAAAATTATTTTACCGCGAATTTTTTTTACTCGATTTAGATTGTTACCGCTCATACTCATCCATACCATCGCAGTGACCGCTCGAACTCTGCTGATCCTAATTTTGTTTTAGGACTGAGGACTAAGTATATTTTAAAATATACGTATTTTGGTACATACTCTTCATTGTTTACATATATTGAATTCTTGTTTATTTAACCCAATAAAAACATTAAATTGTTATATTATTTTATTTAATTTTAATTACGAACTTATATACGGTGTATACAAAGTACATACGTCAATAAGTTAATGGATAAACTAATAAGTTAATTGTATTACCTCCTCACAGACAGGTAAACCAAATACTATACAGTCGTAATTCAAATTAACCGAGCTCGATATGGCATATACATAAGTGATTATCTGATCTCCCATTACCATATCTCAGTAAAAACAAAAAGGACATCATATAAAAGATATGTATGGATTTGTATGACATTATTCACCTGAAACGTATCTGAAATTGTTTAGGTTTAAAACTAGGATACCGTTTTTAGTAAAGGTAGCCACATACAGTTATACTTTAATTGTCTAATCTACATACGTCTATTTTTTCCATTTACCGGTAAATAATCGGTAAACCGGTAATGAGAAAAGTTATTTACCGTTTACCGGTAATTGCAAATTGACGGTAAATTGCAAGCCCTACGCAGAGGTGAGCGTCGTGGGCTTCCGTGCCGGATCTCACGGGTGCGTGTCCCAGTAAGAACAGCATTTTGTTCTGTTCGAAGGCATGGGTGTTTTTGATGACTATAAATTTTAGTTTCTTTAATAACAGGTCGTAGCCAGAGCGATTAGTTAACTACTAGTCTTGTCCTGGCCTTGTCCTTCTATCCCTACTGCTATCATTGAAAAGAAAGATGGATCGAGCGACTGACTAAAAAACAGTTCTCGTTGAAAACTTCATCAGGAGGCCATATGCTACACATTGGGAGCGGGCATAGGTACAAAAATGAAGAGTCCGTGGCGCAGTGATCGACGTCGTTGGCTCACGTAAAGGATCTCACGAGTCCGAGACCCAGCACGAAGAGATTTTTTATACCATCAAAGCTATTTATTCTGTTCCATTAACGAAAAAGCATGCTCACATTTATGAAGTTCCATGATTTACTTTTAAAAACATGTACATTATTTTAATTTGAAGGAAACAAATCGACGGCCGCAAATAAATTCAAAACGCGCCGCATGTTGTGCGTTGCTGTTTTAAAGGGAATGTGAGCAGATGGAAGGGTGTAGTTATTCAACGGATATTTAGGAAATCAAGGTCATTTAGCAGAACTCCATAGCAGTGAACAACGAGCATAAACTATGAACAATGAGAACAGCGATATCTTTTAATCGTAAGTATTTGATAAATTAATTTTTCTGAGTCACTCTTGGCAAACAATGACGTATGCAACAAAAAAAAATAGAATTATACGCACCTTAACAAATAAGCCATAACTGAATAACGATTGGTAAAGCATTGACATCTATACAAGATATTAAAAACGAAAATATTTTATCCAAAAAAACATTTCCTTATCATTCATAGCAAACGTATAAACTTTTTTTTATCAGCTTGCTGTTAGATGTCTCTAGTTAAAAGTGTTTATCAAACATTAATATACAATAAACACAGGTTAGCCGACCCAAAAAGCAACGTCTTTCGCCGAGATATCGACCCGCAATAGGCAGAAAAAATTTACCGACAATTACTAAATTTAACAGAAAGTTTTTTTTTAATTGAGTTCGAAAAAAGAATTCCTTAAGTGCGGTTAGTAAATAGCAATATATGGTCAACTACTATCCTGATATTATAACAATAATTTTCTGACTATTTTCAGTTATCTAGATCAGCGTTTCTCAACCGAGGTCCACGTGTAACAAACGATAACGCCAAAACACTAAAACGCACAGGCCCTAAAAAAACATCAGTCGAATGAGATAACGCTCTCAAATTTTTGTCACTGACGCCTTAGGCGATATTGCACAATAATTGGCGTAAAACGCAATTTACCGAATTGTGTTGCTCAAGTTCTTTTGCCAATTACGCAAGTAAAATACATGCTTCACACGTTGGAAGTCCTATTGAAACATGGTTAAGAATAAAAACAGTGTTTTTAGTCTCGTAGACTTGCTTGCGACATTTGCTACCCCTGATGGAAGACGAAGCGTTGAAAGACCGCGATTCCCTGGTGTATCACAGGACCTACGAGTGCTGCAGATCCAGGGACATCCCGAGGGCATAGGCGGGTAGGCAATTACTAGGGAGCGGCAAACGATCACAGATTTTTTAAATGGCTAAATATTACACGAATTTGGCTTAGAATAAATGTAATTCCTCAATACTTTCGATAGATTCGGCGGTAACTTTGTGGAAGTTCATTTTGTATTGCCTCCCATTTTTATTTGATATTTATTATAATACATCAGAATAGTAAAATTAAAATCATTCGTACTTAAGCAAGCATTTGTGAAAGTAGTCTGTCCAAAGATGCCTCTGAAAGAGGCGAAACACGTGTCACAGTTTGTAGCACAATAAGTGGAATAATCTAAGTTATTTTATATTGTAATTCCTTAATGTCTTTGATAAAAAAAATACCAAACCAATAACGGATACTTATTGTATATAACGTAAGTGCATTTAAAATTTCCATTATTTTTTATGATGCGTAGTGAAGGTAATAGTTATTTTGTAATAATTATTGAACAATAATATGAACTTTCGTATCATATATATTCGTGAGGATCTTTTTCAATATATAATTTTTTTGAGTACGTAAGTGAGTTAAGGATTCGGCCTTCTATATTTGTATAGGCACATAGCCTAGGAACGTCACTGTGCAGATCAGCGATTAGCTTAGGAAGATATACGAAAACCATACTAAAACTCGTGAGCGAATTTCACACATTTTATTGGCATCCCAAAAAGCAGACAATCCATCGTGGAATATAAGGAAAAAATGCGTCACATTATTTACGTAGCCGAATAGTAATAATAATTCCCGCCAGAGCGCTAGGAAAAACGTTCTAAATATAAAAATTGTGCATATCCGGCGCGGCATACTTTTCACGCGCGTCAAAGTGCTCACTGTGAACTGTAATATCCAAATTATTTATTTTTGATTAGTCACGATTCGGTCGAAAGTTCAAATCGAGCCAACGGAATTGTAAATTCAATGTTTTTTTTGCAATCACTGTTACAATATTATTAAATTTAACCTAAATGTTTCGAAGAAAAGACAAACAAAAGATTTTTACCTACTAACTTAGTCGAGAGTAGACTGGGTTAATAGTTATTTAGTATGTACAGTTAGGGATTGCAATACCGGTATTACCGCAACCGGCATCCCGATATTCGAGCTGTTTTTTAATACCGATATCCAAAAAACCCAAAGCAGTTTTTTGCACTTTGCCAATAATTTTGGTTTTTGGATTTAGGTAGGTTTTGAAATTAAGGCGGTCATATATGCACTAGTGCACTGAAAAAAGTCAGTTAGTTTAATCAAGATACCGAACAAATTTTCCTGGTTTGAATATAAAATTAGATTTCATAAATTTATTATTCCTTTTGTTATGAAATTTAACTTTATATTAAAAATGAACTTCTAAAAAGTTACCGCCGAATCCATCCAAAATATTCCTTGTAGGGAATTACAAATTTTGATATGCACACATTTTTTTTCACAGCGACCCGGTGTCGTCTTTCGGCACCTTCGGGCATTCATCGGTGAACTTATAGAAGTGTGCAAAAGTCGAACGATTACAAAATAAAAACAGTAAGTGGTTGTAACCACCTTAATGATCTATCTATTCGCAGCCATTATATATATTTTGTTTAAAATAAATGTATCTTCCAACCTATTCCGCAGACACAATCCGATCATGAAAACGAAATCAACAACAAGAAAAGAAACTCACCTCCATAACAAGGTAGACATAGAGCGGGCTTTCCTTGCAGTCCAGCAAGGCGACGACGTTGTCATGATGAAGCTCTGTCAGTTCCTTCAGGATCTTTATCTCCTTACCGAGGAGGTTCTGCGACTTGGCCAGAGACTTCTTGGTGATACTCTTTATGGCAACTGTCACGGACGGATTCTGAAAATAATATTGAAAAAAAAATATCAGTACATGAATAAATAGTATATAACCTTATAAATTAATAGCGGATAATGTCCGTATGTCCGTAGTTGTGTCCCGAAGTAAGTATGCATTTGATTGTTCATGTCGGAAAATTTCTGTTTTTTTTTATAATGATAAGAAAATCCTCCCGTTGGGGGAACGGGCTTACAGCTCGTTCATTTAAACAGCTTTATAGCAATGTTTCCCAACGTCGGGCAATTTCGATGTTCTGCGGGAAAATCCAAATTGTCAATATTTGTTATATTTTTTTTAGATTTTCAGATTTAAAAGAAATTGCTGTCCTACATTTAATAACTCAGCCGGTGTTGGTAGACATAACTGATATGGAAATGCAGTATTGATAAGAGTACTTAGAATTGGAAACCATTAAGCTTCTAAAAAAACAATGGCGTGGCTCTGTGTCAAGACATAAACAAAATACCCAATTATGATAAAACCTAGGTAGTATGAAAAATACAGTTGTCATTCGCATCATCATATTTTGATGAATGAATGTTTTCACATCACAAACCGTGAAGATTGACTATTAAAAATATTATTTTGTCAATAGCTCCACAGCCCTGGTAAACGCTAATTCAATCAATAATAAAATCTCCACTGGCCAATAATAAAAGACTGTCACGGGAAACCGTGTATATACTCCGTGGGCCGCAATCGATGTCATTTTTGGCCGCAGTTTGTGCACCACTGATGTACAAGACATATGAATAAATAACATCGTACATTTTTGTAAGCGTATTTTTATGCGGTTTTTTGCAGAGTGCACATACCGCGTTAATCGGAGATGGGTGAAATTATTTATATTACGTAACGTTTTACTAAACGAAGAAAAAATGAGGCTTTTTAATGGTGATGTCAGCGGCGTGCTGCTAATACGTTAACAAGGGGCTCGCTTAATCTCGAAGCAATTTTTATTGTTCTGAAGGAGTGAATTTTCTTATAGCTCCTATGCAATTATATGCAATACTTAAATAATGAATAGATGTACAATATGTATCAATATGCAATTTACCGTAAGCTTATCAATGTTAATAGCTAGAAATATACCAATGTGTATTCTGACGCTGTCGTAGGTAATATATAAATTAGAAAATGCAGTTATATACTAATTTGATATGAGAATATTGTTTTCTCAAAAGTTAACAAGGGGTTCGCCGGCCTTAGTAAAATTCAACAAGGGGCTCGCGCGAGCCCCCTCCAGCCCACCTCTGGGTGATGTTAGACATAAACATCGGCAATTGCGCCGATGTAAAATAGTTGTTAACACATCAACCACTTGCCGGTCGAATAGAAAATTGTGAAAGATATGATTATATTAATTCAGATCGTAAGATTATAAATAATGTGTGCAATCAACGGCGTACCGAACGGTGAAATCATGCAAACCAGCACACGCTAACCGTTTTAGTTAGCTAGATTCCCTTTGAATAGAAAGGTTCAAACATTTTCCTAACGGCACTTCATTAATCCTTTTACAATACAGTGGAACCTCTCATAACGAGCACCTCGTATAACGAGTAATTCACATAACGAGGAAAACTAAAATACCAGCGTGACTGGTATTTTTTAGCTCTTTCAAATGCAAAATCCTATAGATATACGGATTTGCAAATAATTTCTCAATCTTGAAATCCCGGGATCGGTACGGTCGCGACGCCGGGATTGGAAAGCCTACCCGTGATGGATGCCCAAAAGCGGGTTTAGCAATTTTTATTAAATATTGAAAATACGAGTAAACATTTTTTTGTAACATGATTTTAGAAAGGAGAAGTAATCCACATCAAAAAAGATTTCCATAGGTTAAAATAATTGTAAATCAAAATACAGTCAATATAGTGCGCAATTAAATTTTGCATAGATATTTCAGTTGTCACAGGTCACGGCACAATAAAAACATAATTAATGTCGTATGTAAGGGCAACATTATGGAAATATGCAATTGAAAATGGCCATTGAGTCACACGCTGTTATTGAATTGGAATGCATAATAAATATGCATGTACGCAGTGGTAAATGTGACCTAAATATTACGGCTATTTTTGTATATATTATACTTGGAGCTAGGTATATTTTTAGCGTTGGTATAAACATATTTATATTGGTAGATGGAGGCCCGTCTTTCGTATTGGGTCATAGTTGTCTGAGGGTGGAAAAAATATGACTAGCGCCTGTAACGTTACTTATAACACAAAGATAATTGGTTTTGTAGCAAGAAAAGTTATTCCCCGAATATAAACATTAATCGTCATTGGTTCTTAGCAGGTTAGATTTGATAGTTTTTATTTGACTGAAATAAAAAAAAATACAATTTAAGCTCAGGCATCGGTATAATAATAGTCTGTCATAGGGATGATCATTTATTTTTCTGCCGATGCTTTCATACCTCATTTATACCAACTCACATGACTTCGCCGAGTGATCCGACGAGTGATTCGAGTGAGCGAGTGATTAGAAATCGTTTATATTTCCTCACCAGAGAGGATCCCATCATCTTTAGCACGCACTCGATAAAGTTGTCGGCGCTCCTAAGCCGGCGTTTGACAAGTGTTGTTGAATCGAACAAAACGCACGTAATAATAAACCGAATCGCTGAAAACACATGTGAATGAAGAGGCTTACTCAACATGATTATTATATTTAGTTTTTACGGCTGGTATAGCTTTAATATAATAATTGAGGTAATATTCACTGCTGTTATATGCCAATTAAATGAGTGTGTAGATATAAGTTATTTTGAAAGAAACTTAAAATAAACGCAAACTATTCAAGTAGCATATTTATCTCCTTATAATCACTCGAATAAGTGAAGGGAGTGGCCATTAATCAGACATAAAACAAAGATCAAAACAAAAATCTGTCTGGCGTTTGAGAGATCGACTATAACAGCAGTGAATATAGCTGCAATTATTACATCAGCAGTTTTTTTCTAATTCATGTCTGTTCTCAATGTAGAGGATATGGCTTTCTAATGGAGGTATCTCAAAAGAGTTTTTTTTACGAGAACTGCTTGTTAGTCAGTTGCTCAACCTACTTTTTAAAGAGAGTAAGGATAGAAAGATAGGGCTAGTACATGACTAGTAGTTAACTAATCGATCTCGCTTTGATTTGTTAATTTTAGGATTGGAAGAGTGGGAGGAATAGATATCACAAATACGAACGCTTTCGAACAGTAATTGATTTTGGAGGTCATTAATTTTTTCTGATCATTCAATTTTTCGCGAGTTCATGCTTTAAAATAATATTTTCAAACGTCTTTTGGCATTAAAAAAAATTACAGTTTTCAAAGAAAAATAAAAATGAATTTTTGCGAATATTGGATGTGAAACAATAAAAATGTCGAGAAAAAAGGTGCCGGAACGCCGTTCCACTGCGTCACATGAAAATAAAGGCACTGCATTTAAGTTATACCAATCGTAAATAATGGCAAATATAAAATTCATGTTGAGTAACAGAGATCCCCTGAATTAACAAGTCTAGAAATTCAAAATAAAAATAAGAGCCCGCAGGTGGTTGTAAATCGTAATATTAAGTGAAGTACTTAAACACAAATATTGATTATTGTCCCGATATAAAAGTACTTTTATGAGTATGAATTTAATGTGGGTAATTAGGACTTAATGGGCATCATTATTCACGCATATAAATGGTGAACGACCCAAGTGAGATAGGTCACGGATAAATTGATAGCGCTCCAATCCGAACGAATAGATTCGCACTTTAGACTGTAACTAAATATGTACATACTAGAGGTCTGCACGGGCCCGGGCCTGGCCCACGGGCTCTTACCCGACCCGGCCCGTGGGCCGGGCTCGGGCGGGTAAGCGCAATTGAGAGTCGGGCTCGGGCCGGGTCGGGCCGGGCCGGGCCTTGGAATTAGGGATATAATCTTGGGAAAAAGTATAGCAAATCGTGGATTTCAAATTCCTCGGTGAGCTAAAAAAAAAAAAAGGACTTTCGGGGAGAATCTGGGAAAAAGTATAGCAAATCGAGGATTTCAAATTTCTCGATGTTTCGGGTCGGGTTCGGGTAACAAGTGCGGTATTAGACTCGGGCCCGGGCCGGGTCGGGTGTGAGTTTTTCGGGCTCGGACCGGGTAGTTTTGTAAAATTTTGGCCCGTGCAGACCTCTAGTACATACATATATATGTACATGTTAATTAGTTTTTATTACATTTTACACATAAAAATTACAGCGATTGTACAGCCAACGTAATGATGGCAGACAACTGATAAATATTTATTCAGTGAATAAAATGTTCACAATTGATCGATTGATAAATATTTAGGCTGTTGATTTTGGTAATTGTTAGCTTGAACGCATTGACGAAATTCGGTGGATGGATTCTTTCTAACACGGATACTCCCGTACACCGATTCTTCCGTACACAGAACCTTCCGCACATAGTATAACTCCGTACATTTAAATATGAAAATCATTGTTTTATTACAATTTCTTATGTCAATTAAGCCAAATATTTTTCGGAATGGAAACGAGCAAAATATTTAATTATAATGTATATGAACAGTTTATCATTGAATACAAATTTTGGCTTAGTAATTTAGAACAATTGAAGTGTATTGTAATAGGACCGATATTTTTGGTTATATTGAAAAAAATACACGTTATAGTAAAACAATGATTTTAATATTTAAATGTACGGAGTATTATATGTGCGGAAGGTTCTGTGTTCGGAAGAATAGGTTTACGGAAGAATCACCGAACCACAAAATTCATGTGATTTTTAGTATAAATATGAGCCAATGAGGAGCAGGGTTGTGTTTTAATAAAATATATTAAATATGTATTTTAGCCTTGTCCGCTCCCAACGTGGAGCATATTTACTCCCAATGGAGTGTATCTCAACGTAAGTGTTTCTGCGAGGACTGCTTGTTACTCAGTTGGAAGTATCTCTTTTTTCAAATAGACTAGGGATAGAAAGCTAGCTAATCACTCTAGCTAAGCCCGTTTTTAGGATAGAATAGGTGGGAGATATTTCAAGACATCACATAAATCCATAAATCAATTAGTTAAAATGTACGTACTGGGATTATAACCCGTGACCTTCTTAACAGAAGCCAACGACCACTCGGCCCGGCAGACAGATTTTTAGGTGAATAAAACATCAATTTATCAGTCTCCGTGCACGCCTATTTAATATTTTGATTTTGACCCAAAATCATTAAAAACGTCTTTTTGCCTTTCTAAAGTCGATATCATTACAAAGAAGAAGCTAAATGCAAAAAAAATAAAAACAATTATTATTCGTGTCAATTCAGCGAACGCACGCGGGCTGTTCATAATAATTTTACCATAATGAAATCCCAAACGAAACGATAAGTTTAATACAAAATTAGTTTTCACGCAGTGGAGTCGTGGTGCTACAAAATCACAGTCAACGTGTCGAGCAGATAGAAGGTCGTCAGGATCTCGTCAGCACTAAGCGATCGCTGTTGATATTTTTATATTACAACAAATGCGGAAATATAGGCGCCGTCCATTGACCATCGAACTAAATTAATTCAATGCTCTCAGATTCTGTCAATTAAATTCAAATGACATAATATCACGTAACACGCCATGGATGAACTTGGCACATTAAAATAATCATAAATATTGAATAATTAGTATAATATAATAATATGAAAATGAGTGAATATTGTTGAGAAAAGCTTTGTTCGTAGACGTAACGTTAAAGTTTTTCAATGGATACGTTCTCATTTTAAACCAAAATAATTATCAGCTGTTCATCACCCGCCATCTTGAAAAATAATTGAATGTGTTTGGTACACAAGAAAAAGAATACAATTTAAATATTGTCGACCATTTTAAAAATCGAATACTAAGACACATTTCAGCAATAATAAACTCCGAAAGCCTCTCCGTATCTGCAGGTATTTTTATAGAAAGAAAATTTCTACCGTAGACGGACGGTGATCGACTTGCGTCTTACGGTCTACATCCAGCCCTCGTTAAAATCATCTTGAGATGCTCCATTACGAGTTAATGTCAAAAAATTGGAGCGCCAATCGTTTTAGAACAAAAAAACGAAAACTTCCAACAGAAAAAGAACCGCATTAACCCCCAAGGACGAGCGTGACCATTTGGTCACAGTAAACACCGTTGTCTATTGATCTCATTATTCATCCTTTTTCTACCTGAATATCGTTGCTTTCACTCATATTTGGTTAAGGGTACATACACACTTGAGTTAATCATCAGCCGTGGGGACAGAAACGGCCACCAAAAGCACATGCGATTTTTTGAATTTACGTTTTTTTTAATGGACTTTCTGAAACTGTTTTGAAACTATCAAAACATCAAATTATTTACAGTTCTTTTGCTAATATATTTGTATTGAAATTATGTTGATCTAAAGAGGTCAAATTGTAAATATTTAAAAAAATTTCACGTTTAGCTATATTTCAACCCCGGATGTTTGCGTGCCCATACGGTCACTTTTGTCCTTACTACTGTCCGCACACAATATTAGACGGTAATAAAAAGATGAGAATGACCATATAGTCATGCGGGGTTTCTATACATCGACTTTGCGTTTTTTTCTTTTTTTAAATTTTGGTTAGGAATAAAAGTTATCCGTGACTTCAATGTGGCTTTAAAAATATATTTTTTATCGAAAAAAGCTCTCGTCTCTGGAGGGTTAAAAGAATATCGCTTAAATTATGAACACACTAAACCCAAAATGAAAAAAAAAGGTTTGTCAATACATTCACTGTGTTAGTGTTCGAAATCATCTCACCGTTCAAATTTCAAATTCTAGTAAAAACCATTATGTTATTCCTATTGGAGATACAATCAAAATCAGCTATTGGTTATGTATGCGACCAATCAGAAATTCGAATAGTTTTTTGTTCGAATTCAACTCATCGGACTTCGGAGCCTACATAAATTGATAAGATCTTTTAAAACATTATGTAAATGTCAATAAATAATTCGGTGGCATTCGATCGAGCATATTTGCATTACGAGTAAGTCAAACATTATATTTTAATTCATTTGCATACAGATAAAATGTAAGAATAATCAATTCGTTGCATGCGCATTGTGTAATGTGCATCGTCACTGCACTCGGCGCAAGCACAGCGCATTATTATTTTACGCTAAAGCGTGTTGTCCAAGGTCATGTTGTGATTCTATTTCCTATACACGTAGGTGAACACGTGTATTAAGACTTCCTCGGCGTACCATGCCGCTACTATAATTCGATAATTCATTTATCAGCATGATCATTACTATGGGGATTGGTTATTGGCTTTAACTGACAACTTACTTCCTCCACATTTTATTTTTGAAAAAAACACCCTTTTTGAACTAATCCACGTTCATTTCTTAAGAGCAGGACGATCATTGTCGACTGATACATGTGGTCAGTGGTGCTACAAAAAAAAACATATTCATTCCCTTAAATTTGAATCGTTCAAATTATGTACATTCACACAGATTGTCACTAACGACCCGGGTTTCGCCTTTCGGCATCTTCAGGCGTTCAAGTGCAAGGATGAACTTGAACTGACGCTTAGCAAATGAATGTTTCGTGCTTATATAAGAAATAAATGCATTACTGAGTTTAAAGCTATTGCTGGCGACAAGGATAAGCCCATGGGAATGCTCACAGATTTGAGTAGTGAGTAGTTTTAAGAATTATATTTATTTTGTTAGTCGGAAAAGGTTATATGGTTATATTTATATAGGGTATAAAAGTGGCGACCCAGGCATGTTTAATATTTCATTTAAAATCGGAAGACTGTTCAATTGCGGTCTGTTTATTTCTAGAAATTCCTGGAAAAAGAGCTTATGGGGGTCCGTATTAAGATTATCATTTTTATCTCTTGATAACTAGTTACTCGTGTTGTTTTATATCATAATATTTACTTTGAAAATGGTAATATTCTTCTACAATTTTTTTAACACAGTATTTAATATTTTTCCAACTTAACCAGAAAAAAATACATGAAGTCTTTCCACGAACAATCTCCGCAACCTTGAAGATATAAAATATGTAAACGATAGCTTAAAAAAACGATTAAACGTAATCGCTTACTATCAACCAAATTTTCAAATAAGAAAAGTATTTAAATTATTTATATGATTTTTACACACGTTATGCTCAATCCCGGGATCATCTTAATACCGACATGATCGCAAAATTGATCGGGATCCCTGATCCGGAGATTGAATGCCCTAGTACTAATTACATTCAAATTGCAAAGGAAAAACGACCAAGTGCCCATCGTTACAAATATATTATAACCACCAGCGTATAAAACAAGCTAACTCAATAAGAAATCAGTTAAGATAGAGCGATATGATGGTCATACTGTCAATAGCTAATTATAACCAATTTTACGTAACTAAGGAGATGTTCGAGTAGAAGGTCAATCGACACCTTCTCTCGCACCTACCTTAGATTAAACTTCCTCTTCCAATGCCCTTCCGAGTTGACTTAAGCCATACACATCGATCTTAAGTCCTCGAACAGGGCATTGCTCTGTTATCAAACTATGGGCCATGTGAAAAACAACACAGGATAAATTCAATATATATATTTTTAATAGCAATATTCAGAAAGGAAATGTATTTTAATAAGAGCGAGCGTTTAGATAAATACTAAGAACTTTTCCAATTCCCTTCTTTTATTTTCCCCTTCAAAAAGGGGTAAAGCGACTAGCTTACGCCGGATCCTTTAAAACAGTGATGCACAATCCGCGGCCCGCGGAATGTTTTTTTCAAAAATAAATTTATTGCATATTTTTTTTCAAGTTAATCATTGAATTTAATTAATTTGAGTTAAGCTTTTTCTTTTTTGAAAGAGAAAAAAGTGTTTCATAGAAATAGTCTTACTGATAAAAATTTGGATTTAATTGTGCGGCTTAATAATAAAAATATTAAATCAAATTTTCAAGAATTAAAAAGTAAAAAGATCACATTAATTTTTGAATAAGATATAAATAAAACATTTTTGTAAACTTCTTCTTTGGCCATGTTCGCTCCCTATGTGGAGCATATGGCCGCCACGCGGCACCTCCATGTTTCCCTGTCTTCCGCCAATTGCTTTGCTTCCTCCCATGACATGTCAGTATCCCACAGTTCCACCGAGTACATCCTATGGATAGTACCCGACGGACGTCCGGGACGCCGGAATCCCACCGGTCGAAAGAAGAGGCAGGCAGGATTGAGGCTTTCCGGAGGCATTCGCAGCACGTGACCCAGCCAGTTCCAACGTCTCTACATAACCACTGACGTGACGGGACGCTGTCTTGTACGCTCGCTTATCTCTGAATTCCTCACAAAATCAAACCACCTCACCCCCATTACCCGATGCAGGCATCTGTTCTCGAAGCTCAGTATACGGTTTTTTTTTGTGTTTACATACACACAATCCTCATTTTGCACGATTTCGAAAAAAAACGGTAAAATGCTATGAAACCTATCATTCATATATTTATACTCACCTCATCTTTTTTATACGGATTTTTTGCAAGGTTGTTTTGAAACGTATCTCCTGTATAAAAGAAGATTTAGTGTATTTTAAATGAATGTAAATTGTCCTTGTGGCCCTAACAAATGGTAAAAAATATGCGGCCCACTAGAAGAAATAGGTTGTGCGCGTCCGCCTTAAAACACCTGTTCGGATCTTATATGAAATTCACTAGCTTTTTATTGACAATTTTTGTAACCAGAGGTCATCCACCGTGTGGTTACAAAATTGTATTCATCAACGTTTGTTTTGCGGAGTTCTGTTAATCGGTGCATCACCGGGTGAACCGTTATTTTTCAATTTGGCTTTGGTCGTAATCCAAAGTGGCTTGACCAGATGCCGTTATAAGTCGCTGAAAGATATACTCGTAAATCGTGAATCGGCGAGGATCGCAAAAAAACCCCTGTCCGGTGGAAATATGCCATGCTCCCAATTAATGATTTTGCACGCTTGGGTTTCATTGATTTGGTCTAATCATTATTTTTCGCCAAGTGTCTTTTTTAATACAACACTTCAAAATGAAGTTAAAAATTCAAAGCCTATTGGGGGCAAGTTGTATGTACAATTAGATTAATGTATTTCTCGATCTAACCGCCGACTCAATCGAAGATATTATCAGATACTTATAACATAATATTATAGTATATCTAGGAGTAATAATTTACAGCAGAATCAATCGAAAATAATAATATATTATTATCAATTGATAAAATATAAAATAGTGGGTACTCTCTTTTAAATTTCAACAGTTGACAAAGCTCACCTTGAGCGAAACCGGTGCTGATATAACCAAAATCTTTAAATGTATTATAATATGTTTATATAAAGAATAATTGTCAATTCAAGTGATATAAAGCAATATGAATGTAGACAACAAATTGTTTAGTAATTTAAAAAAAAATCATTTTTATTTAACGTGCAATAAAAAGGTGAACTTCGAAAAGATGAACAGCTTAAAAAGGTGATCCATAAATTGGCTTTCCTCTTCAATTATTAAATAATTTATTGTTAATGATTGTACAATCCGGATAGTCTAACATAATTTCGGTATAATGAGTAACACAGTAGTTTTTCAAAGCTACATTAAGACGCCATATAAATGACAACGACTTTACAGCCGGAAGCAGATTAACGAAGCTTCGTTATTAATCTGAAAAAAATCGACCAAGAAAATAATAGATATAGTCGATGCACAGTTACAACCGTTGGCACAAAAACCGCAGAAAAAAAAACATTAAGATTCTCCCGGTCCATCGACTCCAATAATTACTTTCGCAAAAAGAAAATTACACGGCTCACCGGTCGCCATTAAAAATACACAAAGAAGTACAAATAGTAGACATAGACAAGAGTTTCGGCGCAAAAACAAGGCTTCGCCGGTCTTTTGTTCTGTCAGGTTAATGGTGCCAATATCACCAATTCTAACAAAGCGATCACGTTATAGTGATGGACTTTTTGGAGATAAATGAATGAATGGGAACAATTTAAGATTTTTTTTCAGTGCATCATGTGGACTTGAAAGGAGCAAGACTTGCTTTTACAGGAGGCTTGTCACTTGTGTAATCCAACCGTCCAACCTCCAAAAAGTAAGAAAGATGGATTTCGGAAAAGGATTTTGGCTTCAGTAGCAATGTTTTTTTTATTTATTTTTAACGTGGAGTAATAAACCAAAGTGGAGCATACGGACTCTTATAGAGTTTATGTCAAACTAATTGTTACTATTTTATATTTTCGATGGCTTCCGCGGAAATTATGTTTTAACATAAAATTTTGCTATTCGGTTGTTCAGTCTCACTTTTTCGAAGAAAGTAGGGATAGGGTCATATAGGTCTAAGACAAGACTAGTGGTAAATTTATCGCTCCCACATCACCATATTTAAGAGATATGAGAGAAGGTAAAACACTTAAACATCCATGCATACGAATAGAAAACTAATGATCGATTAAAAAATGAAGCTTCTAAAAGTGGGGTTTGAGTCCTTGAGCACCGTGACAGAAGCCAACGACGTTAACCACTAGGCCACAGACCCGACCCAACCCACCATTGACGACAAATCTAAGCATCGGTTAAATAATCAATGAATGAAAATATCCATTTGCAACCAATTAGTGTAAAAAATCCTAAAATCCCAGTGAAAGTGCAGGTAACTTGATAACATTTGAAATTAATAATATGTGCAATTAGCACGAGCAATCTGTAACCAATCACTCTTTTAATTCTTAATATATACGCAGCAAAGTTATAATTTAAACCTAACCTAAATTTCCGCACATCCTTGTACGGAAAATATCCAAAATAATAAACAACAAAAAACAAGCTTAGTTATATGTTATATGGCACACTTCGCCAACTCCAATTATCATTTAAGAAAGCGAATAAAATTCTAAGAAATGCCAATTATAAAACCGTTGCAAAATTGCAGAAATCTTTCCATGCATTTTTTACCGTATTAATTATTTAAGAAACCCATGATAGGTGAGACCAGCGAGTCTCAATAAAAGATTAATAACTTAATGAGAGGCAGCTTTTTCTCAAAGCGAGCGGCGAAAGCGATCCTAGCGTCGTTAACCCTTTAGGCATGGATGCCTAAAATAGACTCGAATCCAATGAATGACGGAATGAGCATGTAAAAACTGTTTTTTCGTCTCGAAACATATTTATGGCGATAGTGAAATGAGTGGTTAGATTTATTTTTATTTTAAGTCATGACTCACAGACCGGTGTTTTATTGGCACTATGTAGTAACATCTCCGATCATAGTATCGAATTCCTTTCACAGTTTTAAATATAACTTACAATAAGATTCAAAAAAAATAATTCTTTATGTGTTAAGAGTGTCAAAATTCAAAATTCTACTATACTATATAAAAAAAAAGATTTATACGAGTCCATTAGAAGTGAAGTGATCTTTGTGGTATTATAGAAAAAAAACAAGTAAGATGCGTTGTAATGTTCTACACGTCTTAAAGTATCATAAAAGTGAAGTCATTGCAGTACCCACCAAAACACCGAGTAAAGACGTGATTGTACTTAAAAATCTACGAAAAAAGTTTAACCATTTTACTAGTCGGCTCACTTCACCTCTCGGGGTCAACTTGTCAACAGTTTTTTTTTTATTTAAAAAAAGACGATAAAAAATATAAATAACTAAAACTTCAATCTTATCCCTCTCTATGAGAAATAAAGTTATTACAATGAATCCATGAACGTTTGCCACCGATACCATCGATAAATATACATCAAAACTGAGCATTTTTTTTTGCGTGCTGTGCACGTCATCCGGGCTTCAAGGGTTAAAAAATACCGTTCGTTATTATTTGATCACAGTGTGGCAATGCGGCAATATAAAAAAAAAACGCGATGTGGGACAACCCGCCCAGGATATAAAAAAAACCGTGGTAATTGAGTTCGTATGTGCAAAAACGGTGATCTTCGCGTTAAGCAGTTTTTTTCTGATACCAAATTGAACGTAAATTAATATCGAAGTGTTTAATTCAAATTTTGTTATTTGCTATGCCGTATCCCTCCTCATTTCGATTGATAATATTCTCGTAACCTCTGTTTGATACATTGTCCAGCAATATATTAAATGCCTGTAAACAGTTCTGATCAGTGACGTATTTTATGTATGGGGTAAAAGATTTGTGACGGAATGAGACAACGTGGGGTGGGGTCATTATTGACGTCACTTTAAATTATAAAGTGTTTAACCCTCCAGAGACGAGAGCTTCTTTCGATAAAAAAATAATATTTGTTAAGCCATATTGACGTCACGGATAACTTTTATTCCTAACAAAATTTAAAAAAAAAAAGTCAAGTCGTTGCATAGAAACCCCGCATGATTATATGGCCATGCTCATCCTTTTATTACCGTGTAATATTGCGTACGGACAGAAGTAAGGACAAAAGTGACCGTATGGGCATGCAAACATTCGGGGTTGAAATATAGCTAAACGTGATTTTTTTTTAAAATATTTACAATTTGACTTCTTTAGATCAACATGATTTCAATACAAATATATAAGCAAAAGAACTGTGAATAAGTTGATGTTTTGATAAAAAAAAATATAACTAACAGTTTCAAAAAGTCCATTAAAAAAAACGTAAATTCAAAAAATCGCATGTGCTTTTGGTGGCCGTTTCTCTTCCCGCAGCTGATGAGCAACTGAAGTCTGTACCCTTCTTTACCAAATATGAATGAAAGCAACAATATTCAGGTAGGAAAATGATGAATAGTGGGATCAATAGACAGCGGTGTTTACTGTGATCATATGGTCACGTTCGTCCTTGGAGGGTTAAGCAGAATTGTTGGCAATGAATTTATTTGAAAGTAAGTTGACGAAACATGGATATGAGCCAAACTCCGCACACGTGCGATTTAGATTGTCAGATATAAATATCGACGATTTTTGAGAAAGGTATTTCGAAGTAATTATTAAAAACTGACGAAACTGATAAATTCATATCGCTTTTTCAACAGTAGTTTAACCAGTGTAGAGTGCACGAACATTTGATGCAGCGTTGTTTTTATCAAATCGTTTAATCACTACTTTATCGGGCAAGGTAGTGTTTAAATTATGGTACTGGTTAAGGCTTAGTAGCAAACATTTTAAAGCATCAAATGGATGGGAGGGCAAAGTAAACAAACACCGAAGACACCCTTGTCTTTGACCACAAATTAACAGCAACCGAATAGAGCAACGTTTGACAAACTGTGAGGCGCGAACAGTTTTTAAGATTTCGTAACCCTTTAAACGTGTCAACAATGGTTGAATCGTGGTCAAACACCAATTTCAACCCCAAACCAGGACTACATCCTCGGAAAGCTCTATTGTGTGTGTGGTGGGATTTGAAAGGTGTGATTTATAATGAGATGTTAAAACAAGAACAAACTGTTACTGCAGCTCTCTATTGTGATCAAATGGACAAGTTGAATACAAAGTTACAAGAAATTAGACCTGCTCTTATGGAATGTTATTCTTCAAGACGACATTGCCCGTCCGCACGTTGCCGACATTACACGAAAAAAGACCCAGGACCTTGACTGGGATGTTTTATTGCATCCACTCTATTCTCCGGACTTGTCACCAAGTGACTATCACTTTTTTCGTTCTTTAGAAACGCAATTAAGGAACAAAAAAATCGACAATATTGAAGAACTTATATCAGGTCTTTCGGAGTTCTTCGAATCTAAACCAAAGACCTTTTATGAGAAAGGAATTTAAGATCTTGAAAATAGATGGCAAAGAGTCGTAGACAACACTGGTAATTACTTTGTTTTAAAAAAATAATAAATAATTTAACAAATCAAATTTGAGTTTTACTGTAAAAAACGACATTAATTCCGGGATTACCTAATATTTGATTCATTGCTAATAATAATAGTATTGATAGCTTAAAACATGTTTTATGTCGATTCCTACTGTTGCATCAATTTTGCGATATGTGCCGTGTATTCATTTGGTTATCAATTTCATCCACACAAATGTCGAAGTTTTTCTCGTACGTATCGAGTATCGATACGAAATAAGCGCATTAAGATACCTACAGTATAAATAAAATACGACAGAAGGAAGATTACTCTGCACCGAAGTTGTATTTACGTCGTAGAACTCGATTAAAATAGCGTAACTATACGCAAAAACAGCTGGCAAAATATTTGCTTTCTAAAAATAAAACCCAAAAAATAGATTCATTGTTATGTATGTACTTTATTATAAATAGACGATTTGATATATTATATTATACACGCTTGATCATTAGCCATTACTGTTTCTTCGAATAGCGAGTCAAAAATAGTATGTAATTAGATAAGCCACGTTATCTTTTTTTTATTTGTACTTATTCTACTTGTATTATATATGATCATGACCGGTTTCGTTCATGACGAACATTATCAACTGGCAATCAAAGAGGTATTGACGCCCACGGGAAACCACCGGTGTTCCCAGTCCTTTCGTAAATCTAGCAGAAAGTGTAATCGGGCGACGTGCCGCAATTAGGGCACCCAATCTCGGACCATTTATGTGATCCCGGTACTTCAAAAATTTTAATCCCGAGATTGATCATTCACCATAATATCACGCCACGATTACTTGAGATCATTGCCAAAAACAGTGTCAATTTGACAACTGAAATGTTAAGACCTTTTTTAAGATCCTTCCTCAGAAAAAGTTACGAATCGACGTATTCTACAATTATTCAATGTGAAACTTTAAAAAAAAAACCTTTACTTACGGATTTCGCGTGCTGTACTGAATCCCGGGAATCAATGCCCTATAGCTGCAATTCGTTCGCCAATCTTCAAATAAAGACTGAGTCGAGATAAAAATAAAAATATTACCACCAAAGATTCGCAGTCACTCAAAAAAAAATGTCCGAACAAAAAGTCACTTTAGAGATAAGTACATAGTGTAATTTATAGCACAATAAATAATTGTGAAAGACAGATATCGTCATGAATCCGACACTTTCAAGTTTACTATTAATAAATGTGACAAATACAGTTACAATGTAAACGCGGATTACTTTACTGCGGCCATTTTTCCATATCATTATTGTTTATAAATAGGCGGAGAGATGTCTAGGAGGATTGACCGCGTTAAAAATACAAACAGATTTTGTTTAGTAAAGAGTTTGTACTGTGGTATAATATATTATAATATAACGGTTAATATAAATATGTAACCACCCACACAGGCAAAATTGTTAAGATAGACGGGCAGGTAATCAATGATACCAACAATCCGGATAAACTTAATCGAACACACAACAAAGACATCGTTTTCACGTTAGTGATTTGATATAATTTTTACGGTTAATTCAATGTGGGAGACTTATCAGCACTCAAACAAGTTTAATCCCAGCAAATGCATACATATACATCTGATGTAAATTGTTATTTTTAGAAATCGCAGGTGAACTGTCAAATGTAGTAAATTCTCATTTCAAGACAGACCACAATTTTAAAAAAAAACAAAGCATGTTAATAGTGTATTTTATAGCATTATTGTGTCACGACTAGGGTATCCTATCCCGGACCCTTTTTGTGATCCCGGGATTTCGTGATTGACAATTTTAACAATCCCGGAATTGAAAATTCTACATAAAATCGTGTATAAATTGGGATTCAGGATTGAGAAAATTTTGGCTCGGTGATTTTGAAAAAAAATCATATCGATATCAAAAACCCAGATTTCCCCGAATGAGCCCAACTTGAGAGCTTTTATTTTTTTAGCTCTTCCAGTATTTGGAAATTGAAAAACCAAGAAATTCAAAGAATTCCCAAAAAAAAAACCTGAATTCTTGTTCGGAAGAACCAACACTATACCCGGGTTTTAGTGTACATTTGTGAATTGTTACGTCACACAATAATAGGCATGTGAAGGCATTCTGTATCTTTCTCTTTAAAAATGCTTTTTAATAGGCGCATGCAAGAGTACAGAGTTGGGAAACTCAAATATAAAGCATGTGGCACATTAATATCGATAAGGTGCGAAATACTAAAATAAAATATGTAAAATTAGCAAACAACTGCTATTTGTCTCACACACCTGCACCGCTGCACCACTATTAAAACGATGAAGGTTTATGAGCAGAGTTAATTTTGGTATACATAATAATATGTTGCAAGTAATAAATATAAAAAACTCACAGGGTAATTATTTTTGTCTCACTGTCGTAAAAAGGGTTAAATTTACAATTTGATGTTTTTTCCTTATAGAAACGAACTCTAAAAACGATCATCCATCTGCCACTACTCGGTTGGGATGAATTTTTACCTTATCATAATACTGAATTGCCAAGTATCAGTTGACAATTGCACCTGATGATATTTTTACATATGTTTGCAAAGTGTTTTAAACCGGTGTGCCGTGACTAGGGTCTTCAATCCCGGGATTGTGACAGTACTAATCCGGGATTTCGGGATTGAGAAAATTACAGAAATAATTCGTGTTCGGAAGAATCCGTTCACCATACGTGGTACCCCTTGGACGCAGTTTCGCTCAACCTTTGAGTTCCCAGCGGGGTCCAATCGCATTGCATAATTCTTATTATTTCAACCATTCGCTACACACCTACAATATCTAGCAGATGCAATGCAAATATAACGCAAATTTGCCTGGGATCACATCAGCGGTGGGCTGCCAAAATCTTAACAAGGGGCTCGGTAAATGTCAGCCAAAATGCCTACACATTATAGATCAGTGTTTCTCAACCTTTTTGGGCCCGTGGCCCCTTTTGAGTGTCTTATTTTATGACCCCCCCCCCATACTTGTTTTGCACTACTGAAGTCTTATAAAGAATTTTGGGACCCGAAAGGAAACCCCATTTTTTTAGGCCTTCCCAGAATTTGAAATCCAAAATCCCAGAAATTTGCGGATATCCCAAAATGAATGTCGTGAGACTTTTTTTAGGTCTTCTTAGATATTCCAATTTCTAAAACAACAATGTACGGATTTCGAAAAATTTGCCCGTGGCCCCCCAAAATTGTACTGTGGCTACCCTAAAAAGCCCCCTGAGGCCCCATTAAGACATGCTGTAGCCCCCCCGTTGAGAAATCCTGCTTTAGACGATGCATAACCCGTAGCCCGAGGGTCACATGTGGCTCCTTTGTTTTTGTTGTTACCATTGAATGTATCATCTTTAAATTAACTAAAATAATTAAGTTTTTCATACTCGGACCGGTTAATTTTGTAAAATTTCGGCCCGTGCATACCTATAATATGTTAATAAGTACCACGAATTCTCTTTTGCGAATTCCTGTTCAAAATAGCATAACCGAATGCAACGTAAACTATCTTTCGTTTTTCTATGTATACCGCATTTTTTTACACTATGCCCGTGTAAAGAAAGGATTGAGCGTACTTAAAATTACATTTTACTTGCGGCCTGAAATCATCATTAAAAAAATGCGGCCCGCTAGATGAAACGGTTGTGTCTGTCTGCTTTACACCAAGGATTGACGATAAACACTTGATTTTATTCAAACATAACACATGCTTGATTGACAGTTGGCTTCACAACCCTTGAACATCGTTTAGCTTCTGCACGGCTAATAGAAATATTTTGCACATTTTAATATACACATGAAATTCTATGACGTTTTAATGATATCCGGAATACAGTGCCTCCAAATTTTATTGCACCTGGGGCCTCTCGTTTGCTTAACCCGCCATGCTTCTTGTGACTCAAAAAAAATGTTGATGTCTCACCTTTCTTTATTTTCAATGCAATATTCCTGCAACACCGAGTGGATTATCTGCATTATAAGATGAACTTGTATGATTAAAATTTCAAAATCGTGTACCTTGGTAGAAAGACTAGTTCGAAAAATATTTATTCCCCTAGTTTTAATAATTCGCCCACTTCATTACTAATAACTATTGTTATTAGCATGTAATGAATTTTCAAAACCTCAGCTCGCCATAATATCGCTTTCTTGAACAAACAAGTGACTGCTTTGGTTTATTATCTTACGTACAGATAAATAATATGTTTGTAGTTCCAGGAAGAAGGCTATAATAAAACCAAAAAGAAATGTAAGAAACCTATCCCAAAACTGCAAAATAATTACAGTAAAGCATTGTATGTATGTAAGTTCATAAAAATCTAGACATCTGTTAACAATATAATATCCAACATCGGTATTTTTCAACATAGTCAGACAAAAGACAATAAGCAACGAAGGTCTCTTTTATTACTCAACCGAAGTAAATGTTTTTTTTGACAAAATTGAAGGGGCAATAAAGACTTCTTATGTTTCAGAATAAAATGTAACCTTCTACAGAAATTTTAGCTAGGTACTACTGATTTCATCTGAAACGAATGATTTTCTCAACTTAACAAGGGGCTCTCCGGCCGTGCCGAAATTTAACAAGGGGCTAGCGCGAGCCCCCTCCAGCCCATCCCTGGGATCACATTGTACCCCGTCGGTCATTGATTCTAAGCCTGATAGAATTAAACACTAGATTTTACAAACAAAAAACGTACTTTCAAATTAAATATATCAACGATCATGGCATGTAGGACATGTGCTATACGTGGATATCGATATCTTGTCCTTTTGCAAATGGAGCTTAACACATTAATTCCAATTAAACTTGTATTTCTTCATCACATTGATTACAGCTCAAGTACGTAATAATCTACTTAACGCGAGCAGGAAACCCAGTTGCAGCTGCGAGCAAACTTCCTTAAACGGGGCATTAATATTTTTCCAACGAATATAGGCCGGAGTAACAAAGGCATATTTTCACATGTGCTAACTGCTCTTCGACACGCCACACCAGGGGTAAGCAAACACCGGCTCGAAAGGAAGCGAACGGATTGAAAATTTTAAAATTTTCAAGGTCTCTGCCATTAGGCCAATTTCAAGAAGTGAATCTAAGAATAAGATGAAAAAAAGTATTTTAGTTCTACAAATATTATATTATACATAGATGATAGCTATTTCGGCTTACGCTTTCGTCAGAACTATGTTTAAAATTTAATTACATCCATCTTCTCAACTATTCTATCATTCTAATTTATAGTGAAAAATACAATTTAAAAGCAATAAATTGATAAAAAAAAAACTGATTGCGTGTGGTGTCTAAGATTTTGAGAAAATCATATTATTTTATTGCGTGGCATGACAATAATCCGGTCTCGAATGAAACCAGGGCGGAGTCCGGTCTGAGCTTTTAAAATCCGGTCAAGACAGGAAGTTTATTATTACTTAATTTGATATCGTTACATTATTTTATCATAATGAGTATCGGTGATGGACTAATATTTATTTAATCATTAAAATATCGTTGACTTGATTAGATTAAAAATTTAAAAATCGCAAATATCTGCCATAAAACCAATTTCAAAGAATGATTTTATATATATATGTATTCTTTTTTAACCATGTCCGCTCCCAATGTGGAGCATATGGACTCCTAATGGAGTTTATCTCAACATATGTGTTTCTACGAGAACTGCTTGTTACTCAGTTGCTCAACCTCTCTTTTTCCAAAGAGAGTATGAATAGAAGGATAGGGCTAGGTTATAAAATTATAATATGATATAAATTTACTTCAAGCGATATTTATGACTTGATTGCATCTAATGATAATTACAAGGCGGCCAAAATAATCACAACATTATTGTCCAAATAATTGATTCTTTTCTGGCCTTACGACATTTTCATTTAACGAACCGAAATTCTGAACACGATTAACGTTAATTGGCTGCGGAAAACGCATCGCCCACTGTAGTCTTTAGAGTGTGTAGAGTTTTAAGCTCAGTCTAGTTTTATCAGACCGATCAGTGTAAAGTCAATATCAAATTAAGATATGACATCTTGGACATGAATGTTTGTGATGTATTTTGTCATTAAAAACAAATTTAATCTATATAAACATTCCAAAAAGAGTTTGGGTGGTATGTGGTATGCACATTTAGTACTCCAGGTTTTTTTTTTTTAAAAAAAACATTATGAGTATGGTAATTAACGATCATATCATTTGAGATTAATATTAATTTTAAGCAGAGTCAACATGAGTGAAAAATTAAGATTACTTTCGAGTACAAAGCTAAATTCTCCGAATACCCGGAAAGCGAACAACAAAGTGTTTCCCTCTTACGTCGGAACCGGCCCTGTCTCTCGACTTGCGTTAAAAAATGTTTGCCAACCCCTACGCCACGCAGTAAATTTATATTTCCTTTAAGTTGCCATTAGTTATTATTTGAAAGGGAAAGTGGGGAAAATACATCGTTATGCGAGCGTGGCAATCATCAAAATTTATACTCATGGAAACAAATAATCGTTATTTAGTTACCGCATTACAACATTGCTGCACGTGCATTTAGAAACAGGGGAATTTATTAAGGGGTGCGAGGAACAACGAACATGCACAGCAAAACTAATGGATTCGTCTGCTACCGTGTGACAATTAATTTCCAACGAACAACAACTTTGTAACATACATATGTATTCGGAAAACAGATATGTTATTACTAACGGTAGTCACATGACCTTCATCATCGTCTTCAAGTGTTCAAGAACACTTGAAAGATTGGTACCATGCTATCGAACGCTGCTCTAAGTGATATCTCACTTTATGTGATATCGACCGTTGGTCGTAGAACGATACATGTGTACATCTATATTTACACACATCTATACTTATAAAATGACACAAAAAAACCGTAAAATCTAAGAATCTAACATGACTTAGTTATTATACTGTTTGTATAACTAAGTGTGCCAGTTATTTACTTATCAAAGAAACATCTTTATACTAAATGTATCTTACACATTTCTGTAGAGGGTACGGGAGAATTGCCGCTGAACTGTTAGAATGTAGGGGGTAAAACTCGCTACTAGTATTTCCGATAGTATTTATTTTTGTTTTCTGTAGATAAATTAAAATTTAATCATTTGGACTTTTCAACAGGGTGGGGTAAGAACACTACAAAATTTTAAACATGCTTTATGAAACAGTTAATATTGAGATCTCACTAATCTGTAATACAAGGACTTAATAAATTTTATATATGCATACAGTTACTGCTCAAATTTTCGACGTCAATCAAGCCTTGTAATAAGAATGATTCGAATAATATTCCGAAAAAAATCAGTACAGCTTTTAATTCATCTCAAATATCAACAAATTACATAATTCTCGTAGAAATAAATGGATTGCTTAAAAATTTGGTTTATCGATTAATCAACAAAGGATTTCGCCGAATCCTGACGACTCCAACTCTACACTGATGCATATATATATATTAATATTATACATACCATTATAAGTTGTCTGTTTAGAGAGGGCGCCAGTGTCAAGGGAGTAACTTCACCGTCATGGTAGCCGTGCAATACACAGCGTTATTGGGTGGAATTAATAATTATTTTTTTAGACTAGTCGTCTATATAGAACATTCGAACTTTTAAAATATCTTACGGCACATTCCCACGATTTTTTTTGAAACACTTGACATCACCTTTCTTCCTTACACAGTATTACTAATAAATACATCTTTCATGGCACTTATAGTCTTATGCCCTTTGACTGACAATTTTAGTTTCGAATTCTCCCGGCGGCCAAGTTATAATGCTTGATTAATAGTTGAAGTGTTAAGTATAACGCAACGCAGTTTTGGCACTGCGAGAAAATTAGAAATAGGAAATTTCGATTATTATATATATCTAGTTGATAGAAACATTGAGTTTATGATTTGATCAGTGGGTATTATACAACGCAACTTGGCCTCAGGCGAAATGATTTATGCTTTGTAGCACACGTTATGTATTTTCGTAACTCGGCGACGATTGTTCAACTAACCGACTCTTGCAGTAGTGAACACACTGTATCTGATTCAATATGAACCGGGTCACTTGCAATCCTATTTTTTTGTATAGATTTGCCTTGCGACATCCCCGCGCGGTCAATTATTCATAAATAAATACATATATATATATATACCTCTCGCCCACTTTTGTTTTTCCATGCAAACTCCACTCTCCGGCAAGTGTGTTCGAAATTGGAACATACAAAAATAGAGCGCCATAAATTTGCTGTAACGAAATCCCAAAAGTTTATAGTATTATCAGGAGCGTGTTCGATATGGAAGCCAGCATTTTCAATTGATGATTGTTATCTACGTTTATTATTCATGTGTGTAATATTTCCCAGGTGTGTAGGTAGTAGAGTGCTTAACGCCATACTCCTTCTGTTACCACGAATTCTCATCCCGTAAATGAAACTTATAAAAGCGTGATGTTTTTAGCAGGTCTATAAAAGAAAACACGACTTCGACAACTTATTTATGTCAAATTGTTTTTTTTTTCTACAAATCTCGTTTATATGTTTTCTTATTTATTTATTTATTTATTTATTTATTTATTTAATTAACATTGCAAAAGGTTGACAAATTATAAATTTAAAACTTTTACAATGGAGAAAAAAAATAGTACAATTTAATATTAAAATCAGTAGAAAAAAAAATGGCAAAGAAGTCAACTGAGTAAGCTCCGACGAACTCTACTTTAATACATAAAAAATAGTATTCGTCGGAACTCACCCACGTCTACGTGGAATATGTCGACATCCGAAGCAATATTGTTGAACACCGTTAAAGCTCTCCCCAGTGGCATCCCCATTGGCAGGCTGGTTCTACACCTTGGGAGAACAAACAATTCATGTCCACGATTTCTCAAAAAATTATCAGGAACATTTAGATTCACATTCTCAAGAATGGTGGAATTCTCATTTTGGCCACGTATAAGTCGAAAGAAATATATGGCCAGATACATTTCTCTTCGAACATTCAAACTATTGAAGTTAAGCATGCCTAAGAGAAAGTCAGTTAGATAAAGCCATGGGTAATATCCATACACCCTCATATAGAGAAGTCTCAAAAATTTCTTCTGAATCTTCTCCACCATAAGGGTATATTTCGAGCATCTTGGGGCCCAAACAATTGACCCACTCTCAAGTCTGCTTCGAACCAAAGCGTTGTACATTAATATTAGAACTTTAACTCCCGAAAAGACTCTGGTGGTACGGATGATAAAGCCCAACATTTGTAATGCTTTCTTGCAAGTAATCTTAATGTGATTATTGAATGTTAGTTTGCTCTCAAATTGTACGCCAAGATCTCTGACTGATGAAATTCGCGAGAGAATTCGGCCATTCATTGAATAACGGAAAAATAACACTCGCGACCCTCTTGTAAAGGATAAAAGATTGCATTTATCAATATTGAAATCGAGTTTGTTACACCGCCCCCAATCTATTATATTATCTATATCAGACTGAAGACGATGACAATCATCTAAGGTGACAACCTTCAAAAAAAGTTTCAAATCATCAGCGAATAACAAGAACATAGAATTTTTAATAACGCTTGCTATATCATTTATGAAAATAGTGAACAGCAATGGCCCCAGGTTTGAACCCTGCGGAACACCAGAGTACGTGCAAAATGGCATTGATGCGAAAAGCTTGTGTACGTAAGTTCACGGAAATTAACAAGATCTGAAAGCCTCACGAGGAAGATAAACGGTAAATGCAGATAATACAGATGTATAACTAAGGCATCCAAACCCGGACCGTTTTTTTGATTCCGGAATTTCGGGATCACGGTATTGATCACTGGGAAACAAGTGAAAAATTGAAAGATTCCAAAATAGTTTTCAACCCCTTAACTCGATGACAAAAGATGCGAATTGACAGTTTATACAATAATTGGAAAATGTGAAACTTTTTTTTAAGCTTCATCCTTTGAAAGAGTTACGACTGCCAGTGACTCCAGCGATTTTTTTAACGTACTAAACGGATTTTTACGTGTTGTAGTGAATCCCGAAAACTCCAGGATTATTACTAAGACAACCCAGAGTTAAGGGATCGGAATCCCGTGATTGGAGGCCCTAACGGATACCTCCAACAATTTCGTCTTGTTTCATTACTGATGCGTTTTTGGTGTTGTATAATTAACTACCAATGGCCAACCGCAAATGCATCTTTGATTCGCGCGAATTTTGCATATGTATCTGGAACGGTGGGATTAAGGCCGTTATGTGAATTGTTTAATAAATGAGAGTAAACTCGAAGAGACATTATTGAACAGCCAAAACTGAACAAAAGAGTGCAAACATAGCAGCTGTCGTTCCTATATATGAAAAGATATCCACACATTTTCCACAGACGACAATTTTCAATACTGAGTTCAGTGATTTTACCAACAATGGCAGTGTTTGTATTATCGACACACACTACGTGTAATCCTATACCTGCAAAAATTACATTTTACATGGGAGCGTCCAAAGATTTTAAACACAAAGAGACCGAAAGTATGTAGTGTGTTTATACTTAACACTCGAGTAGCGAAACGTCAAAAATATGATCGAGGAGAGACGGGATACAAAGTGACCCCAGACAAATTTGCGTAATATTCGCATTACATTTATTGAGGTATCATTGAAGATTACAATAAGTATCAACTAGATATTATTGATATTTAGCGAATGGTTGAAAAAAAAAGTTTGCGGTGCGAATGCACCACACAAGAACGCGAAGGTTATCGAAGAATCGGTGAAGTAGTTACTATTTCAAATACAGTGGAACCTCTCATAACGAGCACCTCTTATAACGAACAATTCGCATAATGAGCAAAGCAGTTTGTAAATAAATGCTCCTTTAACGAGCGACATTTCGCATAACGAGTGACGCAGAAAGAGAAAGTCTCATCGTCACGTCACTCACCTGTACTCACCGTACCATGGGACTGGGTGGATGACAACGATATTGATGAGCTTGTAGAAGAGCACATTCAAGAGCTGACCACCGAAGAGCTTATGGAGTTACATTGTTTTTCACAGCAAGAAGTTATGGAGGAGAGTTTGTTAGTGGGGAAAGAGGAAATAGCAGATCAACAATCTTCTGGCGCAATAAGAGAAATGCTAAAAGCACGGGAAACTTTTGCATCGTACATTGAGAAGCATCACCCTAATAAGGAGGTGGCTATGCGTTTTACAAATATATTCAATGACAATGCTGTCACATTTTGACCAAATTTTGAAGCGTCGGCAAAAACGAATGTCTCTAGACAGCTTTCTAGTAAAAAATAATTTATTATTTGTCATAAATTCAAACTAATAAACTAGTCGATTTTTTTTATTGTTTTTTTTTTGCAAATCGAAATTGCATTCCAGGTTGTTACGCTTACAATTTATAAGTATGTTTGTAATTTTATTTTAATGAACGTTACAAATATAAAAATTGATTTTATTTTTGGCATGGAACGCATTATTGTATTTTACATTGTTTTATATGAGAAAAATTGTTTCGCATAACGAATGTTTCACATAACGAGTAAGACTCTAGAACGAATTAAACTCGTTATGAGAGGTTCCACTGTAATTTTCAATGCCTACCCATATAACTGAGTGAGTGTGTAGAAAACGAAGATGCAAACAACGAACAATCACGTAAGTGACACATACGTGATTATACATCTAATAGAAATTTCAAAGGAATCGCAAACAACCGAAATGTCAAATAAATGAGTTACGATAATAGGTTTTAAATTAGATAACAGGCAGCTGATAGGCCAAAGGTTAAATTTAAGTGAGCAAATTTAATATGTAATTCTCATAAAATCAAAAAGATGGTTGCGTTGTTGGCAGTGGCGGCCGGTCAATGTGGCATTGGACCAATGCACCCCTTGTATAGTCAGGGGGGGTTATATTTCGTGAAATAATATGCAAACATAACATTTATACCATTCACTCATTTTATATTCTTCATGTATTTATTGTCTATAATAAATATTTTTAAAAATTAAAAAAAAAACCTTCTGTAAAATTTACAAAATGTCGGTTACTATTTTCAACCTATTGCGGGTCGATGTGTTCAATCAATTTCGATAAAAACTAGGCTTACAATATCTTTGCACTTAGCTGATTAAGACAATCGATATAAGCATAAATTTTCGCAAACAATACCAAGATACATTTCAAAATAACAAAAAAAATACTACATTTTTCGAAAACTCTTATAATACATATAACAAGGATGTTAGTATTGACTAAAATAGAACCTGTGAAATAAGTGACATTGGTATGTACTAAGTACTGAAACTGAAAGTTGAAATTTCATTGTTCTGAGATAATAACAGCGGTTATTATGTTTTTATTCAAAAACGAATCCACTTGGAGCAATATTTTCGGCGCGTGAATCATTCGCCAAAACGTCACAACGGGCGCTCACTCTTCGCGGCGTGGTCTGAGCAGCACATCACGCGATGACGATAGAATGAATGAATACACGACATATGAGGGACTTAGTATCATAAATCATAATGTCCATCTTTGATGTCTTTAAGAAAAGTATTTTAAAAAATAGTTGCGATGTTAAAATTTACTTTGAACACTGTTTAAACCTCATCTAATGATCACTATTGGTGTGGTGTCATGGCTCACATTCTTAAATGAATTGAGATGTTAATAAAAACACAATATTCCTTTGAACTTGATTCCACTTTATTAATTAGATCAGGACCGGTTTCGCTCATTGCGAGCATTGTCAACTGATAAGAAATATAATTTAACAATGCTATTATGTTTCTTATCAGTTGACAATGCGCAGTCGCGAACCCGGTTCTGACCTTTTTAAATAAAGTGGAAATAAAGTCCAAAGGAATATTGTGTTTTTTCTTAACGATTGAATTGGCATTCACTTCAATGCTTGGAACTCCATTGTAATAGGGTAGAAATATCAGGGTATTTAGTTTTACAGGTTGGGGGAGGGTATTTTTAGACATCACAAACACCCATGCCTTCGAACAGAAATCGAAAAATCAATCCAAATAATGCTGTTCGTACTGGGACTTGAGCCAGTGAGATCCAGCACGTAAACCCACAAAGCTAACCGCTGCGTCAAAGGACCCGACAAGTAGCGGTATACTTACAATTAACCACATTTTAAATAAGGGGAAGAACTTACCTGGAAGAAGAGTATGCTTAAAATCGATTAAAAATAGTAATAGGTTTTTTTTAAAAACTTGTTCCGTTTTCGTATCAAAGAATTATGGCCAGCTAAATTTATTAAACTCGAATAATTAATTATTGTTCTGTTTTGCAAAATTTATTTATGTAGTAGTTTAACTGTACCTTTATGTTCAAAGTAATGAACTAGACAACACAAATAGGATATTGACTAGAATGACTGTTCATTTCTGGCGGAATGATAGTCTACAACAGGGTTTCCCAAACTTATTTTACAACGGAACACTCCGAAAATCTGGAAATGTAACAGGAACACAGCTTATTTTTTAGGTCGGGTAATTCATAATAGTAAAAATAATGAACAAAGTATATGTTATTAAATCACTGCTTATTAATTGATTAATTATTTTTAAATCATTTTACGTAACATTTTTTAAACATCAGAGGAGCTTTATTAAGTTTTTTCTACAAGGAATGTTTGTTATTCAGTCGTTCAACCTCACTTTTCTCAAAGTGTGTAGTAGGAAAAGAAGGATAATACTAGAACAGGACTAGTGGTTAACTAATCGCTATTACTACACCCAGTTATTAAGGGGTTGTAAGGATAGGAGGATTTATTATATTTTCAAGAAACCATGGTAAAAAAATAGTATTTGATGCAACATAATGACCAAACAACGCCTCAATGAGACCTTCAAACACACCGCACCCGAGTGTGACTAAGTTACATAATTCCGCATCAAAATATTGCATTACATTCGCAAATCTAATACAACAGGCGATTTCCTCGGCGGCGTCGGTTCGGTAGAAAATTGATTTGTTTCAGAATCACCAGCGCGAGCAGAAACTACTGATGTCGTCATTATTAAATAAATAAAAAGTCCACGGCTGGCGGTGAGTGCGATATCAAATATTAGACACTACTTGGCCGTTTCAAGTTCAATGCGATTCCGCGCGACGTGAAGAAGTTGGTGGCCAAAACGGGTCGCACGCCCACGTGGCCAATTGTCGCTAGCTATCCGACGAGTAGAAAAGTTACGCGGGGTCACGATGCGGTATAAAAATTCAGTGTTGCCAGCGTGGCCGATCTTTGTGCCAATTCAGATCAATATAAAGAAGTTCCAAGACGATGAAATGAATCTACTTTTGTGGCTTTTGTTTAATGTCAAATTCAACAGCTTGCAGGCGCACGTTGGTTGTTTAAGCTGTTTGGAAAATGTCGACCGGAAAACCAACGTCTAACACTGATAGAAAGGGGAAAGAAAAATCATTGTCACATTAGTTAAGTGTTTACGTTCTTAAAAAGAAAAAGCTGTGTAACTCATTAACAAAATATTTTAAAGTTGATATAATGTGTTAGTGACTCGAGATCTACTCGATGAGAAAAATTGACATCACAAACACGCACGTCTTAGGTCTTGACATTTACCTTATCAGGAATCGAACCCAGACTCACCTGATAGGTATAGCAAGCTCTAGCCAACTAGACCGCTGCGAGCAAATTTATTATTTAATATTTTGTATCAAATTCACAATTGGGCCAGTTAGAGGTGAAGTGGTGAAGCCAAGTGGTATTTTAGAAAAAAAATATAGGTTAGGTGCGTTGTAATATTCTACACATCTAAAAGAACAAAACAAAAGTTTTACCATTTTGTTAGTTGGCTCACTTCATCTCTAATGGGCCAATTGTATAAAACGGCCAAACCAGTTTTTGCTAATTGCAAGCGTTTAACTGATGACAAATCTTGTGAGAATTTTTTGATTTAAAAAAAAAAAGAAAACATTTCAGATTGGTAACGTCATTTATCTATTGCAAACGAAAAAAATATCGTTCGAATTTTATCTACGTGCTGTGCTGTGTAGAATAAATTTAAAATGTTAGGGACGTTTTCAAATAATAAATGATTATTAATCTCTTAACTGACAATTCTAGGCGGAACGGCGTTATATTAAAAAATAAAACACTTTCAATAAAAATCGGCGAAAATTTAATTTTATATAAATAACAATATGTAGATTTAAATTACCAGCATGCATATGATGAACCTCCTCTTGTTATTTGTTGAAGAAAATGTGGAATAAAAACAAAACACTGGATGGCTTATAAATGTTTTCAAAATTTGACTTTACCCGATTTTTGAAATTTTCAATCGTAGAAAGTGCGGGGAATTGCAAACATCATAAGTAGCTGCGCGGCTAAAGTTGGCAACATTATCAAACATGCGAGTATCGACTCTAAAATCCCACTTTAAGTTTCACCTCGAACAAAGTTTATCAGTTTTGGCTCCAACACCGTGTCACATTCAATAGAAACAGTTGATGATTTGTTATAAAACATACGCACGTAATTATGCAGACGAGATGACTACTACTCGCAGAAAGAATGCCAAGGAGACTAGGTATTTCAATACCGGTTATTTCAATACCGGTTATTACCATTTACCGGGATACCGATTGAAAATACTTTAATTTTGGTATTGAAAATCGATTGCCACGTGCATTCAATAGCATTCCAAATTACATTTATCAGAGAGACGCATTGATTTTAATGTATTGTGTTCAGTCACGCGTCTGTCCTTGCAAACTTTGCGATCACTATACATTTATTAAATTTGGTTTGTAACGGTCGTCTTATATACTGCGTGCCCAATTGGCTGCCTTCAATAATATTTATGTATACAAACAATGTTGGGTCGTGGGGGAGTGTTCAACGTCGTTGGCTTCCATGCTGGAGCACACGGGTTCAAGTCGCAGTGCGAACGGCATTTTTTCAATTGATTTATATTTAAAGGCATGAGTGTTTGTGATGTCTAAATAATCTCTCCCACTCTTCGAATCCTTAAATAACGGGGCGAAGCGAGAGCGATTAGTTAATCACTATTTCTGTCTTAGTCCTATCATTTTTTCCTTACTGCTCTCTTCAAAAACGATAAGTTTAGCAACTGAGTAACAAACAGTTATCGGAGAAAAGGGTTTGGATGAGATAATTTCGTTAATGACAAAAAAATGTGTGAATGTACATAATTTGAACGATTCAAATTTAATATTGAAATTCCACCAAGCACCTTCAGTCGAAATCTTAAATGAGATACATTTATTAAGGGGACATATGCTCCACATTGGGAGTGGACAGGGATTTAAAAAAGCCACGTACTTGAAACCAATGAAATAGAATTGAAATACAGTGAAAAGGTCGCAAGTTAATCATCATTAACGAAATCTGATGAAAGAATCACTTATGCGAAAGAAAATAGGTCACTTTTAAAGTAATCATATTTTTACTCAGTTTCAACAGACCTCGAAACGGTTTTCATTATAGAGATTGGACAAACAATTTTGTAAGGGCCATAAGATAATTAATGTTATTTATTGTAATATGTAAGAAATAATAAATAATGATTAATGACCGCGACACCACACGCCCAAAACATGACAAAGGCTAACAACTAAACGCTGCTAAATATTCGCGAACCGTGAACGTATAAATTAGATAATAACTTTGATCCGAACTCACAATGCGGGATTTTTCCAGGGATCAGTTCCTACACCTTACATTGTTGGAATTATCCAGTTTGAATATTTTTGACAAACATGTCGCGTCGATCAAACATACCAGTTTCAAATCAACTATTAAATATTTTAAATGGATTTGGCGGGAACTTGATAATTTTGTAATAACACCTGTATTTTAAAAAAAAATTTACACGCGTTTCATTTCTTTGAGAAGCATCATATAGCAAAGGTTTACGAATTTATTCCAATTCTTTAGCAATAAATTATAAAATAAAAGTCGGGGTTTTGTTATTTTCTACTGGACACCGGAAGGAGGTAATATACAAACATTGATAGTAATAATTGCAAAATTATTACATACATTGAATACGGTAAATCCAAATGGACAAAACATATTCCTTTCTATCAATGACTTGAATGAAGAACTATTGATTCGTAACCCTTTTGTAAATATTTACTATATGGAGTATTGCATAGTTTTTCGAAATTGTCATCATTTTTTATCAAATGATTCGCAACTCTAAAAAATTATTGCTTTTAAGACATTTAACGCGATTTCTACCTGTCTGCCCTACCTACACCAGAAGCTTGACAGTATTCTCGTATGAGGCGATAGATACCGCTATAAGAAAATGATGCTAACTTATCTTTACTATAAGATATAAGTTTCTCTAAGAAGTTAATTGTATATTTTAAAAAATAAATTTGCACAAAGTTACCGTTTAATTCATCGAAAATACCTAAAACAGTTGATCGATAAGACTTGGTTTTTAAATATTTAACGAAATCGTTTCTCGACTGGGGGCCTGCTCTACAAAGGGCCCTGGCAAATGGCGGCCCACGATGAAATTTCATCCGGCCCGTAGAGTATTGAAAAAATGTATAAATTGGAAACATGCAATTAAAAAAACATTTAAAACCAAATTGAACGACTGAGTTTTATGACCCAGCCTTCTTAATTTAAAAAGAAATAATAATTTTTGCGATTTTTTTAATGTGACTCGACAGCCATAAGATTTTCTCACCTCTACCTAATCTACAACAAAACTAAATAATACAAGTTTGTAATTATTTTTTAAATATTCGGTGAAAAAGTTCATATAAAACGCAAGTCAGTGTACATCTGATGGTATGAACAATTATAATGATAAAGCGCGTATGTTTTTTTTTTATTCATCTCAGCATGACGTAATGATGAAACGGTCGGTTACCAGAGGGAATCCAGTTGAGAAATTACCCGGTGCTCTATCTAGCGTCCGAAGTTATGATTATTATAGACATAGGTAAAACTTCTTTAGTTCCGTGATTCTTCTGAACATGACTTCGCAGCACAAGAACACTGAGTACAGTGATTCTTCCGGAGAACAATCTTTCGCATAAACACTTACGTAAAAAGAACACTCGAAATATTTCGTGCAGTTTAATATTTTTCATATTATACAGGTTCTGATAATTTAAAATAAACGTGGAATCAGTACAAATGAGTGTTTTATTTTTAATACAAACATCAATCTTTCACCGTTGGCAAAACCATTACAAGATGCAAACGAAATTAATTATAAATACTTAATCACTCAAATTTAAACTAATTTACTTTGAATAATCCCATATTTGGTGGTATCGGAAAAAACTAAAGTCAATTTATTAAATGTGATACTATATGTTGCAACATAAAAAAGGATATTAAAGTGGATGGGAGGATGTATTGTGTGTCTCTTCTAAGCCAGTACATATAAGTTTAAGCATAGTTATGATGAAAGCATATGCCGAAATAGCTATCAAACATAAAAAGAAATATACTTTCCAGAAATATCAGTGCAATAAATTAGGAAATAACTTTGGTTTATTTGTAGAATCGTTAGTACGCAAGGACTGTCGGTGCCTATACAATTTCCTGGTAGATAATATTGTGTGTGACGAAACAATGAAGAATATACAGATGAGGAAAATACACAAATCCAGGTAGAAGTAAAAATATTAAGCTCACACGCCCAATGTGCAGCATCTATAGAGGTTATTTCAATGGCTCTCGTGTACAAAAGGTTTTTGGCAAACGTCCACCGCACCGTTGCTAAGCGATCTCTCCCTCCACTGAGAATACAATGTAAAAGCGATACAAATAATAGACCCTCAGATGATTTACGATAAGCTATCTGTCCACTTCCGAAACAAAAATGGATTGATTTTGGAATATTCCAAAGTCATCCTTCGTTAAATCATTGCTGTTTTATACCTGCGTTCAGACCTTTCGCACCCTCATATCCCTGCATCCCTAAAATATCGGTGCGTTAAAATACGCCATTAGTGGTCGGAATCTATATTATCGTGTCGAAATGGTTCAAAAAAATGATGTTAATAATCTAGAATGAGATTCAATTAAACTAGATGCAAGAATTTATGTCTGTTATTTTTGGATAATGAAGGTACAGTGGGTCGTCTACTTACGCGGTTTCGAAGTTACGGGGATGAGAATTAAAAAAAAAAAATATAATTACGTACCTATGTTTGTTTCATACATCGATTTCTATGTATGGTATAGCTGGAATTTTTGTAACAAAAGAATTGGAAAAATGTTTTGATATAATAGATAAACGAGTCTATGACTTAAAAGCCGAAGATACTGATAGTGATCGATTTACGAAAGTGCATAAACAAAGCTTAATAAATAAAAGTGGAAATAAGTTCAAAAGAATATTGTGTTTTTCTTAATACAATGCCTTTCCACCAAGTATTGACAGTGTACACCCTAAAAGTTATCGAATATTGTGTTTACAACCTTACGATTCGATTCAAACAGCTGATCTCGTTGTCTATAAATAAATGACGATGATAAAACGCTATTCAAAATATATGTAGGTGAATTTAATAAGTATTATCGATCAATGCAGACAAGATAATAAGATACAGTAGTAGATAACAATGTGTCGTTAGTAGACATTTTGGGCCCACTGATTAGTTATAAATCTGATAAATGTGTCTTTGACTACGTTGTTAAAAAAATACATCCGATATGTTGCTGGCCTTTTAGAAACCAAGAAAAAAACATATTTTTTAAATATACGTCCTGGGTTTTTACCATCCATCAAAGGGCGGTAAGTGTTAAAACATGTTTTTTTCCCTCGATTCTTTAAGGGTACCCAGCAAAATATCGGCAGTATTTTTGAGCACCATATGGGAAGTGTTAATTACAAATGTTTTAAAAGCTATTCCAATTTTTAACAAGGACGTCGGCCCCCACTTTTGGGCGTTTTCAAAATCTGCGAGCTTGATACAATTGGGCCCATTCGATGTAAAGTGAGCCAAGTGGTATTTAAGAACACGTCTTATCATAGAAGTGAAGTTAACCTCAGTTAATACACATTGCAATAGTGTTATCTCCGTAAAATAATTTAAAAAATGCAATCTACCAAATACCAAGTAAAGACGTGATTGTACTTAAAATTCCAAGAAAAAAAGTTTTACCATTTTACTAATTAGTTGGCTCACTTCACCTCAGTGGGCTCAATTGTAAGATTTACGCTGCTGAAATATGCAAAGTATGCGATAGAATACGAAATCCAAAAGCATTTAACACTAGACCAGTGCTTCTCAGATTGGGGGCCGCGGAATTTCTCCGGACATGTTTTGTATTGGTAGGGGCCGCGGATTATTTTTTTCAGATTTAGGGGCCGTGGAATGAAAAAAGTTTGAGAAGCACTGCACTAGACCACTGCGGCCGGGAAGTTTTTAAAAGAGCGCAATCACCAAAGGAGCAGAAAAGATGACCAGAAAGGTGAAAAAAAGCCACCAAACGGAAGACGAACGTAAAACTGGACAACCTTGCTCTGAAACTAGTCTGCAACACAATTAGATTGAAATTCTATATGGCAGGTACTCGCTCGCAACTAGTTGGAAGTGTATGCGTGTTTTTGCAAGGCTATTATTACGAGTTACAACACAGAAGAATAAAGCTTCAGTTTTTAACAAAACAATTAATTAACTGTGATAGAAAAACAATGTAATCGTTCTTATGATATTAAAAAAATCGATCTTGCGATAATCCAGAAAAAAGGAAATAGCCCTGTCGGCCTCTAGAACTTCTGTGTTCAAACTGCGGTAAGATCTGTCTTTTATACCGAAGTTTAACACAATTAAAAATATCTGGCATCTTGGCTATTAGTTAACAAAATATATAATAGTATATTATTGAAAATCATCCACTATAATAAAAAGTATAAACTGTATTTACGTTTATATCAAAACATTCACTGAAAACGTAGAGACGGGGGATGTTTGTATTATTTAAAAAAATCTTATACGATTATTTTATAAACAGAATGTCTTTCATTTTAAACCGCGCCATTGTTTTTAAATACCAATAATAAAAATATAAAAAAAACTTTGTTTAACAATGACGTTATCCATAAACAGCATCAAGTATATATCATTAGTCTATAAGTTAGGCCAGTGACATATAGATATATGATAGTTAAATACCACACAAAATATTAAAGGAGACGTTCCTGTTATTATTTTATTGAATAACACTAGGCGAAACGCACATATTTATGTGTGCTCATGGATTTCAATATGTTGAAAACACGACGGCAAATATTATTTTATCAAGTAATTCCTAATATTTTGCGTTTTTACCAATCTACCGGGTTATTTTCCGCCAACACAAAATTTCCAGGTTTTTTTGCATACCTTATCTTATAATAGATGAAATATGGTATTTGTTAATATATCCAGTCTGTGAACACAATTGAAAATACGAACAAGGGTTACTTGAAATAAAATCACATGGGTCTTTCATGTTTTTTTCAATGCTAGTATTATACTACACAATATACACCAATGGATGGATTTGTTAAAAATATAAATGTACAATATAATAATATCAAAGCACTTGTAGGCTATTTTCGGCGACAGACGCGGTGCCAGTTTCACCAGATTCGCGCCCAGCGAAGGTCGACGGAAGGAAGAACAATGATCCGATAAAACAAAAAGAGAAAAAGAAACTTAAGCATGCACGAGGAAAGCAGAGATAGCGCTCTATTTGGATATAAAGTATCGCAATGATAATTTGCCAAAAAAAACATCTCGTTTACGTTAAACCTTTGTTTTTATTTTCCGCAAACAAAAAGCAAGTCCAGTTTGCACTTTTTGCTCAACAAGCTTTTCTTGTAGCAGCGTTTTCCATTTGGTGTTACACATTGAACAGAGCATGTCGACCCACAATCGGCAAAATAACATAAGCAAAACAATTAGGTAAACTACGTTTTAAGCCAGTAATTTTTCAATGTCCCCCAAGTCGTCAGTGCCAAAAATTTTAGAGCGTTATCTCATTCGCCTGATCTTTTTTAGGGCCTGTTCATTTTAGTGTCTTGACTTGGTATCGTTTATTCCACGTGGACCCCGGTTTAGAAACGCTGATCTAACGAACTGAAAGTAGTCAGACAATTTTATTATAATACCAGGATAGACGTTAACCATACATTACTGTTTAGTAATGTATGGTCAACGTAAAATTTATAAATTGTTGGTTACGATTTTCTGCCTAATGAAGCCAATACCTAGATGTATAATCACTTATCCATAAACTCTTTTCATATTTCTATTACCGATTGTTTATTTTAGTCTTAGGTGGCGTAGTAAAAATAAATATACCTGTATAATAATAATATATTCTTTTTTTTATATTAATCCATGTCCGCTCCCAATGTGGAGCATATAACCTCATAGTAGTGGTATATTAATAGAAGTTTTTATGTTCGTTACTCTATTCCTCGACCTTTCTTTTTTTTTGAAGACAGTAAGGATAAAAACGACCAGTAGGACAGGACTAGTGGTTTACTAATCGCTGCGTCCCGATATTTTAGGATTGGAAAAGTGGGAGGGAATTTTAATACTTAACAAACATCCATGCCTTCAAACATCGAATCGATTAAAAAAAATGCAGTTTTTACTGGGATTCAAACCCGACATATATTCTTATCGGTCCAGATCTTAAAAAACCTAGAACTACTAAAAAGGAGTAATTTTTATTTGTTAATTAAAATTTGAAGGAATCAAATTCCGTCGAGCCCTTCATTCAAAATTTTCAACATTTAAATAAGAAACCGTTTACAGCCTGTATTCCAAATATCAAAACAATTCGTTCCATACAAAGAGATGTTTAAAAAATAAATAAAAAAATAATTTCCTATCTACCTTTCCATAAAGCGCAATTTCAATTAATTACTAATAATAATCGCTATATAAAATACACATAAATAAAACAAAAAAACACTCGTAAATTATACTATTTTAACATAATACGGAATGCGTATAATTATTATCTTGCGGTGAAATTAAATTAATTGATTCAATTGAAAGTTATCAGAAGTGCGACAATATTCACATTATCTATATTGCATACCAAAGTCAAATAATAACACAAAGAACAACTAATAAGCAAGAACCCAATAACGGTAATATAAAGGTAACATCACGTGGGTTGATCGCTGAGAACGTGAATTGAGACATTGAGTGTCATGCGCTAATTTTTAAGAGGTGCATGTTACAAAACAATCTCTATTATCAGAATTATTCAAGGATGACTTCTCGAAAAAAAAAAGTTTTGAATTGAGCAATTTAATACTGAAATTTTAATTATCTGCATCTAATGTATGTAAAAGTTTATTATTGATAATAAGAGTGCAAAGGTCACAAGCCATTATCACCATATGATAAGATTTTTGGTCCCATATCAGAAGGCTACCGGATCGAGTGATTCAGTTTAATATTTGGCGAGTGATTCGCTAACCACCAGTCCTGTCCGAGCACCCACGTTCTATCCATTCTGTCGTCAATAAGGAGAGATTGAGCGAATGAGTGACGAGCAACTTCTCTTAATGGTGGTAGATCCCTCCCTCCGATAATATTTTAAAAACAAATATTCCACTTCCTGGTGGTGCTTTGTTCAACGTTTGTGTCCATTTGCATTATTTATCTCTGGTAAGCACCTTATCAATAACTTACACTATATCTTTGACAAATGATTTTTAGGATTCAACTAGTCTCTGCTGAAGTCTTTCCAGTCCTTTTCAAATGAGCCCAAAACACTCACTGATAGCAATACTGATAGTGGTGTTGCACAATTTTAAGCCAAATTCATCAAATAATCACATCAAAATATGTATCAGATCATGTCGAGTGACAACTCGAGTGGTAAGAGATAAGAAAAACTCAATGAAAAGTGCCGAACGACGATATTAGTTATAACAATATAAATAAGAAACTAGGCTGTAATTGTAATAGCCAGTACTTTCGATGGATTTGGCAGTAACTTTGTGGAAGTTCATTTTAATATAAAATAACTTAGATATGGAATAATCTAAGTTATATTATATTGTAATAGCCAGGGCTGTGGAGTCCGAGTTTGAGTCGGATTCGGATTCGCGGTATTTTGACCGGAGTCGGGGTCGTGAAAAATGAGCGGCTCGATTTTTTTTTTGAAAAATATCTTTAATGTGTATTCAAACAAAATAGTCCAAAGTGTTGACATTTCATGCTTGGCTGACTAAATATGATCTGATGGTATACATAAGTTAAAATGATTTTTTTGAAAAAAAATCCTCGGAGTCGTCAATTATTTTAAAGCTGGAGTCGGAGTCGTCTTTTTTTACACGACTCCAAAGCCCTGGTAATAACTTGAAGGTTTTTAATGAAAATAATTTTGATATTACTTTGAATCAACATTTAATGAGTGGCATAGCTCTAGTTACAAAATTCACACAACAGACAAAGAAAAACAAACTTTTGTCGAAGCAGATTAAAGGTGAACGAAAAGACACTATCAATACATTATTACCTTTATTATTAATATATTAATAAATAATTCATTTGAAAGATACAAGTCAACACAATGCATTAAGAGGTGACTGCACTTATAATTGAACACAATCAACAACGTAACTTGTTTGTTTTTAGTGTTCATTAAAACAGTATTTAAATAAAGCATTTAATATTTGTGATACGAAACATGTTGATATAAAATGCAGTATTATTTAATAATATTATTTAGAGCATAAAGATACCAATGGACGATAAGTAACAAAGTTACAAAATATAACGAAAAAAAAGCAGTGATAAAACAGATTTCTGTAATCTATATTTTCCAAGGCCACGCACGCCACGATGTAATAAAAAACAGAATGGATTAACTTTATGATTGTCGATAGTTAGTTTGTGATGAAAATGTAATCGAAAAGCTTTGTCAAAACCAGGACTATGGAGTCAGAACAAAATTACCGACTCTCGACTCCTTTATGATTTTTTTGTGTATAAAAATAGATTGGATTCATAAGTGGCAATATTGCATACTACTAGGTATTAGAGGTCCGAACACATTAAAAACAATTAAACTCATTCATAAATAAAGAATATTTTGAACCAATATGTACAAAAAAAATCAGGGGAGAATTGTTCGACTTTGTATTGAGATAATTAGATAAAAATACTGATATGAGGAATTCACACTAGAAAGTTGAAACCCATAAGTAAATACATAAAGTAATAAGACAAATTTATTTGAAAAATAGCCTGTGCATCATTTTGATTAGTGAAATATTGAAATCATGTAAATATTAGTCAGCGATACTCAACTTGCGGCTAATTCAGATTTTTTTTGAGGCCCAAAACGATCATATTCACCAGAGTGAGACATCAGGTATTGTTTGCAAAATTTTACGTAAGCGAATGAGAATTTTTGTGTACTTACATTTACGTTATATCACTATAGTACGTAAGGTATGTGGTAAGTTTACTCATTACTATCAATATACTGCGGCCCACTTTATGTACAAAAACCGGCATGCGGTCCTGAAGAAAAAAAGACTGAGTATCGCCGTATTAGATCAAGAACGAATGATTGACAAATTTTAATTTTAAGCCAAAATTCAGAGTAAAATACGCGTTCTAATTAAAGATAGGAGTAGGATTATTTTTAAACAACTCCATAGGCCCTGGTGAAAACACAGTACTCTAGAAATACGGTAACACAGTTCTCGTAACGTTGATAATTCTCAAATAGCACACTATCTATCATATTTGCGGATGACTTTTGGCCAAATCCATTACTCACATAGTTTAGTATAGATATGACAAATATAATGCCACTAATAAATGCTTTTTTTGTTTATGTATATTATATTTTATTCTAAAAATGAATCTTATGTATAGTTTTGTTTGTCCACATTACTTTTTATTACATGACCTCTTGAATGATTTTACTACCTACGTAAAGCATGTTTGTTGTTCTTTCCTTTTTATGCATGCAAATTACTACGCCACGATTGATTCAATTTTCTACGAGTTTATACCTTGCAACAGGGGCCTCCAATACCGGGATCTCGGATCCCGGGAATTTCATATTACTAATCCCGGGATTGAGAAAATTTGAGAAAGTTGCGCTTGGGTAAAAAATGTCCCAATTTTTTACTTTAAGGCAATTCCGCAAATTTTTGGGTTTTTCAAATTGGAAATATTGGAAGAGCTAACAAAAATGGCGTTTCGCGTCGTTTTATTTCGGGAATTCCGTAAATTACTGTTTTTTCGAAAAATCCCAGGATTTCAAAATAGCCGAGCAAAAATTTCGCGATCCCGAATTTACGGTGGATGGTCTATCTATCTCGGGACCTACAGATTGGAAAAATTGTCAACCTCGAAATCCCGGGATCACAAAAAGGGTCCGGAATTGGATGCCTTACTTGCAACGTGGTTTTGATAAAATGATTGTATCGCTGTGGGATGATTTTCGCTGTTGTGCTAATTAGCATCGAGGCATTATTCGCTTTACAAACAGTAATCTAAAAAAACACGTAATAAAATTTAAATATTTATAAAATGATTTCAATATGTATGACGCAACCAATTTAGTAATACGCTATCATATTCCTAGATGAATCAGACAAGATAAAAACAAACTAAAATGCGTATTTCGCAACTGCATTTAAAAATTAGATTATGCGCACTAAGTCAAGGTCATATGCGCACATAATGTTGACCTACGTGGTCTAGTATTCTTATCAATTAGGTGGGTCTGAAAATTGGGAGCGAAATACCTGGCAAGTAATTCAAAATCGATATTTCTATTATCTATTATTTAATTACGCCATTACAAAAAAATATATAAATATCACAATCATAAACAGGTGATTGTAATAAATAGCTTACGTTTTCTTAAAATGAGAATTCTTCTTCTTTGGCCATGTTCGCTCCCTATGTGAAGCATATAGCCGCCACGCAGCACCTCCATGTTTCCCTGTCTCCCGCCAATTGCTTTGCTTCCTCCCATGACATGCCAGCATCCCTCAGTTCCGCCGAGTACATCCTATGGATAGTACCCGACGGACGTCCGAGACGCCGGAATCCCACCGGTCGAAAGAAAAGGCAGGCAGGATTGAGGCTTTCCTTTTTGAGGAAAATAAGAATACAACATTGAAAGGCTATCAGCTCTCGATCATGTGAATATTGATACGAATTTAAGCAGATTAAAAATGTTCCATTTATTCATCGCAAACAGTTTTATTAAAATATGTGACGGTTTCTATGTAATCAAAATTTGATAAAATATCGGTATTTTGACATCTTTAAAACAGGTATTTCGGTATTGAAAAAACCATAAATAAGGACTCTGTGTCCAATAAAAGACAAACCCCAAACTTTTATTATGTATTGATTTTGACTTGGCATTTACTTGGCAGAACTCCATTATAATAGGGTAAAAATAGCAACGTATTTAGTTCTAGTTTTTATATTTATTAGTTGATAGCTATTTCGGCTTTCGCCATCGTCAGAACCAATGCTCCCTCTAAGACAAGAGGTAAGCTGCGCGGAAATTTCAAAGGCTGCGCGGAGTGATCAAATATTAATTGAATAACTGTCTCGTAGTGCGCGCCAACTCGGAATGAGTGCACGGAGTCTTCGCAACTGCTGCGCGGCCGCGCACGCGCGCAGCTTAGAGAGAACGTTAGTAAGGAGTAAGAAGAAGGTGTACCATTCACTGAGGGTGTTGTGCATAAAGAGAGAGAGAGAGATACTATAACGTTTCTTACACCCTTGCACGGTTGCTAAAATAACATAACATTTGATTCGATTAATTACACGGCCTTTGTCTACGTACGTGTCATATGTTAAATCTACATTATCTTTGTTTACGTAGAAATGATTGTTGACAAGAGTTCAGTGGCACGTTTTGTGTCACAATGAAGGTCTTTTAATTGAATTTTCTCTGATAACTCGAATAAAAATACCTCTGTTGTAAAGCGAAAGTTCGTCAAAATATCATCGCATTGGAAACTTGGGAAAACGGTACACACTAGAAAACTACTTACTTATTTTCGTGCAATATGGAGATTTAAAGAAAACGTCAAAAGGTAGGTTTAATTTGGGTGTAGCATTCAAAGCCCTTCATCCGCATTGAACACGTGGTTCACTGACATCAAGTGATTGGCGAAGGTCGACGTATCTTTTTTTTTAAATCTAAAAGCGGCCACGTGTTCCGAAAGTCTGGTTTTTAAGATTCTTTCGGTTTTTCCGATATAAAATTGTGTGCAACAAATGCTACACCCAAACACAGGTGAGCATAAATTGTTTTTCCAGAAAAGTTTAGAAATAAATAAGGCACATTTTAATAGCTTACCAATTTTGAATGGGCAGATAAATCTGCCGAATTCCCCACTCTTGTATCTCGTATGTAAGTAAATATAATCATATTTGTTTCCATAAAACAAAATAATTTATTTACTTAACGGCAGTTTAAATTCATGAATTCATGAACTTGAGCGCCTGAAGATGCCTAAAGGCGAAACCTGGGTAGTTAGTGACAAAACAGTTAGTAAATAATTTGAACGATTCAAATCAAATATAGATTCCATAATTAAGTGTACAGTTATTACTATAAAAATACACTAAGTGATACCTACTTAGTACACGTCAGTTGATAATATTTATGGAGAAACGTGATATCGTATTACTTCTTAATTACACGCAAGATGCGATAATTAGAGTCGTTAATGATAATATCCACGTACAGATTCGTTTGTTTTATATATGTATTATTATGACAAAATGGAGAAATCATAATTTGTAACAACTTGTAGGAAATCGCAACACGAGAGTAAGTCATAGGTTATCAAAATTGCATGCTACAAATCGTAAGCGATAATGGAGACGTTCCTGAGTGCACAGTTGTGTTTTACGGTAAATAGTTTTTTTTATTATTTATTTACCGTCGCATAAGGCAGTGAACGGCAACGTTTTCTTCCCTACGGCAGACCGAACTATACACAGAAAAAAGGCTAGATGTATTCAGAAATTGGATTAGGTTGGTTGTACATTTGATATATGTATACGAGATCCAGAGAAGTGAATTGAGCCAAGTGGTATTTTAGTAAAATCATTTAGTTTAATGCGTTTTAAAGTATAGCATATATCATTAAATAAAGTGAGCTTAGTAAATACACACTGCAATGAGTACTGTTTGCTTCCTAAAATAATAAAAAAAATATGCAATCCAAAAAACCACTGAGAAAACACGCGATTTTTAACTTCAACAATACTTGTTTTACATCTAGTTTTAGTAGACATTTTACGCGACGTCTCGGGAGCAATTGACTAAGTCAGGGTTTCCCAAACTATGTTCCGCGGAGCCAGAGTAGGTGTTCCGAAAAAAAATATGTAATGGTATTATACGCTACAACGCAGTTTTAAAAAAAACTTAAAAATTCAGCTAAGTGTTCCGTTATATTTTCCGGGCTTGCGAAGTGTTCCATTCCATAAAATGTTTGGGAAACCCTGGACTAAGTCATGGAGCTCGTAATAGTGTGCAAAAATTTCACTATAAAATTTCCGAATGTTTTAAAAGTTAATCTCTACTCCTTATTCACAGGGGGGGCGCAAATTTACTAAAATTATTAGCCACCAAGTTGGCGTTGAGTCCGACAGGTGGTCGAACCGACTTGATTAATTATTCCTTTTCATAAGACATACCATAACAGGTAAACGCAGCAAATTACACAAACTTTTATCGTAGTTTAGATACGGAAGGTAATAATATATTGATTTACATAAACCATTATCTCAGTTCAGATATGGAAGGGAATTATATATTGATTAAACGTATTGTGTCACAGAAATTACTACATTATTAATAAATCTTTAAAAATTCAAAATCTACATATATTTCAAAAGTTACTCGTGTGCACACTGCACAGATATGGAGACTCGAAAGCAGGGCTGCGGAGTCGCGTGAAAAAAAAACGACTCCGACTCAGACTCCAGCTCTAAAATAATTGACGAATCCGAAGAAATTTTTAAATAATTTCATTTTAAATTATATATATGTATATACCATCAGATCATCTTTAGTCAGCCAAGCATGAAATGTTAACACTTTTGACTATTTAAAAAAAAAATCGAGCCGCTCATTTTTCACGACTCTGACGCCAATGCTCGAAAGTGTAGACGTGTTTTTATCTTAGAAATATAATTTAGTTTGTTTTATGGCTTATTAAGCTATACTATACATTGAGATAAAATCCTACACGAAGGACGCATTTATTTATGTCAATAGAGCGTGGTAGCATTAAATTCGGGCGTACTTCAATATTTAATCGCATCGATGACAACTGATAATAACAGTTATCGATAAGATACAAATCAACAAGCGCAAAGCTGCTATAATTAAATGAAAAAAAAACATTTTCGCTATGAATTATTTTTACTATAGTTTCTTACAATGCGAATATTTACGCACATTATGATGTTCAAAACATTTTTTTTTTTTAAATGATAACATTGTTATTCCACTTTTATTTTCTAAAAAGTAGAATAACAAAGTTATCAAATTTGATTTCATATAAAAAATTTACTTCCACAAAGATACCGCCGAATCTATCAATGATATTATCTTTTTTTTTAATGTAAACAATAAGAAACTAGATTAGTAAAGAATGTAACAAGTAATGAGGACCTTATTTCGAAATACTTTTAGGTATGAAAAACGATAAAATCGATGATACGTACACTCAGTAATGAGGTGAAAAAATGACAAAGTATTTTAATTCTTCAAATATTAGTTAAAAGCTATTTCAGCGTAAGTTTTCTTCAGAACCATGTTCAAGCTTACACTAACTAAATTTCAAAGGAGTTCTACCAAGTAAATCCGGGTTACCGGGATTGAAAATTAGTCAATCCCGAAATCCCGGGATCACAAAAAGGCTCCGGGATTGGATACCCTAGTGGGCATGTCGCGCTCTACTGGCAAAATTGTTTCCGGGAAGAGAATCGCTACCGAAATGGAATTTCACTACTACTCAATATTTATACGGCAACCGATTAAATTAAAAATTGTAACCTTTATCAAAAAAAATATTTTATTCATTTTCAACAAATAATAAAAAATAGTGTGACTATCGAAATTCACAGATACACGTATATTTTTTTACATGTGAATAAATAATGAAAATTCAACAAAAAAAAATATATGAGAATAGCAATAAATGTAAGATGTAACAAAACAACATTTGGACTCGCACCCTTTCCCATACTATCCAAAGAGTGAATTTCGTATCAATAAGAATCCACAAATTCTCTGATACAATTACCTACAATCGTGATTATTTCTGCAGTCATAAACTACAAAATGATATATCCGTTGACATGATTGGGCGATACCAAAGAATATGCCCACGTCAAGGATTATTTAGAACTCTTTTAAGTCCAGTGATCGACATCTCATGAATATTGAATAAAATAAATTTCGTATACCAATCAGACTTGATATTGAAGCGTCTGACATATTAATTAATGTCAACGCTGTGAGTTCACGATGCTAAAGAACCAATGTGACAAGGCGATCGTTAGGGCGGATCGGCACACAGATATTGTTTTACAACACGCAATTCGCAATCAGCGATAGTGCCTCCTAGCGAAAGAGTAAAACTAGATAAATTCGATATAGTTGTCAATTTATTGCGTCTTACAGAAGCTCGTATACGTGTCGATTATTAATGCGCGCGTTCGCGCACACACGTAGTGCAAAATCTGTCGCAAAAATATATTTTTTTAATTGATAACTTTGCTACACCACTGGTTGTGTAACAAAGTATGACGTATGACATATGTTTCGCATCTTCGGACTTATTTTAAAGTATTTTTTACGAATACTCTTCCATCGAGAACATCCTGCGAATGGGCTACCGGGACAAAAGAATCCAGACAAGTATGGTATTCAGGATAAATAAAAACATTTATAGCACGTGCCAAACCTATGTACAATGCAAAATTTTTAGAAGGAAAAGTCTTGGGGTTCAATGCAACGTTCCCTCTAATTTTTCTACTGTGTGTGCGGACCATCAACTTTTGTGTGCGGTGAATTTTCAGTATCTCTATTGCACAACATTTATATGTGTGGTTTGTGCGAAGAACGGAGAAAAGTGTGCGCGCGCACACCTTAGCGGGAACATTGGTTCAATGGTGACTCAAGGAATTGCTAGCGAATTAGGCAAACAAGATGAACGAATCATATATTGATTACAAATGTAAAAAAAAATATGATAGCTATTTTGATATCCCGTCGTGCCAAGACAATTGAAAATCGTCAATTCTGACATTAATTGTTGTCAAAAATATTTGACAATACTTTAGCAACTAAATACGTTGATATTTATACCTCATTACAATGTAAATTCAATAAATATTTTACTATCGTTAATATTTACACACTAACATTACCGACGTTACCTTTAACAATAGACTAATACAACGAACCACAGTGCAGGAAACCAAAACGCCAAACCAACAAATCCGCAGCATAATTGGAACCTTTATCAACTAAACTTGACAATGAGAAATACATAGACCATTAATTATATTTGAATATGTCATAATAATCATTTTTGCTACACTAAGCAAATAAAATGTATTTATTAATTCATTTCGATTACTTTGGCCATTGGTCTAACATTGGCCTACTACAAGAAAAAGGGTTTTAAAGTATGCCGCAATAGTGTTATGGTCATACCGTTGCCACATGTATGCTTCTTAACACATCCATGCCCATGGTGCAATCGTAAATAGTTGAGCCATTAAATCATTCAATATTTCTCTTAATATTGTTAATAAGTGTTTATCATTTAAGGTATTCTAGCATATATACATGTTTAAAATTATTTTTTAGCTTCTACCATAGGTTTAAATACTGTTAATAAACAGTGAAACTGAGATGCCATGTTACGGGTTAACAAAGCAATGGCATTGTGTAGCCCTTTGGAGGTAAAAATATGAATTGCAATACATCGTATTTGCTTTATTGGGAAATTTTGCAGTCCTCAGTTGGATATATATCATATTTAAAACAACGTCGGTCGGCAATATTTTTTATTTGTATTCCGACTCTATAGAAAATAAGTTATGTTTTTAAAATAAAATTTAACAGTGCTATTTCTTATCAGTTGATAATGCTCGCCATGAACGAACCGGTCCTTATCTTGGTAAATTAAAGTAAAAAGGAATATTGTGTTTGTTTTCTTGATTAATATAATGCCTTTCCACCGAGTATTGACAGTGAACAGCCTAAAAGCCAATTCGATCAATGACACATTGCTAGATATCCCCCCGTGCGGCCTGCGCACCAGTCTTTTGACCTAATCTAATAATAACTCTAATGGCACTTATTTACAACGAATATGATCTCGTCTCGGGATTTTTTTTACTCATTAAAAGATTTTCTGAGCGAGCGATCGGCGGAGGGCGACGACCGTCGGCCGCACTCCAGTCAATTTGGCAAAGTCATAGTGGACGGAAAAAAAACGTATCGGGCGATGTACCCGCTCCGCTGCTCGAGAGGTGATACTTGAATGTCATGCCGCAATCAAACAACAATATCCGAGGATAAACCTATTAGGACTGAATAAAATCAATGTTTGTCCTTCTCTATCTATCTTTCGAGCCTAAAATATTTTCAACGGCGAATAAGTTAGGCGAGTGAACCGGTGTTTAATTGACATAATCTAATATTAATTAAAGAAATTGTCTAGGAAAAACCTTTTTTTCAGTCTTTTTCCTTGGTTTCAATTTTCACAAGCTCATCTTTTTTCAGACATAAAAACTAAATTTAGATACTAATTCGAAATTTGCACCTTCATCCTTTTGATAGAACGTGTATCAAGTTTGATTACATTGCGATTAGGGATTCTGAAGTCTCGGGTTTTTCAAAGTCCCGGGACTCGAGACGTGATAAAGTCAAAGTCCCGGGACTTCCCGGGACTTGGGACTTTAATTTCCCCTTCAATAAAATTATAAATTTATTAAAATTAAATATTTGTATGTATGTACTAAAAAGGGATGTAACGATACATGTATTGAAAAAATAACAATGAATTGGGTAAAATTATGACCGTTACTTCACAAATCACAATACAGCTGAAAAATAGTCAATATAAAAAAATAATCAGGTATGAACATTTAATTATAATATTTTTTGATTTGTTTTTGGTACAGTTATATTTTTTATACGAATATAAATTGATTTAAACAAATTTCTAATAACATAAATGGAGATATCTTTCTCCTAAACGTTTTTTAATATTTTGTTTCAATTAAATTAATTTTTTTGAGCGTTTTTTACGCAGTTAAACGTATATTTTTTTCGTACGTACTTTAAAAGGCCGCCGAAAGTATGCGTTAGTTAAAATAAATACATCTTTTGAACACATTTATTTATTAATATTGAAAATATTAAATTAATTGAATAATAAAATCAGAACCTCAAATCATACATAGTATGTATTATTTACACAAAAGTTAATATTTTATTTTTGCTTATCAAAATATGATTTTAAAAATAATAATGAATTTAATGACGAATCAGACAGCCGATTTCTTATTTTTGTAATAAACGTTGTTGCAACATTGTTTTTCCAAAACATTGATCTTTCTTGTATTCTTTTCGAAAAACAATTAGTCCCAGCTGAACTGTTGATAATAAAAGATTTATAATCCGCCTTGATTTATGACATAATTTTCTAGAAATAACTATCGGCTTCATTATTTCTTGGAATTCTGTGAATCCCAAGTTTCAAATTGTTGAACTATTGAGTTAAGCGAACACGTGTCTAAGTTTTTTTGTATTTCTGCACGTCTCTACCCATAGAAAATGGTTGTTTCGTATTACAATATATAAATAGATGTTGATTTGAAACTTCTACAATTATAAATCTAAACAGCTGTTTCTTTCATAAGGTCCCTTTTATATATGCATACTTAATTTTGTTAAAACCCCGGCCTTTAATCCGTAGCCTGAATATAATGCATTTTTTTCAAAACTGATCTCGAGGATAGACACCAATTTTATTTTTTTTAAATCAAAATTAACTTTTTAGGTCACATTAGCGATTGCTTGTATCCAATTTTATTTTGTTAGAATGGTTTTTTCAAAATTAAAATGTAAAATTTGGCTGTCTTAAGTCCCGGGACATTTAACAACAAAGTCCCGGGACTTACGACAGCAAAAAACCTTAAAAGTCCCGGGACGTCTCGACACAGAATCCCTAATTGCGATTATCGAAAAAGAGCTGTTTTGAAAAAACTGTGGGTTACATCCTTTTTTCTTTCCTCAGTCGATATGAATCCCTTGCCGGGAGAGAAATAAAAACATAGAATAATCATTGATGAAAAAAAAGGTGCCGGAACTCAATTCTTTCTCAAGGTGGAGGATATGGCTTCCTAGTGGAGGTATCTAAACGGTTTTTTTTACGAGAACTGTTCGTCGGTCAGTAACTCAACCTCCTTATTTAAAGACAGAAAATATGACAAAATTCTGTGTCCGGAGCAATGTTCCCTCTGATTTCCCGAAGGTTATGTGCGCAAAATACATTGGCTGTGCAACTTTCAAAGGAAATTAAAAAATTATGCGCTACATAACATATTTAGACCTATTTAACGATATGACTCATTTTTTATAGTGACAATAATTAACAACACTTTATAATGACAATTAATTTATTCTGGTGGTGGTATAGCTGGTGCAACTTTTGTGCGCTCTGTTCTAATGCATGTGCGCGCGCTTGGCTTAGAGGGAACACTGGTACGGAGTATTCTATGTTACGTACGGAAGTGTCTGTGTACGAAAGAATTTGTCTACGGAGCATTCTTGTTCGGAAGAATACACTCCCCAACTCATTTGTCACGAAAATTTGCCAAATTTACACGATTTATATGGTGGACAGCGGTCGAAAATTGTCTTTAATCACTGACCGCAAAAGGAAAGAAGCCGTACGTTCGAACGATAATAATGATAAAAGAAAAACAACTAAGAATGTACCCCTCAGTCGCCACGTCCCAACACAATGCTGATATCGATTATGCAAGTGGCAATGCGATAGCATAAGCGAGAAAATACTCGATCGTAAACATTATACATAACGGAAAATACTAGTTTGACTTTTCTGGATGCATAGACTAGCCGGCAATAAATTTCAATTTCTCGTGACGCGCCAATCTCGCAATGTTGCATCAGCTGGGCAAATGAAAAGAAAAACTAAATCCGCTTTCACGCGATATATTATATATTCAATAAAAATACGTAAACATTGATAAAGCCGTCAAAACAGAGCGAGTAAATATTTTATTGCACATGCGAATCATGTTGATATTATGAAATAACATAATTACGAAATAGCGTAATATCTGTTATGAATGTACGTATATAGAAACTATGGTAGCCGGACACAAAATAACAGGGGAAAACGCATGATTGTCATATCTATTTGTAAAATTAATACACATACAACTAAATTGTAATGTATTAAAAAGTGTACATAATAATAACAGTAGGTTATAAATATTTCAATAAGAAAATACGTTTGGCTGGCTCGTTTTTTGATTCTATGCAGTATATATGAATACATTACTTAAACTTATTTTTTGGTCAAACAAATAAACTTCGATCTGAATAAAATTCAATTTTTGGTCAGGATAAAAATATGAACGGTTAGAATAAAAATATTATACGGTCAGATTTTTATAATCATTTAGGTTGTTAGGTTTTTTTTATTTAAATTATGTCTATTTGATCTGAATAAAATTCAATTTTTGGTCAGGATAAAAATATGAACGGTCTTAATAAGAATATTATACGGTTAGATTTTTATAACCATTTTGTTTAAGTTAGGTTTTTTTTATTTAATTTTATTTAAATTATGACTATTTTATATAAATTCTGACCATCAATTATTTTTTCTACCCTCTGTAATTCTGACCATTTAATATAAATTCTGACCAATGTATTTAAAATTATGACCGAAACTGAATTAAAATTCTGACCGGTTGAATACGAGCCTTATTTAAATAAATCCGGGATAAATAGACTGCAATGTAAGTGCACATAGAATGTCCGAACACATGCCCGCCTTTTGACTAACTTAACACCGACTTTTGCCAACCGCTTGATGTCGAAGAGCCAACCACTCGTTCAATGCGGATGAATGGGTTAAAATTCTAAACACGGGTATACATAAATTATTTTTCCAGAAAATTTAAGAAATTAATAGGGCACAGTTAAATAGTTAACCAATTTTAAATGAGCAGGTAAATCTGCCGGACGATACGGAGATCAGAGACGATATTTTTTATGTTATCAATAGTGCAACAGCGAGCGGTAATTTCTCACTGCCTGTCAGCGCCGTTACATAATGCAATAGGTACAACCATATCGTTGCTAAACTCGCGAGGAATATGATAACATTATCGTCATAATGTAGTAATACATGCTTGCTGATGTTATAATTTTATGCTAATAATATTTTACTCGGTAAACAGGAAACCGAAATAATTTCTAATCGGGAAGGTCAAGATTTAAAAAAAAAACGCCAAATTAAAGCTTTGGTAATTCTTAGATAGTCAGATTATTATTGTAATATAGAAAAAAATAATGTGCGGTCTCTTCTGAATAAAAATTAACTAGCAACACAAACTTATTACAGCTTACTCGGAATATTACAAATTTCTACGATAAGAAAGTTTTTGATTGCATATAAAAAATGCATCTCACAAATTTACCCGAATAAACATTGTGTTTCTTTTTATTTATAGCCAAGGCAGTTTTAATTCAAAATACTACTGATATAAGTTGAATAGTTATAAAAATAGAATATTAACTCTTACATTTGAAACCGGGTTACCATGTTGAAAAAACTGGCATTCGAATGTCACGAATCCTGCTCGAAAACCGGGTTTTCAAAAAGCCCTAGGCGTAAAGGGCGTTGATTGTTCCTTCGTAGTGCATTTAACGAGCATTTGTCATTAGATAAACAACTAACCAACAATTGACTTAATATTTTAACAGTAAACTAATGACATAAAAATGATAACGTAGTCTTTACATAGCATTACCATTCCCTCTACGCATGAGGTCAAATGAAGCAAAAACGGCGAAGGTGCATAAACACTGCCTACCTACATGTACACATTGATAGTTAGGCGCACGCAGGGATTTTCAAGTCAGCAAGACATATTAGATAATGCAGACGTTCTTCGTTTAACGTATTTTTGTGAAATGAGAGTGCTAAATTTTACATCTTCGAACACTTGCAGCTCACGGGTGTTGCGACTAAAAATATTCAGACATAAACAAATATTCATGTTCATGACAAATGATCGTATTCGAACATTTCACCAGTAATCGAGACGTTAATCAACTAAACTTGAACGGGTATTATCAGCTGAATCAGTTGTCAATACGTGTGATGACCGAAGCCGGTCTTGATCGTTATAAAATATGAAACGAGTACGATTGTTTTTTTTTTAGATATAATGCCTTTCCTACGATCAAAAAATAAAATACTCATTTGTACTAATTTCATTCATTCCTTTTATTTAATAGGACCAGGGCCAGTTTCGCTCATGAGGAATATTATCAACCGACGAGCATTATCATTTGATAATGTTCGTCATGAGTGAAATCGTTCCTGATATTCTATATGTAAATAAATAAATCTTTGTTTGTTTGTCCCGTATGCGGTCCTATACCATACGATTGCGATAACACTTTAGTGAGTCGTTGTGCGGACGCCCGCAAAGAATTAGTAGAGCTGCCAATACGTTAACAATGGGTCTCGCTTTATATCAAAGCAATTCTCGGTGTTCTAAGGAAGCAATGAGTTTTTTATCACTCTTATGCAATTATATGCAATACTATATATTGTGTATCCAAAAGCACTTCAAAAAAGACAATTAAAACAAGAACATTTTCTTTCTTTGAGTGGCATTGCAACGCATGTCAGGTACTCGCTAGTATTAAATGAAATTGGAACTAGTACAAATGAGTATTTTATTTTTTCAAATATAATGCCTTTCCTCCAAGTATTTGACAGTGAACAAACACCCTAAAAGAATTGTAACAATATAAAATTGAATTTTATAACTTTCGTCACACTAAATTGCTGTGTTAAAAATTGTTACTTCTACACACTTGTTGTGTTCGCCAAGGAGGATCATCATACAGAGAACATCGCATTTTTTGCAAGTTATAAATTACAAAACAAAAGTCGGGGATTTTTTACTGGACGCTGGAAGGGAAAGTTTTTAGAAATTAAAATGCATCAATAGAAATGAAACACAAGTAAATAATATTTTAAATAAGATATCGCAAACGCTGCCCGCTGAGGTCTTACAGCCAAATACATCGCTAAGTAAACTAGTATTTCAAATATTATAGCAACTGTCGTATAGACTTTTGTGAAACACATTTGAGGACCAATGGGTATATGAACCCTGGGTTACGAAGACGTCGCAATGATGCTACACCAGTTGACTTTACCCACGCGGAGCATGTTCGTAGGCGAGCAAGACCCGACGGGCAAGCAGCGCACTGCCATCAGGAAGGATCGCACCTAGTGTGCCCCGCTCACACAACTCGGGTTATGTAATAAATATATATCGTATCTATTGTCATTTGAATATCTGCAGGCTTATGTCATCCCGGCTTTACTATTACTTGTGCAATCAACGGTGGCTACATCAAACGCTTCACTCGTCGAAGTGAATTAATTATAAACGTTAATTTGCTTTGATTCTGCGGTTAATTTGTGGTGATTCTAGAAAAGTAGCCTCATTTTATTCGACACGAATAATGTGTTGCAGACGAAGTTTCGAAAACTCGTAAATATATTATTTTACTCGTAATGGAATGTGTAAATTGATTGATAAAACACATTTTTTTTTAACCACGTCAGCTCCCAATGTGGAGCATATGGACTTCTAATGGAGTTTATCTCAACAGATGTGTTTCTACGAGAACTGCTTGTTACTCAGTTGCTCAACCTCTCTTTAGAAAAAGAGAGTAGGAGTAGAAGGATAGGGCTAGGACAGGACTAGTGGTTAGCTAATCGCTCTCGATACGCCCCGTTCATAGGATAGGATGGGTGGGAGGGGGGAATTCAAGACATCACACACATTCACGCCTTTGAACAGAAATTCATAAATCGATTAAAAAATCAATTTATGAAACTGCCCGTACTGGGATTCGAACCCGTGCCCTCCGTAGCGGTAGCCAACGACGTTGACCACTCGACCACACAGGCGGCATATGTACACTTATGTGTACACTAATTTCACAACATACCCGATCATTTTATAAATTTGTGTAATTAATGGAAAACATTCTTCACTTTTCGGGTGTCGAATACTGGCAATACTAGGCATTAAATTAAAAAAAAAAAACACAATATTCCTTTGTACTAATTTATAACGAGCATTATTATTAACCGATAAGAAATAAAAAGGTGTAATAAGCAATTGGTATTAAAAGAATTTACAAATTACAGTACAAATTATGAATAAGCTTAGAATCTTCACTACATATGAAGAGCATATGGCCGCCACCTCCACGTTTCATTGTCTCCCGCCAATTTCTTTGCTTCCTCCCATGACTTGCCAGCATCCCTCAGTTCCGCCGAGTACATCCTGTGGATAGTACAAGACGGTCGGAAGAAGATGCAGGCAGGATTAAGGCTATCCGTGCACGTGACCCACCCAGTTCCAACTTCTCTCCACAACCACTAAAGTGACGGAGCGCCGTCTTCTACGATCCCTAATCTCCGAATCCCTCACATAATCAAACCACTGTTAATACTTGGTGGAAAAAAATTGTTTGAGTATTTTATTAACAAAAAAAAAGTACAATACCGGTTTCGCTCGTGACTAGCATTATCAACTGAATGTTATATAGATTAATACGAATCATAAAGATCTTCCAAAACAAAATACAAAAATGTAATCACGTTTTTTAAATCCACAGTGAAGCATGTTCAAGTGAGTGGGGTGGCGTACTTAGTAAGGTAAATTAACGGTTTTACATAATTAGTACTAATTAAAAATCTGTCAATAATGTCACAGAACTTGGCAAATATTGCAGTTAATATCATCAACGGCTACGATGCTCCCATGTGCGTAGACAGTTGATATAAATACTTAGTCTATTATTACGGCGCCGACGAAAATTACGCCATTTCGGCATTGTGACTACGGTTCACGCGCTGATGCTTTCGTGTGACTGTTCGTATGAAATTCTAGGGTAGGTATTTATACAACATAAAAAAATCTTCTTATTTGACGATAAAACTGTGGTGTACAAAAAAAAACCAAAGACTTGTATATTGAACTAGTCAGAATTTGGTTTTAACGTTAATTACCAAAATTGTACTATTGATATTTAATATTAAATATTGTGGGCAGTTCTGAGGATATAACGTAATGACGAAATATCCAAAAAGAAAAATTGTTTTGCGGTTTTATTACAAGGCAAAAAATCATGAATTTACAAGAATAACGTGACGGCTGTATTCCATCACACTCATCTTTGTCATAAAAAACGTGCGTATAGCAAGAGCGATTAGCTAACCACTAGTCGCTGTTATATTCATATATTTATGTCCTTACTCTCTTTCAAAAAATGAGAGGTTTGGCAACTGAGTTGAGATAAACTCCATTATGAGTCTATATGTTTCACATTAGGAGCGGTCGTGGTTAAAAAAATGGTTGTATACAATAACAATAAAAAGGAACAAGTATTCATTATTAAAAATATAAACCTATTTATTTATCTGTTAATGCAAAGTTTTTTATTTTGTAAAAACTAATATAGAATACATAGGTAGCAAACGAATTTCTAAATTAATTTTGAGAACATACATAATAAAATTATTTACACATGATTGATTTCTAATCTCTGAAGAGTTCTAGAAGACACAAAGAAAAAGAAATCTAGTAATATAAGTCGAAGTGGATATAATTAAAAATATAATATTTAGAGAAACAGTGAAAAGGTATTTTTTTTGCAAAATGTGGGGTTTGAAAAAAAAATCTAAAATTCCAAGACCGACCTAAACTGGTCACAGTTCTGAAAAGTCATAACTAGCAGCAATACAAACACAGCGACTCACTGCTGACGAGACCCAGTATACATTTTGCATAGACAAAATATTTGAAGACAAAAATAAATATCGTAAAATTTCAAGAAAACATAGATAAATTCTGCGTACCTGACGCTGGTCCTCGCACATGAGGCCAACAACACTAGCGGCGTCGACCACTCGCCTGAACCTTTTTCGTGCACATAATAGAATATATACATAAAAACAGACATCTGGTCATTTTCAGATGTTCAGTAAATGCATATTATGTACTTTTAAATTGCAACAAACTTCGGCGAAAAAAATATACATAATATGTTATAAAATCAAGGGCCGGTAGATAGGGCGTTGGGATTTGACGAAAATATCAAACCGTAGATCAGGTTTTCCCAAACTATGTTCCGCGGAGCCAGAGTAAATTGGAATGGTTTTATATGATGCAACACAGTTTGAAAAAAAATCTTAAAAAATCAGCTAAGTGTTCCATTATATTTTTCGGACTTGCGAAGTGTTCCATTTCAGATTTTTTTTTGGGAAAACCTGCCGTAGATAAGTTGATATGACATAAAAGTAAATTATTCTTGATTGTTTTCTCCACACAACGTCTTCAGCTGACAGAATCTTTTAGAAAGTTATTACGTAGCCAGCTTACACGCGGGAAAGGGATATAAAGACTTAGTCTGTACTCACCCTGGCGAGGACTTCGGTCAGGAAGCTAGGAGTCCACATATAGTTTCAGCAAGAAAGAAAAGGAAGGAATAAAATTGTTTATTAAAAAAAAATATATTAACATTTCACTATCCCAAGTTAACGATTTCATTGCATTCAAAAACTTGATTTTCGGGTTAAATTGTAAAATATTATTTGTAATATTAATATACCTAGTCACGGTTAATATTCCTACACTAAACAGTAAACCAAATAAGTATGGTAAGTGTGTTAAATATGTTATCTAACAAACCTATAATTAAAAAAGTTTTCTTCAAAAGATCGCGCCAAAAATATCGCTGAATTCGAGCAAACCTTATTCGACTACACAAACAAGATTCTACATTTGAAAAAATAATCTTTTATGAGAGTTCGCTCTAAACAAAATATTTATCTAGTCCCTCGTTCGCCGAAAGCATCTGCGTTCAGTTTTAAAAAATCTTGACCGCTAAATTCGAGCCGACTTTATTCAGCATCTATTAAGCTATCAGCAGCTAACAAAGATTCTAAATTTTAAAAAGTTCTTTTGACAGTTCGCGCCAAACAAATACAGTGATACATACATCTTGTTCCTCGGACGTTAATATCATCTGCAGATGAATAATCACTTGACCGCTAAAATCGAGTCAACCTTATTTAACTACTATGCTAATAGAGTTTTTATAAAGCCCCACTCGCCACACGGTGTAGCCGTTCCAATTTAAACTGGTTATAGGTACGAAAAAAACACACGTTAAACTCGATTCGAACATACAATATATGATGATAATTTAACATCGCCTATTTCTCCAGACGATTCTTACAGAGTCCACGTTGTATTTTTACGGTTCCGTGATTTTTCCGCACACGTATTATCCGTAAACTAATCTTGCGCACAAGCTTCTTTCGTGTATAGAAAATTCCGGACTATTTTTTAAAAACGTTTAATATTTTACGTCAAATGTGACAAATATTGTCCAGATTGGCGACAAGCCAAATAAACTGAGGGACTGGAAATGTCACGTTTATCGCTAGAAATGTCTGACACGTCTAATGTGAACCAATAAAGCCTTTTGTTTGTTATTACTGCCATGAGTTGTTGAATTCTTGTTGTTAGAAAATCCGTTATCCCCTTCGTGTCTGAGAATTGTGTTAGAACAAATAAGTCATGTTAAAATATAGTATTTGATCTTTTTATAGGACTTAGTATACAATAGGGATTCTGTGTCGAGACGTCCCGGGAATTGTCGGGTTTTATTTGCTGTCGTAAGTCCCGGGACTTTTTTGGAAAATGTTCCGTGAATTTTGACTGTGATTTATAATGTGCTAATAACATGTAAATTTTAATTTTGAAAAAGTGGACTTAGACTTTATCACGCCTCGAGTCCCGGGACTTATGACAGCAATATTGATGAAAAAAAAATCCTGAAACTGCAGAAAGCGAGAAAGCTCGATCGAATTGTGAGTGGCCTAAATAATCATAATCAGATATCAGAAACAAGTAACGTTAACTTGAAAAATATCGGCATATTGCACAATTATTTTTGCGATATGTTTATAACTGCATGGTCATTCAAGTTATTATAAATAATTCGCAGTCTTGAACGTTATTAACTACAAGTTTACGATATAGCAGGGCTTTGGAGCCGGAGTCGTAAATGTATGCTATTTAAAGCAGAGCCGAGTCGGAGTGAGATTTCTCAGATATCACCAGACTATTTTTTTGTCATTATTTTAAGCTGCAATTAATCAATACGCGTGCAAGACAGCACATGTGTCGTAGATATTGGTGAATTATCCATGATAGATTATCTATGAATGAGGCAACAAGATACGCGAATTATAAATCGTCATTTTTTATTGTCAATGGTGAGCGGGCTAAGTGGTTTAAATTGACAGCAGACAACCGCATCAAATGATTATAAATTATTCACACCCAACTCAACTCTTTTTTATACACGGTTTCGAAATAACACGGTCCACTAAAAAGAACGAATGATTTATTTTTACACGAATTATTTGTACACAGAAACGGATATCGGAATTATTAATAACAATAAATTCAACAACGCAAGACAGTAAATAAAAAACGAAAGTCTTCATTAGATTCTAGCACATTAGACGTGACAGACATTTCTAGCGATGAAAGCGATTTATGTCCAGTCCCTTATAAAAGTCGCCATATATAATCAATTACCAATGAATAGTATTTTTTTTCTTAATTAAAATACTTTTGTTTTCATTATCAACTTTTTACACGATCTTTTGTACCGCAATGTTGGTCTTTTTCATTTTTTTTTTAAAAATTCAGAGCACCCATCATCAATTATATCACTTTTTATATATGGTTTATGTGGAACGTATCTACCGTGTAAAACAAATGAGTGTACAGCATCGGTTTCGCTTATCAGTTGAAAATACTAGTCGTAAGCGAAACCGGTCCGGATCATATTAAACAAATGTGAAATTTTAAAAAAGTTTTATTTTTTTTAATTTAATACTTTTCCACCGAGCACTCACTGTCAGTGAAGACTTTAAAATATATAATATGGAAGGTCATAAGTCTGAAAAGACCCACAAAAACAGTTTACTTCTGATGAACATTTCTAAGGTTTCTTCCCAATTCATTATTGTAATGTAGATTTGACTTTTGCTGTTATGTTTTCGCTATTCTGTAAAATGTATCAATCGTGAACTACATACATAAGAATCTGAACATTTTTATCGACTCGTTTTAAAAATTGGAGTGCATTGTAAAATTGGAGTCGGTCGATCTTTAATCGACACCGCAGCCCTGCGTCATCCATCGTGACATTGACACGCTTATTACCTATCCCCTACCTACACCTACGTATTATACACGTTATTAAGTTTCATTTGTATCACTCGAGTAATCAAAGAAAAAATAATAGGTATTAATTAAACGATGCGAGACACCACAGCTGTACTCTTAGATATTAAGCCTCAGCAGAGTTTCTCAACATTTTTAAAAACATCGCTACTTTCCCAGTAAAATTATTCAGCGCCTCCCACTCGCAAGTTAAGGGTTGCATTTAATCAGTCCAGTGGTATCGAGCCATGTTAAACGCGAGGATTACGGTATCTCTGCCAATTTACCAGAAGATAGAACACGGTCTATAATGTGTAAGAACGGTAAAGGTACGTTGAAATAATGCAATGCTCCATAAGCGAGTGTAAATAATAAATGATTATTATGACCGCACAAATATACAATACACACATCGACGTTTCCGTACAAGCCCATCTTATATTGTCGTTTGCTTAGCGCTTAGCCCGCACATCAAGATTTTCAATGTCTGTTTAAACAATAATAAATCGCGGCTCGAACAGAGACACTAAGCCGAATATGGAAGAGTATGAATCGGTACGGATCAAACATGGATATCGCAATTGAATGTAAAAACAAACAACGGTCGTATGCTTGTGCGTATGTTATACTGAACGAATCAATTTGTTATTCGTATAAAAGTTGTGATTAGATCACAAATATGGATTCGAAATCGTGGTGTTTTAGCGTGGAGTCGCTTCGTAAAATAACGGGCAACATCGAATCCTTTTTATTAAAATAAAATAAGTACAAATAGACTACATTGTCGGTTTGGTGCACGAAGTCTATTAAGTGTCAAAATGTTGATTCTAAGATGATCGACATGAAATTTTCAACTACATTTTACCAGTTATATCCAAACTTAAATAATAACAAAGACTTTTGTCTTGTATAATCTGAAAGTTTCTAAAAAGGCTCACAAATATTTATTCTCTCGATTCCAAAAAAGTTTTCAATAGTTAGATACCACACATAGTTACTTTTTGCAAATATTATGTAACAACGAATGCACTGAGTGATTATTAGAGTATTCAGTTTTAGCTTCAAAAACGTGTTTTCGACACCACAGCCAAGAAGCATGTGTAAAAAAAAACACAGCCGGGGAAATTTTGTAGATTTTATAAACGGTTACAAGATGTTGGGTGACTTGACCAACTTTGATCTGCATTCTGCAGTATAATAAGAAATGTTTTTTCCAAAACAAAATTTATCTTTATCGATGTGATATATGATATAACAGTTATATACTTCATGTTAAATTGGTGTGCAAAAAAGCAGTTTCTTAGCATATCACAAACAAGTATAACATTTTTAATGAATTGGAGTTATCTAAATATGATTTGCACTGCCGCATATTCACACAAATCCAATTATACATTTAACTCTCAAGCCTGTTCGCTACTCATTCTGCATTTGTTGAAAATTAACATTACTTTATAACTAATTAATTATTTAGATTGTTTTGGCAACCCCAGGTCAGACCAGACGATGCTCTCTAAGCGACCGAAACACGTGAAAGTTTAGTATGATGTACCTAACGTCTGTTGGGTTATAGTATTATTAAATTTAGATTACAAAACCATCGTAAGCCTTGATGATTCAAGCGTTCACTCGCTGTAAAAGAAACAAAATTACATAACTCGGCATCTGGTTCATAGCTGACTTTGCCACTTCTGATTGGGCACGGCCGATCATGAGCCAAATTTGTTCGCAACGAGACACGCTGGCGCGGCAACACCGCTCTTCCATATGATATATAATTACAATGATCTACAATACATACAAATAAACAACAAATAAATGAATGGCAACTGAGTGGCCGAGCGCTAGACAATCGTGCAAAAGATATTGCAATGGATGCATTTGAGAAACTTTGAGGCGTGGATTTACTTGAATCGATTGTTGACCTCCACTTCGCAAGTACCGCGGATTATCTCCATTTAAACAACAATTTCATATCTTATATCGTGATAGTTATAGCTTTGCAACAGCGTATGTTAAGTGTTGCCACTTTATTGAATGATACTAGTTCGTATTCTATTTTTGAACTCATTATGGGGAAACGGTATTTTTTAGTAAATTGAGGAAAATTTAAAGATTTTATTGTTGCGTAAAGTAATGCTATGATGTGATAATAATAATAAAAAAAAACATTAAAACCACAATTGTGAGGGTTTTCTTCCTCAATCTTCTCAAATTTTAAGCAACACAAAAAAGCTACAAGCATCTAATAAAGCTACAAGTAAAAATAACACTTCTCGATAATGACAGACATGAGGACCATGACTGACATTTATTCGAAAAACAAAAAAATATATTTACGATGTCAGTATAAGAGCCCTAGTACTGTTCGAATGCTAAGAGTAATCAAGAAATGTCGATACATCAAAGGTCAGAAGCATACGATAGCGAGGAATTTCAACAATTTACACAAAGTAGTAAACAAAAAAAAAAACAATAAACAACTAAACTAAGAAGGTAACGAAACGTAGGGCAAGGGATACTTGATAACACAATAGGCACAAACACGAAAGAAGCTTATCGCGTGGTAATAGTAATTTCAAAGCCATAAAAGTGACAATAATTTATACATGGTCACTTATTATTAATATCGTTTGTCAAAATCAGCATGCGTAAAAAAAAAACCGACAATACTAATAAATATGCCGGTAACGGTCAAAACAGGATTTATAACATAACTGAAAGCTTTAAAAAATAAAATACACAAAAACGCGATTGTGTTTTTGGTCAAATTAGACATTAAAAAATATTTTTAAATTGTGATTGTAAATTTCATTTGTCCGTGGTCAAGAATCCCAGAACGGGCAGTTTAATTATTTAATCGAAAAATAGATATCTTTTCCAAGGCATGGAGGTGTAGCTATTTTAACATTGTTATTCTTCTTTGGCAGTATTATGGCCTATGGAGGTTTTATGTGATCGGGTAGCAAAATATATTTTTCTAGCAATTTTATGTGTCATATTTGACGTTTCTTTATAGTAAAATCGTATGTAAAAAGAAAAAAATCACTGCGCAGAATAAAATTATCTTCTCAAAACCTAGCAATATTGACATATTCAATTGTTCACCCCGGCCATTCTTCTAATCGGCAAGTCTTCCTCACTCGACAGTGAGTTTAGACACTTACTGGTTAGTTCATACATTGACTAGTGATAATGGAAGCTTCAAACAAAACTACTACGCAATGTAAATATTTACGATATTGCACAACTTAGCTATGACATATTGTAAACTATTTCGGAAGAGACAATACATTGCCGTGTGTAGTCTCCATTTAAAAAATGGACGACGATACGTGAATTTTCTCCGTACGTAATCTTAAATGGGATATTTATTTTGATTATCCGCAGATTCAGAGAATCCAGGCAAGAGTTATAATTTAGAAAAGTTGGCGAGCGGCCAAGGTACAGGAATCGCTCCATGACTTCCCATTCTCCTTTTTTCCCAAAAGCAAGTATTTCGGTACTCCGGATTCCAATAAGGAATATTTTTGCCAAGCGCTTGGGAATAAAAATGTCTTCAGACGCTGTATGTACCTATATATCTATTAAAAATGGTATTTTTTTCCGAAGACACGTTCACTGTCTTTGTGAAGCATTCAAATATATTATCCTGTTAATGGATTCAAAATGTTAGGAATTTGATTGTGAATGCTCGTGGAGTCAATCGTTAATATCAGCAGGCTGCTAGATCAAGGGCTCCCAACATGTTTTGCTCCATTTGTCTGTCTCACTATTTTTCATAAGATAGTCTAAACGCTGTGTTGAAAATCACTTAATTTTATATACATAATATTGAGATTATTTTTTACTTACAAATAACTAACAAACTAAGGTAACTGAAGCATATTTTAATGAACAAACAATCCAGTGAGTTTTAATTAAAGTTTCCGATAAAAAGCAAGAATCTAGCAATCCAACATTCAGAAGTGGCAATTTCATAGTTCGATTTCTGTTCGAAGGCATGGGTGTTTGTGATGTATAAAAGTTCCCTCCCACCCTTCCGATACTTGAATAACTGGGTGTAGCGAGAGCGATTAGTTAACTACTATTCCTGTCCTAACCTTATCCTTCTATCCCAATTACTCTATAAAAAATAAAGGTTGAGCGACTTAATAACAAACTCTCGTAGAAAAACTCGTGTTGAAATACGTCCATTAGGAGTCCATATGCTCCACATTGGGAGCGGACATGGATAAAAAAAGTAATTAGTGGCTTTGCGATATCAAAAACCTAGGAATTTACGGATTTCACAAAATTTCGTACAAAAGTTTCGAACTTTCTTTATTTTACCCCTCGATCAATTTTCTCCAATTTTTTCAATCCCGAAATCCCGAGATTAGTACGCAGAATTGGACAAAATCCCGGGAAGGAGGCCCTAATACATACCTATACATATGAATAAAAAGGTTTCAACACCACGTAGTGTTGACTTTTTGAAGTGCTAACTCGGTCAGGTTATTGCCGATAACTTTTTGCTTGTCGATAATTCTCCAAGTGGATAGGTTAATTAACGTACAAGTCGGTGAAAATCACACGTAAAGCTACTCATTGTTGACGTGAATTAAACAAGTAAAAAAAAAATGTCAAAATCTATTGCTAACAATCAAATGACCATACGTACGTAGGCTGTATTGTCCAACTTATATGTAATAGTATTCGTGCAAGGATGGCAAGGTTTCATTAAGCATTATGGAATATATCCTTAAGTCATTTTTAAAGGATTTAAACTTAAAAAAAAATGCAACACTTATAACCATCCGTTCTTGATCCGGACGTTAACGATCATCTTGGGTTAACATTCATTCATTGACCAACTCCACGTTTTATCTAACTGCATGTAATATGTCCATCACGTATGTACCGCGGATAGCAAAACGGAAGTACGGAGCAGTGTCACTAGGCCAATAATAATTCAATGAAGACCCTGAAGGGTTAATGTTGAATAATAATAACATCAATAGACTGCATCTGAATACACGTCAATCGTGAATAAAAAAATATATACAGATGTTAGATCGATTTCTTCACTTCGGATTGGGAGATATTATTGTCGTACATTACGTATTAGTCATAAGTACCACTTGAATGAGGTATTTAAAGTATTTAGCGAAATAAATCGAGTGCGTAAGTGTGCATGATAAGATATTATGATCTTTTCTTTATTTCATGTATTATAAAATAAACCTGTCAACGAAATTGTAATCAATAAATACCACAACGCATTCAAATATTAATCAATTTAACCGTTGAATAAAATCTTAAACGTATACAATTGATAGATACGTCATTAATTTCAAATCGAAAGCAAGTAACCTAACAATAACTTAACAAAATAAAAATAATTTAAACAAATATATTGGGTAATAATATTACGAATACGTGAGAAACCTTTCAATTGTCAAATATCAACTTCTTTCAAAGCGACAGCGAAGTAAAAATAATATAAATAAAGAAATGTCAAAATAACAAGGGAATCACTTATGCAAATACGAATAAATTTCATACAACCAAATTCTCAAGTGTCTTAAGTACATAAATACAAACTAAATAAATATTAAACGAAAATATATAACAGTCATAACACAGAAGCGTCAAGATTATCTTAAACAAGTAATAAGACAACGATTATACAATGACCGAGAAAGCTATAGGTTAGGTTTAAATTATTTTTTTAGTTGCCTGTCGAGTCAATATTATTGTAATATTAGAAAGATAATACACTTCTATGCGTATTGCATAGTTAACTTCGCAATAATAATACACACGAGTACGGCTGGAGAGAAAATGAATATTTTAAACAACAAAATAAACCATTAGATGTGTAAAAAATCCGAATGACGAGAATAACCCAAGGATGATGTCGGAACGGCAGAACATTGCGCTTTCTGTGTATGTTTTTGTTGACATGCATACGCATGATTTTAAAATATCTTTGTTCAATAATGGCATTATTTCGCACACGCTGAGTGTATATAATTAAGCATAAACCATTGTCAACATCAGATACAACGCTGTGTAATGATTGAAAGAGGAGAAGATTCGTCTACTTACTTTTCGAAGCCTGCCTTTGAAGACGACTGCGAAAGCTCCATGCCCGATCAAATCCTTACTGTTATACTCATAATCACCCACAATTTCCATTTTTATAATGAAAATAAACAAAACTATAACACAATAATGGACTATCTAGGTAATAATATTACAATCTCTGTTAGCTGATCGATACTAGAATTTATTAAAAGATTAGCCTTAACGCGCTACATCATGGTCACTGTTCCGTTCACTAATACATTATTTGTTATAACTGGCTTAATTTACTGTATACACTTTACACATTCAACCATTGCACTGCAAATTTATCATTATTTTAAGGTTCGGACGAATTACTATCACGACTCAAATATTAAGTAAGTAAATGTTACCAGACTACTGTCCAGAGACAATCTACTGTCAATCGCGATAAAACATTCGGTGTTGCTAGTGTTTTCCCCCATGAGAGTAGTTTGGCATAATAAATCATTTCCTAAGAAATAAAGATACTAACACAATTTTACGATATTGATTCCAAGGATTGATTTCAAAATATTTTGAAAGCTTTCGTTACCTAAAAACTATTTGATTTTTTCATAATATTGTTAAAAAATATATTTTACTTCAATTTTTTTAGCTTTCCTTCTTCGTTGTTATTTTTATCAACTATTTTATTTGTTTTAAAAAAACTACAAAAAAAATATTCGTTCGTATGTATGTACTTTTTATTTAGGAAAACATTTTATAATGTAACATCGTTCCCAATAACAGTGAATTTTTAGGGAATTAATCTTTTGACAGTTAATTACCATGAAAAATTGTGGCAAATCATATCTTCGGAAAAAAACCAACATTGGTTCTGAGAAGAAAAATATGAACAATGATTAAATATTTTAATTTTCTGCTTACATATCTCTCAACTGATTCACTTCAAAATGATAATGACAATATTAGTATTGTTTTTTTACACATTTTTAGCCTTACCTTACATACTACCCAGCATCTAAGTTTCTTCGTAGATAATAGTCATCACTGCCATAAGCTTATTCCTTTGATTTCATTATCCATACCCTTTGTCAACCAAGCTAATCATTCTTCTTCTGCGTCTTCCCTAATATTGTTTATGAAAAGTAAGATTGAATTTTAAAAAGTAAGATTGAATTTAAACTTTAAGCCCAAGTTTTGCTTACATTCATGCAATACTCATTGAAAAATGCAATCAGAAAAGTATTATACAAACTATTTACAATTTAAATTGATCCACATGTTTGCTAACCGACGATCTGGATTCAGCTTTCGGTATCTTCTTAGTAACTTGAACTGATACTTAGTTAATAGTTGTATCGTGTAAATATAAGAATGAAATTTATTATTACTAAATTTAAACCAACTGATGGCGATCGGGATTAATTTAATTATATTAACAATTCTTTTGTCATTTTGTTTGGTACTAAAATTGTTAAAGCAAAAATGCACAGAGTCAATTGCAACTAAGTGTTGATATTGTGATTGTGAGAAATGTTAAAGACATCTAAGTGGATAAATAAAGTGAAAACAAAACCTAAAAAAGTTTTCATGATATAATTGACTTCATTATTTTAGGGTTAAACTTTCTAAACTGTATCCCCAGCAAAAGGAAATTTTTTGAAATCAAGATTTATCCCTCAACTCTGTTGAGGATAAGCTTATGGGAATGCCCACAGATTCGAATAGTAATTAGTTTAAAGAATTATATTTATTTGTTTGTCGGCAAAGGTTTTAATCATTTATTTAGGAAATACAAATCTTAAAATTAAAAAACAGCTAGCTGATAGTGTTTGACCAGCTTTTTACTGTAAAAACTCTTTAGGCAAATTATTAGTTAACAATAAAGATAAAATACATTACTTAAATAAATCTGGAATTTATAGATTACAATGCTCTTGTTGTACAAAATTTTATATCAGCAAAACAGAAAGGACACTGAACATCAGAGTATTAGAACATATGGCAGCCTTTAGATTGAAAAAGGACACGTCTACTTTTGCTAATCACTTAATTGCGGAAGGACACGTGTTCAATCAGGAACAAGGGATAAAAATGTTACACCCAAATACGGACAGTCATAAGCTCTTTTTCCAGGAAATTTTAGAAAGAAATAGAGCACAGCTGCATAGCCTTCCGATTTTAAATGAAATATTAAACCTACTGGGATCTCCACTTCTATACCCTATATAAATATAATCATAAAACCTTTGCCGACAAACAAATAAATATAATTCTTGAAACTACTTACTATTCGAATCTGTGGGCATTCCCATAAGCTTATCCTTTTAGCTAGCAATGACTCTAAACTCAACGATACATTTATTTCTTATATAAACACGAAACATTCATTTACTAAGCGTCAGTTCAAGTTCATCCGTGCACTTGGACGCCTGAAAATGCCGAAAGGCGAAACCCGGGTCGTTAGTGACAAGATCTGTGAGAATGTACATAGTTTGAACAATTCAAATTTAATAATGAAGCACCTTAAGTCGAAATCTTAAATAAAAACTATATGCATTTATTTCATTGTTTATTTATAAACAAATCTTTTAAATACTCGTTTGATTTTCATTATCACAATAATTTTACTGATGAACCAAAAAAATTGATGGAAGAACTTCTGCCATATGATTTTTGTCTATGTTAATAAAGTAGTGCTTTGTTGAAACAAAAGGAATGTTGCAATTTGAATATGGTGATATCAAAACCTTGGTATATGAGGGTTGTGTGTACTTACATATTAACACATGGTGCAAACAAAAATTACGAAAAATTTACACAATTCAGAAATATTTATTAGTATATAAATAATTTGAACAAGATATAGACAGAAGGGTATAGAACAAAATCACATTGATTTGTTTTATAAAAAAAAAGTATTTTTATTGTATGGTGTTTGTATTATCAACTCATTATGACTACCTCTTCTGGTCTCCTAGATCTTCAATATTGTCTTCGTCGATCTGGAAAATTTTACAAATGCAAATTATTCGCCGATCAAAGATTGATGATAAAAATATTTTATTTTTTGGCCTATACTGTGACCCAAGTATTTTTGGTCATTTGTATTATTCAATAAACTAAAAACTAATCTTTTACCAGCCCCAAAATTTTGAAAAGGGGGATGTTAACCAACTGCATAACAAGTAATTCTTGTAAAACAATTACCGTTGAGATGTGCCATTATGAGACTAGTCACATGGCTTTATAAAAAGGGGTCGCCACCCGAAAAAGGTTGGGAACCTACGACCTAAAGGACTAAAAAAAAATCTCGCATCGACTTAATTTTTCAGATAAGTGCTACAGTGCTCTCAGCAATTGGTTCGAATACCAGCAATGTTTCACTGCAACCATTGACATCTATTATAATTTTATTATGTTTAATAATTGAGGAATTGGAATTTAAACATTTTTTCATAATACATGAAGTCTGTAGATGCTTCTCAAGGGTGTAATAAAAGTCACGTCTAGTTGCACAACAAGTGAACATTTTTAATTAGAATGTTAGGTAATAAATTTTAATATAACATTTAAAATAGTAATATAAAATTTAAAAATAACTTTGATTATTCCACGTATTGTGTGACTAACTGTGATACGTGTTTCGCCTCTTTCAGAGGCATCTTCAGACTTACTATCGCAAATTTTGCTTAAGTAATGAAGCAAGATTGATTCTAAAATTTTAAATATGAAATTACAAAATGGAGTTTGGGTTTTTTTTCCTTTCAAGGGAAGCAAAGAGGGGGGTGATTGAATTGAAATAAAGCAAACAAATAATGATACTAATGAGCTGCAATCAAAATCATAATTTTAATCAGATTAGTAATTTAGAAATACTCCACCGAGTAAATAAAAAGGGTTTAAAGATGAATAGCTTAGAATTTTTAGAAATAAATAAGACTCTTAACAAAAAAGAAATATTAAATAATATTCTTAAAAGGAATGGTTGCTCGCCATTACTTACATTGTTTCCAATTAATAGAGTAATCACAAACCTATCTGATTGACTGCAGCTCATTAGTTTAATAGTTTGTAATGTTTAACGTCATTAGTAGTATGATTATATTTGTTTGCTTTGTTTCGATTCTATAATCCCCTCTTTGCTTCCCTTTAAAAGGGAAAAAACCCAAACTCCATTTTGTAATTTCATATTTAAAATTTTAGAATAAATCTTGCTTCATTACTTAAGCAAAATTTGCGATAGTAAGTCTGAAGATGCCTCTGAAAGAGGCGAAACACGTGTCACAGTTAGTTACACAATACGTGGAATAATCAAAGTTATTTTTAAATTTTATTTTAAAATGAACTTCCACAAAGTTACCGCCGAAACCATCGAAAGTTTTAATATAGTAGCCGAATCCATTGAAAATGTGAATTATATTTTTGTATCGTGGTTAATTTAACAATTCCTGCTAAAAAACATGTTTTTATTTTCAAATACTTAATATAGTCACTCTGAATCTCCAAAGTGTCATTATTTTTACAGTAAAGTAGCGTCATCAGAATATATACCTTTATTAAATGGTACAACATTTCACATGACAATATAATAAGCTTATTGATTTGAAGAAATGTTGATATTAGTACCTCTGGCCATTTTTCAGGAATAATGTCGAACAGATCATCCTTGACGTCCCCTTGAATAACAATTTCATCATCGCCAGTGACAGATGAGCCACAGGCGAATTTTGTGCCGAAGAATTTCGCTGCCACTTTTAAATCAATATCTGAAAAAGAAATCATAAAATTGTTTTGAAATTCTATGGAAGTTTTTCGTAAAAAAGTAGACAGTAATAAGGTGGTGTATTAATGTAGCTGATTTTATACAGTTATTTGCAGCACTCGCTCGTATTTGTAGAATGGTATTTGATCAAAAAAAACAATTTTCATTTGTACGTTACAATAAAACCCCCATTTACACTATAGTCGGGATCGTGTAATTGGGGGTGTGAATCTCATACAAAATTAGGGATTTGGTTTTTTTCAGCGGAAAATGCAAAACTAAGAGTTTCCTTAGTTTTGCAAAAAAAAAATATGGACGAAATATATAGTTTTTATAGTAGTAAATATCTCGCACACAGACGCCCAGCCATGCGTGTATAGCCTGGCACCTGCTGAATACACAGACGCCAACCAACATTTGACTATACAGCACAGACAACCGTCTCGTAGTAACAACAATGGAATGCGACCGTGCAATTGGGGGATTTGCGGCGAATATTTCAAGCCAGCGCGTAATTCGGGGTAGTGTAATTGGGGGTTCCACTGTATTTCCACTTTATTTAAAAAGGTCAGGACCGGTTCGCTCCTCTGTTAATTAAAGTGGAAATAAAGTACAAAGGAATATTGTGTTTTTATTAATATAATGTCTTGCCACCAGGTATTGACAGTGAAAACCCTAAAAATGTTATTAGTCTTTCGATATTTATAATGATCCTTACTCTCTTTAAAATAAGAAAGATTAAGCAACTGAGTAACAAGCAGTTCTTGTAGAAACAATTCTGTTTGAATAAAAATCATTAGGAATCCATATGCTCCACAATGCGATAAAACTTTTGACATAATTAAAAATTTGCGTATTGGTTTTTCAACTCGGTTCACCACATATCTCTGATTTATTGATATGCCTAGATTCGCGTTACAAGCCTCATAACACAAATTAGTATATAACATATGAGAGTTGATGAAATAGTAAACAAAACTTAATCGGATTATAAAGAAAATCAAACTACTGTTTTATTAGTTTCTGCAAGATAAAGAAAGTTTAAGATTAATAAATCAAACCAAAAGTGCTGAGGCCGGTGACAACTGTGACACACTTCTTCTTTCCGCGGGGTGCTCTAGCAACGGTAACGAGTCTTGGGACATCTTCCTTCTTTTTGGCTTTGAGCATTCCTTTTCCACCTCTCTTCTGACGCTTCTTTTCTTCTTCCCCTCCACCACCCTCTTCATCTGTTAAAAAAACACATACAATTTAGTGATTTTTCTGTTTATCCTAAATATCAAAAAACCCATTGTTTGAATCAAGGAAACAAACAATTCATACAAATTACGAAATATTTTCAAGAAAATTTGTCACCATATTTCAAATATACTCAATTGTTTGTTGTAAGAAGTTCCATTTGACATGTCGTGTTGACTTTTTCATACTGATATTAGATTTGTATTTCACGTAAATTATCAGTTTTCCTGATTCCCATGCATATAATTTTGAATTTCCCTATACGTTATTACATTTCCTACAGAGCTGCATTGCTATTAACGGCATGTAGCCCATTTTCAGGTTAAAAAATATTTTACATGTCGAAATCCTCAAAGTATGTTATGTTGTTATAAAGTTAGGCCCAGTATAATTTAATTTCAAGCGATTCGAATTTGGAACAGGTATTTCTTGATCATTTTTTAGGAAAAGCATTATCCTGATAGCCGTACAAGACTATTAACGAAATAGATTTTTGTTCTGTAATCTTCAGTTCAAATCCCTGAATGATTGACTTTTAACATTATTGATTTTTTCGATTATGATTTCAATTTGTAGCCAATGACATATGTGAATGATTTTTTAAACATTTCAACTTTCTTGGGAATAGGTCCCAAGACAGAATAAGGAATGGTACAATAGGCTTATCCAGTCATTCACCTAACCTCATCTTTCTGGTGTGTAAAAGGGAGGTTGCGCAAATGATACAACCAGTCATTATTCATATACCTACTGATGAAATGTTTTGACACGATCTACACTGGTAGTGGATGTTGGAATTAAGAAAAAAAATATTTGAAAGGCATTCTTGTGCACAGATCAGATTTATTAAGTCAAAACTAGAGCTATGGTTCCAGAATAGAACATTTTATCATATTTTAAACATGGAGTTTATTATATTTTATTCTTAATCAATTGTTATTACAATATTTACTTAAATTTTGAGCTCAGTGAAATCGTCATGCAACAATGTTTTAGACGTGGTACACACTTCAAATTTACAAATACTAAATGTCCAATATGTTTTTAATCTACAAAGTTTTCAGTATTCAATTCGACTCCCAGCCACAACAAGAAAGACAGGTGTACGAAAATTGCTAGGTACTCACTTAATTTTACTTTTTCAAATTCGGTCGGGAGATTCCTTTCGAGCCACTGTTTGCATTTTTCGTATTCCGGATAAAATTCACAATATTCTATTGGCATTGTACAATTTCCACAGTATAATACTTTGACTGGATATGTAATGCCTTCTCTAGGCCCCATCGCCAAATTGACTTCTGTCATTTTCCTAACCTAAAAAATATGTTTTATAAATTTATCACGGAATCGCAAGCTGCTTTAAAAATGTAACAAAACAACAAAATATACCTTAGAATAAATATTATATTATCAAATGTTTCTCTGTTACATTTAGATTAAGCGTACAAAATATTATCATCTGTTTTCACAGACTCGGCAATTCTTTCACTTGAAGTGGGAGGAATGCAGTGCACAAACTATTGATACGCTATTTTTTATATTCGTTACACGATTCGAATTGTCATAACGAGTGTAAATAAATAAAATCCAAAATAAATAGTTAATAAGCAAGAAATGCGAATGTCATTTACTATTATTAAACGGATAAAAGTTATCATGTCAATTTACCAAAAGGTAATATTCAATGTCATGGCTCACTAATTGATACTAGATGATACAATTCATTTTCGTTTTTTAAGTATGAAATCGAGAGAATTTTCAATATATAAGTCTGCGGCAGTTGTAATTGACGGTATTATTTAATTATTTCTTCGCAGATTTCAACTTAGTGTAGAATGTAAAGTAACTAGTCGGATAGCTACATTACTTACTTGATTAAAATGAATACTCGGGTATTGGTTCTTGTGTAGAGTGGGCTTTTACGGTCAATACTCAAATTATATCGTATTCGTGGGTAACGATATTATTCATTATAATTGATTGATTGCCCAATATTGATTTTGAGTTCTTCAGTCACAATTTAGGTATATGAAGAATGAAATTTTTCTTTTTAAGTTTGGTAATCTATCTTATTTGTTGCATTTTAGTTTTTGCATTCATTTCCAATGGAAAAGGGTGTTTTGAAAGCTATATTCTCAATCTCAAGATTATATTTTAAGATTTCGACTGAAGGTGCTTGGTGGAATTTCAATATTAAATTTGAATCATTCAGATTATGTACATTCACACAGATTTTGTCACTAACGGCCCGGGATTCGCCTTTCGGCATCTTCAGGCGTTCAAGTGCATGGATGAACTTGAACTGACGCTTAGTAAATGAATGGTTCATGCTTAAAATTTTCTTAAATAAGCATGAAATATAATTACAATTTCGTACCAGTCATTTTCTTACGTCCGAGTTATCTTCAGAACTCAAAGCTAACCAGCAGTGTTATTCCCACGTGCATAACACTTATTTTGAACAGTCTGAAATCTTCAACGCAATCACGTTTTGAGTATACAGATCATCAAACACAATCACATGTCGAATATTTCAGACCGTCAAAAATAAATGTATGCGTGCGGAAATAGCACCCTAGAAATTTACAAAATTGTATGAAAATAACTAATTAGTATATTCTCACTTCTGAGACTAGTAATTATATGAAACTAAAATATTTTGAGATTAGTGACGAGCAGTTAAGTGACGAGACTGTAGTAATACAAATAAAAGTAGCCAGTATGAACAGTGCAATAATCAATGGTAAACAGAAACAACTAACCCAGGGGTGGGGAACCTTTTATTTTCCAAAGGCCACATTCGTTTATCTGATTCAGCATAAGGCCACAGTAACCATCGATGGGGAATCTTTGGCCGGAAACAATCTCATGCCAATTTCTAAAGCCTATAAATTTGCGGATTTCCTAAAATTACCAGCGTAATCACTTTTATTACAAACTCAATTTTAATTTTTCAAAAATGTATGTTGAAACTTTAAAAAAAAAAAATTATTGCTCCATGTGAAATTGACAGCTCTACACGATGACTATGATGATAGACTGCCTTCATTTTTATTCAGGAGCTGCAGCACATATTGAATATTGGATAAGCCACCTGGATGCGAAGTGGGGTAAAAACATCAGGAATAATAAAGCACAGATGTAAGATAAAAAATTATATATTTCACTAATTCTATACAATTCATTAGGTACAATGCTGGAGATAACATTAAACTGACCATGAAAATGAAACTATTTCATTCGCCTGCCCCTAATGATTAAAATGTTGGGAGTATCTACGCTAATTAGCAATGTAATTCACTAAAATCAAACAAAATAATAGTTTTTATAATAAAATCTACAGCAAGGTGCTCTTAAAAAAATCAAACATGACACTGAACATATCTCCGTAATCTTATAAATAATATTAATACACGGATTCTTGAATAGTTCGTATTATTGTTATATTTCAGATTCGGTAATATTCTAGTGTATTCTATATCACTTTCGATAGATGAATAGAGTGGATGGAGTTATCAAACATGTCTCGATTCAATGATAATTGTTACTCAAAAACAGTTTGGCAAGTTGAAAACAGTTCAGTTGAATGATTCCAATCTTTAATGTATCATTATCACTGGTAGTGTTATGTAGTACAATCTAAGAATTAAAATATATGACTCGATTTTTGGTTGGTGGAATAAATAAAAGATTTTTTATGAACTGGGATTGAATGACCAGGAAGCCTGGTGTTGTTGCACAGAAGTGCAAAGGCATATAGTGACTTTTTCATAGATGCCAACAAATAACACATACGAAAATATTATTTGGAGTTTTAGCGTAATGAGCAATGAATTCATTCGGATCTTAGCACAGAAAAAAGCGAAAATCTCCTTCACCTTTTGATAAATGTAGTAATATTGAAATGTGCGTTAATTGCATTTCTGATCATACCGACTATGTATTATGATGCTTTAAAAACTACAGATTTTATCAAAAAAGAAACGTTTTCTGTTATGTTCATAAAAGACAGGCTAGAGATATAATAACATTGTTTACAGTTAATGTATTCTTTTAAAAAGAATTTTTATGTTCAGAGTTTATTATACAGATAGGTATTATATAGACCGAAAAGACCTGGCCAGCCAAGACTTAGATTGGTGAACAGAGTTACTGAGGAGAATAATAGACAAGAAAAATTGGACAGTGGTAAGATTCGAATGGTATTTGTTTTCATCCGTTTAAAAGTTATCAGGGTTGTAGAGCCAGTAATTATGATAGGCATATCCATTTTATGTTGGAAGAAATCTAACACGTAATAGATGTTGAATCAAACAGAAAAATTTCACACTAACCATATTCATAAATGTGATGTAATGATTCCCGTTTCATTGATCAAATTGGCATTTACTAGGTAGCTCTCCAGTATGGTAAGTAACAAATATGAAAGTATTTAGTTCTGGCAAGGGCGTGAATTCAGAAGCTATCAGCCAATTCATATTATTCTTGCAGAACTAATTCAGATATATCGAACTCAGATATTTTTAAATTATTAATTCCCTAATCATTGAGAGGATTCCGAATGCGATTCTCGTTGAAAACAGTTCTTGTATCAGTAAATCAATGATCACCTTTGATGGTATCAATGATGGTATTTTCTTTTCAATGCCAATTGTTGTTTATAACTGTTCATTTTTGTATAAATAGCACTGTTAAATTATATTTCTTATCAGTTGACGATGCTCGTAATGAGCGAAACCGGTCCTGACATATTAAATAAAGTGGAATGAAGTACAAAGGATTATTGTGTTTTTATTAATGATCACCTTTTCATTGGTAACAACTGTTTTAGCTACTCTTTAGGTTTAAGAAAAAAACATTTCAATCTGGTTTCTTTTTTAAAAGAAAATCATTAGTCATTGTTTGAATGCTCAAATTGAATATTAATAAAACAATTGTTATCTCTGACAATGTCCTAGTGTTGCTTTGATGCAGCAGTATATAGAATTTTTGAAAACAGCAGGAGTCGGCACACTTTAAAGTGAGACGAGCCAAGTTGTCAAGGAAACAGGATAGCAAAGGTATCAGAGAGCCATAAATATGGATTTAGGGTGAACAACGTGATAAGTTCAAGATTTGATGTCTGAAAAGCCACAAACACTTATACAAAGAGCCAGTATTGACACCACCACTTCCTTCTCTTTCATTGAAGTTATCAAGGTGGAGAGAATGGATAAAAAGTCACTGATATAGCATATCCATTGATTCATCCACAATGATGTAATTACAGGACTTTTTGTAGCACAAGGATTTACAGATAGTTAATTTGTTTAATTAATACAACGTACACGTTGTATTAATTAAACAAAATTAGCAACAACACACTCTCTCTATCACCTGTCGAATAATGTATAGAACACGCCTTCTGATTGTGCACAAATAAAAATGAAAGATATTATCCATTACATATTTTATAATTAGGTACAAAAGGAGTACGTTCCGATGACAACAAAAATATTTTTTGTCCAGTATGGCTGTGAATTAATGTACAAGCATTTCTTATCGGTGAGTAAAAATCAAATTAATCTAGATCCTTACCGAGTTACTATGTACACGTTTTAATTACAATACAATTATTGATATACGATTTCATTATTAGATTATTGTTAATTCTATTTTACACAAGGCAAAATTGGATTTAACACCGAAAAGATATTTCAGAACAAATTAGTAATATTAACCTTACTTTAGTATTTCAATTATTCTTGATAGATATCACTACGGTACACAATTCTGCGAATAACGCTTTTTACACTTCCAAACAATTGTGATGGTTTTATAACACTGTTTCTAAAAATATAAACAAAAGCTGCATATGTTTAGTCAGAAATAATATCGCTTTCGACGTACTGGTTTCGAATAGTAAAACAATTGGTAGCATTGTAAAAACAAAAGCAATCTAGACAAGACTCTTTAATGAAAGTCAAAAAAATCATAACTTTACAACATCAAATAAATTGTTAAAATAAAACAGTTTTTTGCAGGGATATCATGAATTTTGAGAAATTTATCGGTACAGTAAATTTGTGTTAATCAGGGCAGTTGTTTGATGTAATAATATAATTAATACATAATTCTCTGCTGAGTGTAGACGTACGTGTCAACATGCAGCAATATATTAAAAGAAATCATTACTTAAGCGGCAACACAAGGTATCTAATATTTTACCATAAATAGTTTCTCTCGTTCAATCTGTAAAATCAGTTTCGAAAATTTATTAAGTGTCACAAGCAATAAATAGATTTGTATCGCTCCTGTCAAGTAGGAAAGCTTACGATAAGTCATGTTGCAGCTTAAGTGATATTAAAACATTAAACTAATCTTTGCATGAGACGATCGTTTCATTCAATGAATCCCCCGATTAACAGGAATCTACTGTTTAACAAACATAATTATTAATTGAATCATAGCTGGAGGGTGTAGTTAAAAAACTTGTTAATTGTAGTTTTGTGCACTGTTTTTTCTTAGAAAGCTGCTTGATTCGGTAACACAACTAGCAGAAAAATCAACCTAGTTTTTCAATCATTCATATACCTCATGCACATGAAAATTACATAGTATATACCAAAATTCAATGCTGCAGGTAAATTTTATCTACGCCGATACAAAATCAGAATATTTCAATTCGATCACTGCAACATTGGATTTTAAGTATACATTACACCAGGGGTTACCAACCTTTTCGGACCATAAAGCGCAATCTAAAATATTGGTAGGACGGCGAGCACCACATTTTTTTCAAAATCTCGAAACCCAGGAATTTACCGATTTGCCCAAAATATCACCGTAACTTGTTTTTTTTTTTTTAGCTCACCGAAGAATTTGAAATCCTCTATTCCTTATACTTTACCCAAAATATCTCCGAAACTCGTTTTTTTTTTACCCCACTGAGGAATTTGAAAATATCAAAACCCGATTTAATTATTTGAAAAATTAGTTGGCGGGCGCATCGGAGTCAATCAGTGGGCGCCATGGCACCCGCGGGCACTGGGTTGGTAACCTCTGCATTACACGAATGAAGTAATTTTAACATATCAAACAACCTCTTGTGGTCATTAAATAAAATTGATCTTTTCCGAAATTATTTCTTCATATATTATATCTGTTCACATAATTTATAGATTCTTTTTCCAAAATATAATTTATTCACCGATTTTCTATACATAAGACTCGACAGATTCATCACACGGCAACGTCTTACAGAATTACCACATACAAGTTTTTGGCTTCATCAAGGAATATTGGTAATGGAATCGGTGATGCTACTGACAATTGCTTATTCTCAAAAAATTGGCATTTTTAAGCATGAAGTTTACAAGAAAGTGTGCCTAGCTGTTTGCATGACAGCGAAACGCCTGGCAAACACAATAAAGAAGGCTCATTATGCAACAAACTCGCGTACCACAAAATGTTTACATGTCTTGATAAATTTACTCACAGCGGTATAATAACTACACAAAAAAATCTGAGGTGTCAAAATTAATCAAACATTAAAGATTTCGATGAATCATAAAATCGTAATTAATCTTTTACACTAGGGCAGTGTTTTTTTAACAACATTTTTAGCTGCTGAAATCCGAGTGGGCGATGATGCATTGAGTATTCTCTCTCAATCCTCATTTCAAGAAAACTATAGCAAGAAATACATTTAAATAGCAGAGTAATTAATGAATTTCGTTATTTCTTGGGAACAATTATTTGCGGTAAAAAGAGGAAAATAAAACACTGATCTAGGGTTTAAGATTATATAGCAAACGAATCGGGATTTATTATGGTGTCTTTATGTAAATCTTATGATTTGGTACAGTACAGTAAAAGTTTATGATTTTTTTCCCTCGAGAAATGGAGGGAAGGGTCTCGAATATTACAAATATGATTCATAATATCTTACCTGATGGACGTTATATGTCAATATATTGAAAAAATGATACTTGGGTTTACTTAAAGTAATAAATAAGTAATATTAAATAAACGGAACAGATGAAAATGAATTTGTCCAGATATTTAAGTCATGTAAAATATTATAATACTATTTATAGATGATGATAATAAGCATTCGAATAAACCTCAGTTAAAAACAAAGCTGAATTTTGAGTTGAACCTTTTCTATATTGGATAAGTAGTGCTGTACATATCTATAAATACAATGCTGCGTAAAAGAATTACGCAATATTATCTTACGAGGGATCAGTCGATGATCAATGCCTTATGCGAACACCCATAGCGTGTGCATATATTCTTCAAATTTGTACAAATAATGCTTTAGAAGCTACGAAATAAATAAACTGTCGTATTATCAAAAAGAACTAAATGCGCAACGTTAGTTTCGCGTTTAGTAAACGTCTGGTACACATCAGTCCCTTGGCAAGTTAATAAAATAAAAAAAACGAATCGTCTCGTTAAAATAGAGCCCCATATGAGTAAATGAATAGTTTATTATAATTGTTACAACAGATTTCTTTCTTTCGAGTGTGTATGTTTAGCATAACATGTACAATATCAAGGAAAACACGTTGCAACGAGGAATATTGGTAAGAGTTGTTAATTGTTAAGTTGGATATCTCGAGCAATATAAATCAATTGATATTGAAATAGTTTGACATCAAAGGTAACCGACGAAATGACGGTATCATCTATTGCTTACTTTGTTGGTGTAAATCTTGGAGAACTGTTCAGTTGATTGATGTCCGAATTCAAATGATACTATGGACTACTCCATCTATGAATGTACCACGGCTGAAGCAAGTAATGAAGTAGTGATATACTTACCGAGATTCGATTTAAATTGAATTTTATTGTCAACATAATTTTAAAGAACTAAATCGTCCACTATCTCTAATTTCATAATTAAATTATTGCGAAGATATTTTTAAAAGGTAGCGAAAGATGTGTGATTTACATTGATACAACAGTTTGTAGTGAATATGGAATGTCTTGTAAAACATATACGAGAATTGGCAAGGTTTTAATAAGTCTGTCTTTCGAACTCTCTTTTTAGAACGGGAAAGAAAGCAAACAGTTATCTAGTCGCTCTCTCCCGATTATAATTTGAGCATAAGTTCAAGCTTGAAAAAGAAAGAAAATTTCGCAAACAAATACACTTTGGATACAAATTCATTATTCAATGTATGGATGTGTCAATTCAGACGATTAAAACCTTTACCACCCAACTAACTGAGTAGAACCAGATCCCAAGAACGTTTACCAATAGTCTACAGAATTGACATAGACCACTACAAACTTATTGAAACACTGTACGTACAAAAGTAGTTGTAATATAATATTGCAAAAAATTGTAATCCGAAGGACGGTTATGTACCAGAATTTTAAACTGGGGCTTAGCGATTCGACCGGCAACTACGTAAGACTGTTTAAAAATATAATATCAAGTCAATAGAAAACTACATACAAAGCGAGAACACGAAAAAGTATAACGGAAAGGGGCACTAAAATCCGACAGGAATGTACAAATTTTTGAATAATAATTACAGTAATAATATTATCAGTTTTTTTTCAACATGGCACAAAACAATATATCCGATTATCACCCAATGTCATTTAGTTACACTAGAATATCGTCATATAAACTTATGTCAGTAAATCAATTTGATTCGTACACAGTAAAATGCTATTTGCTGTTAAAATCACTGAATCAGATGATGGAGGCAGTCGAAAGTTGAATCGAAAACATCGCAAATTATCTTCAATGTGCCAAGATATGTTATAGATAGTGAAGTTGAAATTAATATGGAGATACGACAAATTTTCATTTCAAGTTGTGTATGAAAAGAAATTGGGTGTATTATAGTAAATATTAGTGAATACAAAGCCCAGCAATTATCGTCAATAATCATTAGGCCTTTTTTGTTCTTCTGCTAGTCTTATACTGGAAAAAACACTAAATTACAAGCTCTTAGGATACATCATCAAATTCAAATTATGAGATCCATTGTTTTTTTTAAATTCTACACAAGTGCAATATCACATAAATAAGTCAACGTTTATTTGTAGAACAAAATTGATTTTGATTGTTAAATTAGTAAAATTCTGAATAACAAGAAAATTATTTTATTATATCGGCTAATTTCTGTACAGCGGTACAGTGTATTTGAAGACCTTTGTTTAATCAGAAGGCAACGTGTTACTGATGGTAAATGTCCTGACAAGGTCGGTGTCTCATTTTCTTTTCATAAAATTTATTATTTGATATCTTTTCTGCTAAAGTTAATATATGGAGACATATTTGAAGAGTAACTTCATTACTCCAATCGTTGTGTTACAAATTGTGACGTGTGCTTCGACTGTTTAAAAAGTATAATCAGACAGTACATTGCAAGGTTTGCGAATAAACTAAAACTTGTATCACCCAAGTGGAGTAACAATGTTATAAAGATTAATTTCTTAATTGATTTAAGAAATTAATCTTTACAATTAATTTAAAACATTGCTAATAGTTGACGAGCTCGCAATTGTCTGTGTACTGAACGTCAATTGATTTACAAATAAAAGTTTGGATGGCGATATTTTTTAAAGAAAGGTATTTATAATGTAGGCAGCTCTAAAAAAAGCTGCGTAGCACACCAATGATATGTATTGTGTGTTTGAAATATTCAAATAGGAGCATTAAAAAATAAATAATATATATAAATAACATTTTAGAAGACAGACAATACTACAATTAGCAAAATATCATGTTTAATATTCAACTGGGATATTTCATTATATACATTTTTTGACAAGGTTAATTAAAAATCATTATTCGGACCGCAAAATGACGAGTGTTTTCGTATTCGCGTAGCTTATTAATCAATAGAGGAATTCTTCACTGTAAGAAATCACAACCTGTTGCTGCTACATTTGTTAATAAAAGATCTTTCAAATAAATGTTTTTCAAGCAGTGTCTTTGAAATGCAGCAGCGGATATATTGTCTGAATCAAAGTGTGACTATACAAAATATACCATGTCAATATTGAGATATTCTGACGGAATCTTATTATAAAATTATATTACAACCAATAATTGAAAAAGTTGTTATTCAAATTAGAGAGGCTTTAAAATTCGCAGCGTGACTATCCCAGTCTCTTGCCAGTTAAAAGAATTATATAGGTCTGGATTCCCGGCAAAGTCATTATCAAATTTAGCTTTTTCTAATCAAAATTTGGGGCAATTGGTGTTAGAGTGATGTCATCCTTCAAAAGAGACTAGTGATTTATAAATTTCAACTCATCTGATGCCTTGGCTTTCATTAACTAGGCTGCCAAATATGTAACTTATATTTAAAATGTCAGCATTCAATCGATTGAGATGTTTTTAGTGATTTTTCAAGATATATGTTCCCAAATTATCTGAAAATAAAAAAACTTAACGATCTGGTTCTGATAGTCATGGTGTCAGTCTCGGTCATTACAGGTGAGGCTGCGAAACTTTCGGTTGATATAAAAAGTTTCTTACATACACACTTCTAAAATATATTAAATGTCATACAAATGCAGAGTGGGCCAGAGTCGAGTGGAGTTGAAAGATAATTATCACTAAGCAAGTGGCAGGGAATCTCTAGAATACAGCTATGACAGGACTGATGCATAGCGAATCACCTTAGCTGCGCCTTATTTTTACGATTGGATGAGTGGAGAGGAATTTAAACATCACAGACATCCATACCTTCAAATATATAGATTGAAAAATCAAATAATGAAACTATCTGTACTGGGATTAGAACCCAAGAGAACCTAAGCCGAAGCTAGATTAGAAGCTAGACTAGATTTTTTTAGATTTGTATGTAAATGGATAGAAACTCAATTACCCATGTCATATTAAAAGAGAACAAGAAGGTTGTATCGTCAACTTTTTTATGTATAGAAAGATTTCAAACGAATCTGCTAGAAACAGATCTCCATAAATGAAATAAGTGCATAGAGTCTTTCCAGGTAACAGATTATTAATTTGAAAATATCTCTTAATTGTTTTCGAGTTAAAAAAAACTATGTATATTTTAATTTATTGTTAGCATTTATAATGCAGTCCACAAAAATCATATTACAGATTCATGGCAATCAGTCGCGTTTTTATATGAATTTAATTATGTAGGCTTCTAAGCAATCTCAATAGAGCTAACGTATTTTTGCATTCAAAACATGACAGTTAAGTAACCTTGTTTGTCGTATACGTGTTCGTGTGTCGTAAGAGTTAATTTGTTTTCTAAAAAATAGCTAAAAAAAAAAACATAATTGCAATATGTAGATATATTAAAAACATGACACAATTTTCCTATAAAAAAAAACATCCTAGCCTATAACACAATCTTTAATGTTTACTGTCCCGATTTGCCTCATCCAAGTATCGTACAACACGGTACTGCCGGTGAACAAAACAATTTACAATCATATCTATAAAATAAACCTCACTTAAAATTAAATAATTTAAATTCTCTTTACATGATATACAAAAACCTCTAATACTTCTTGCGACAAGTAAACTATATGTACATACAATTTAATGGTAATTTTTCTGCTTAATTAAATATTTTAATTATTGGTATTTGCAAAATTAGCTTTGCATTATTATATATATATGTACCATCACTAATACCTAATACGAATTCCGATACGGCGCCGACTCTAAAAACGATTTCACTGGTGTAGTCTAGGAAATAATGCCCCCGCACCGAATTTCTCTCCATTGTAAATAATTCAGTCTGTACACGATTGGTGAATAAAAACCACTAGACAGAAAAGTGTCATAACCTCTGCAAGCAAAGCAATCAAAGATAATGTTTTTAATATAAATGAATCAATCTGAAAAAGTGACCGATATCATGCTACTGACAATAGTTCTCAATAATAAGATTTTTTTAGACCAAAAATGCACTTTTTATATCGTCACCTTTCTGGCAAAAGTCCATAAGTAAGAAAACTGACTGAAAGAGATTGTTCAATATAAATTCTTTATCTGGAATATCTCAGTTGGTGCATTGATCATACCAGTTTTCCAATAATAATTAATAATGATTTAAAGACAGTCAATTGTCCCTGTCTATTTTTGTGTCAGATTGGTATTTATGTATCTGTATTTTGATATAATATAGGCTTTATCCTAAAAGCTGAAATATTTCATTTGCTGTTTACTCAGAACTATCAATCTGTTAGTTACTGACTTCTAACAGAACAGTGACGATATCAATCAGATATATAACAAAAGCCGCACTGAAGTTTTCTTCACAAATCAAATAGATAGAATAAGGTCTCGGTCTACAATTAATGCCGTCGGTTTTGTACAATATCACCTGACTCTAGGTGCAGCAGCCGTTGCCAGGCGGCGTAGTTTTTATCATCATGTCATTTTTAGATGTGACACATCAGTACTTGTGACAGATTGACAGTTGTTTTATTAAATAAGTCAAAACAACCTGGTTATATGGTTGCGATATGAAGTTTGAAGAGTATTTCAGACTCACACACAGTGGATTAGTTATCGACTCTTTTGACCATACTTCAAACCTAATAAAATTGCAATTTTCGGCAAGACGTCAGAATGCTGCAATGCTCAAAAATAAATAAACACGTGACATTTGGCATATAGACGCTACATGCAGCGCTTCTACGTCAAGTGTGATAAACCACACTAGTTTATTTTCATTGTGTCATAAGGTGTTGATTGTATACCAGCGCCTAAAAGCATTTGACAGAATATAGTCTGAAACCATTGTGAAAACTGTGATTATAGAATACGTATGTATTCTATCATTACAATATGATCCCTGTAGATGTTTCAAAAACAATACAAATTTCTCAAAAACCTAATATTGCGATTATAAACTTTTGGCAATAACCCTTTAATATATTTGGTTTTAAATAAAAACTTTCAGTGCTTCTTTATTCATTTAATTTACTGTATCTTTAGAATTTGTCAGTTTTTAACTATTTAAACATGCTTTAATGAGCTTTATCCGTTCAGTTGAAAAAGTCATAAAGGTATGACTCTTGGTTATGCGGTATAAAGTATATTATCCACCTATCAAGACTGACTGGTTGTCAATGAGCAACTATAACTGAGACATTTATCACTGGTTTATATACTATGCAAGGTGTCAATAATGGTTAGCGTATCGATTTAAAGCCGATCTCGAGCATCGGAGAAACCATTCTCATGCTCCACACAGTACAGAGTCCTGTGTTAAAAATGAAAGATATTGATTTGCCTTTGAGAGTTTGCTACTGTTTAAGAACTGTCATAAAAAATAAAACACCAGCAGTGCTGTTCCCGCACCAAGGTACTTATTTTGAAATGGCTAAAATACCCAACACAATCATGTTTCGAGTATACAGACTGTCCAAAATAAGTGTTAGTAGTGCAGGAATAGAACAACAGTTGAAATAAGCATGTTCACTCGTAAGCGTGGGTGAGTGCAGGCTTTGACCTGCCTTGCTATGCAATACTTTTAGGTCTACAGTTGAGTGAAAAATCTACACGACAAATTGGTTATTTATGCGTTAGGTTATGTCGTTCACTACAAAGTGAACTCAACGAGGTTTCAACTGACAGTCAGCACTCCATTTGGCTATAAAACTATAAAATAATTGAAAATAGGTCACGATTGCAAAATTGTCATTGATCCACCTTTCTCGAGATGTAGGCTCAAAGCTATTGACACGTTTCATTTTGTTAAGGTCTTCCAACGGAAAATATGATGGTTTCAATAATTCAATACCTACTGTTTTAAATTAAGTTTTCGCACTTTATAAAATGGAAGGTATTACAAACATTAGGACCTCGGCACTAGCCAAATTGTGTGACACCCGGGCAACAGAGGTCTCTATCGATGTCGAGTACAGCTGTATGAATTTACGGTGGCACTACCTCAATCCGGACATTATTTCGAAGATACTTTCATAAACAGACCGGCAACACAGTCATCACTGACACAGATCATTGCTATTCAGTTAAGCGGAAACGGTTTCCCATTCAATCGAGCGATTGCACCTGCACCACGCTCGGCTGCGGGATGATCTCGTACTTGATGACGTGGCCGGGCCCGATGTGGACTTGGCCGAGCTGACCCAGCTGCTGTCCACCGGTGACTTCCCCGCGGGACGTATTTCTCAGAACCAGATGTCCGCTGCTGGTCGTGGTGAGGTGCCCGCCGTCCTTGTGCTGCTGCTGCAGGCTGACCAGCTGCTGCTGCTCTCTGCTCTGTTGGTGCTGTTGATGGGTGATGTGCTCCGTGTGCACCACTTGGTGATGCGACGCCGCCGTAAGCTGATGGGTCGTGAGCGTGGTGTGAGAGGACTCTCTCGTCAGCTGCTGTTGACTCACTTGACTTACTTGTGTGTTTAATTGATTGTCCCTGAAATTGCCAGATTTCATAATTAACTCGTGTAGAATTCAAATGGAAGAATGAAAGTTAAGTAAATTAAAATATTATAGCCGGTGGTAGATAAAATGTTAAGTACACGAGGCAATGTTTTAACTGGAAAACTTTAAAAACAAATAATAAATGATACCTGTTATTCTGCATATGCTCTTGCTTTATGGTGTGAACCAAATTGGTGGCGGGCGACGTAATCTGGGTGCCGATGGTCTTCCCGTCCCTGTTTATGATATGGATCTGGTTACCGATGAGCTGACGATTACGGGAGCCCCCTATTAATATCTGGTTACCGATCACCTGGCCGTCACGGTTGGTGACCTTTGAAATTGAATAAAGTAAACTTATTAACACAAATTTTATATATTTTTAAACATAGACCATATTAGCTCTTCATGGATTGCATATTCAGAAAACAATGTATTAACCAAATACATTATATTTATGGCTTCTTCGTGAGGGAAATTTCCCTAAGGCAAACTATGTGTTATCAAAAGACAAGATAGTAAAATGCTTTTTTTTCCATATTACTATTATACTTAAATATCGACTGTGGAAAGGAAAAAGGACGTAACCCTCAGTTTTTCTAAAACAGCTTTTTTTCGATAATCACAATGTATACAACTTGACACACGTTCTATCAAAAGAATGGAAGCTGAAAATACCGAACTGGAATCTAAATTTAGCTTTAAAGTTTGAAAAAGATGACCTTGTAAAAAGTTAAAACCAAGAAAAAAGACTGAAATAAAGGTTTAACCTAGACAATTTCTTTAATTAATATTAGGTTATGTCAATTAAACACCAGTTTAAAAGTCTCCGTGCACTTCAAGGTTGTGTATAATTCATAATTGGCATATGGCCCAAAATCATCAAAACATGTTTTTGGCACCTCCTGTAAAATTTGATATGTGTGGGTTACATCCTTTTTCCTTTCCACAGTTGATATTATTATATTGCACCATAATTAGAATAGTAAATTTATACGAAACTTTGCATCTTTGAATGCCAGATTGTTAAGATACCTGCACTGCATTCGATACAAAGACTGTTTTCTGAGACACTGCAGTTATGTTTAGTGACACTATTCAAACAAACGTGTGATATAATAATTTGTTACAAAATTACAAAATATACACTTCTTTAGCTCTTCTCCAATGTTTTGATTTATGAAAAAAAAAAAAAAAAAAAAAAAAAAAACTTTAGTATACAATATTGACCTGTATGTGGGTAGGTCCGGAATGTTGCAAACTGGTATTACTAGACGAACTGTGGTTCGATGAGGCTTCGCTCTGCCGTGAGCCGTCTCCCGCCGTCAACTGCTGCTGTCCGTTTTGTTGTTGTTGTTGCTGCTGCTGCTGCAGTTCTTGCTGCTGTTGCTGCTGCTGTTGTTGCTGCTGTTGTTGCTGCTGCTGTTGCTGTTGTTGCTGCTGTTGTTGTTGCTGTTGCTGCTGTTGTTGTTGTTGTTGCTTGTCCATGTATAAATCTGACTGCTGGCAATAAACAATCACTTTTAGCAACAACCTTGGGATTTTTATAAAACAATGGATTAAGGATGAGACTAGAACAGGATGAGTGGTATGCTGATTGCGTTTTCGCTAATCCCTGTTTCTATGGAGGAAATTTAGACATCCATGCATTCAAACACAAATTCATTAGGCAATTTATGAGTGTCTATAACAGGATTTGAGCCCATGGATCCACATCCAGAGAGCACTCTACATTGCCCATTCGGGTACAGGGTTTGAGAAATTTGATATTATTATTATATATTTTACATAGATTTATGAAATGTGTAAAATGGTCAAATTGTTTTTCGCATAACAGATTTATCAAAGAAAATATATATGCTATAAATAAATGATGTATTAAATGAAGTGTTCCACATACAATTACCTGCTGGTTTCGCGGGGGGATATCCATATGCTGGCGCTGATGCAGGAGTAAATGATTCTTCTGGAAGAAAGCCTTGCCGCAGGTGTCGCAAACGTGAGTACGCAACGTACAGCTTCCGTCCGGATGCCTGTTGATGATTTCATCTATTATGATATGCAATCTCAAAGGAATATTGCCAACTAGAAGACACAAATAAGATCGGTGTATTTCTCACCAATATGAAAGAATGACACTTTCCTGGCATCAAGAATAACTGGGTATATATGAATTTGAAAGACATGGCGAATGGCGTAAAATTACTGCAGTCCCGATCCATTTGAGTACATGTAATACTAACTTTTATGTTGTCATTTCCCCCAATCTATACTTAAGGTATCCAAAAGACAACATTCAACCAAATGTGGTCATGTCCAAGAAACTTTTCTGGCTAAGACGAGATAAACTCAATCCATCCAATTAAAAAAAAAAAAAAAGATACAATACAACGCTAGTTAGATAGACATTTAAAAGCTATCTTTCTTGTATCGTATTATACTAGACGGAACCTTAAAATTAATTAATATTATCGAAGGAGTTTTATTTTAACCTTCTGAGATCCTAAGGGGTGCATTCAAATTGATAAATGCTTCTTATTTCAACCATTCGCTAAATACCAATAATATCTAGCTGATAATTTTTGTAATCTTCAATGATACCTCAATAAATGCAATGCAAATATTATGCGAATTTGTCCGGGGTTACTTTGCACCCGTCGCTACTCGATTCTATTTTTGACATTTCAATACTTAATTGTTGAGAACTCAAAAAAATTCGCTCACTAATTTGTGCGATTCTGTAGTGCAATTGATAATTTAGTGCAGTTTACTTTTCTTTACGCAAAGAAATGAAAATGTTATTGTAACTGCAAATGTAGATAAAATTATATTCTCCATTTATTTTTTGATAATATATGGCACAACAGGGATTTGGTGCATTCGACAAACCAATCTATAGTGTATATTAGATAATTCCGGTGTACAATACATTGAACAAATAATTTGGTCACCTCCGATTGTGCTGCTGCAAGCCATGCCTCGCGGCGAATCCTTTCCCACAGTCTCCGCAGAAATGGACTTTAGGTCTATTCGGCGTCGGGTGAACATGGTGCTGCTGGGGTGCGGGTTGGTTGTTGCCCGCCGTCGTGGTCTGCACTTGCGTGTTGCCCACGTGCTGCAGCACACCGGTGGAAGTCAACAACTGAAGCCCGCCAGTCGTTGACCCTATAATAATCAAAGTATTATTATATGAAATTAAATATAGGCCAACACATAACTATAAATAAGATACAGTGTTGTTCCAATGCACATGCTTCAATATATTTTGTTTTATTTATGTCAAAATTGAGATCATTCGTTACCTTGGTGCGCTTGCGTTGGGTTAAGGAAATTTCCCGGTTGTAAGGCAGCCGTCAGAGCGCACAGATCCGTCACAAACGTCCTATCGCCCGTGTGAAGTCGCACGTGCAATGCGAGCGCCTCCTGCAACACATAGTCACATATACTACACCGCCACAAATGTTTATTGTGAAATGAAAGTTGAAAAACACAGAAGTGTCGAGAATCGCAGGGGACAAAATCTGGGTGGTTACATAAAAAATATTTCACATGGTTTACGCACCTTAGTATTGAAACAGTTGCCGCATTCTTGACATGAATATCCTGCTGTCTTTTCTTGGATGGCTCCATCGGGACCAATCAACTGGAAAACCAGAGTTGTATTTAATTCAATGAATATATGTATACCACTTATTTACCGATTGCAAAACCATGTTACAAATCGATGAAATACTCAATGTATGATATAAGATATATCTTGTACCCTGTTAAGTTTAGACGTCTTTTCATTTAATATTTGATACAATAATGTATAATACATCAGATCCAAATTATTCTAGAGATTCACGATCAAAAAAGTAACTTTATTCTCTCTGAATGTGAAAATAAAAAAAATGTCTAAGCTAGATGTGACCAGACATCTTACCACTTGTACAATCTGGGGTTTGAGGTCATGAACAGTGGTACCCGTCACAACGGTGCCAGTGCTATTTCCGCCACCCGCCGACTGCTGGCTGGATTGCCCCGAATTGAGGCCGCCTTGACTCTGATTCTGACTTTGCGACTGGTGGGTGGGCGGATGCATCATTTTGCAATGCTGCATCAGATCTGCTTTGTTTTTGAAGGTGTCGCCACATTCAATGCATGCGTATGGCGCGTCCCCCGTGTGTAATCTAAAATTTATAATAAAATATATGTTTAGAAGATTTTTTAATAAACTGTGGTGCTGCAAATATATACAGTGGGCAACAGAGGCAAAAGTAAGAGATTCTCCTGTTATACAACATCAGAAGGGAACTCATAAGGCAATGATGATCTATTAGGTCCGGCCGATGATAGAGAAGACAGCCCCATTAGAATTTGAGCAAAACATGTCACTAATAGCAAGACAATAATTTTAAAGATTACATTTACTATAGGATAGCTGCTATAGATTTATTACAGACGTAAATAGTTAAAATTGCATACTTCATATGGCCGACGAGAGTCCTCTTCTGCAAGAATTCTTTCCCGCAGATAGGGCACGCGTGCGGTACTCTTCCGTGCATACGGCCGTGGTTGACCAGCTGAAACTTACGGGTGAATGCGGCTCCACAATCACTGCACACAAATGGGTTCAACGAGCCATGGAAGCGAGAATGCATCACCTATTGGAAACAATTAAAATGCAAGCGATCAACTATTGTGTTCTTTTAAAACAGATTAGATCTTTTTATTAAGCTTAAATCAGTGCCAACCCACAGCTTCAAGGGATCGAATTCGTCAATGGAAACTCTCGTACATTAATTTTTCAACAAATTTATGAATTCAAAGGCATACATATCCACTTCCTTCCACTCCCACCCCTTATCTGATTGGGAAAACTGGACAAATGAAGTAATAGCTAACTGATTGTATTGAGTTATATAAACAAAAAAGATCCTGTAAGTTGTAACTCAGGACATTAGTGTCAAAATGTAGGAAAAAGAAGGAAAATGTACAAAATTTCAACAATTTAAATGTGACAGGCTGGAGGGACACTGCTGTCATAAGTGAAAATATTGCTTATGGCGAAATGCATATTTAATGCTTTGATCGCCAAGGGGGGCACCAGTGACCAGCAAGGAAGACCTAGCTTTGAGTTGTTATTCGTCATACAGAGCGAGTGGGCACGTGGTGCGTACTGTGACCGGAAAAATAATAATAATAAATATATTTTCATCAAATAAATAATATTTAAAACAAAGAATCTTTTACATTAAACGTGTTTGGTGATCAACGTATTAAAGCACTGACAATGAAAAATTTAACAATAAACTGAATAATTCAACTGCACCGTATGGCACTACCAACATCAGAGACTGACTTACTAAGTGATCCTTCTGCGCAAAGCTCTCGCCACATTCTTGGCAAATGAAGGGACGTTCCCCCGCGTGGAACTTGCTGTGGGTCACCAGGTGCCTCTTCAAGGGAAATCCTCGGCCGCACTCACCACACACAAAAGGCCTTTCTCTCGTATGTACCTGCAAAGTTAAAATATATATATAGATATGCTAGGCAACAATTTCAGTTTGAGTTACAGTTATAAAAAAGTTGCCTAAATGAGAGTTTAGACTTGAGAATATAGCGCAAATGTTATCGGTTCGAAGAGCTTTTAGTGTAACGAGTGAATAATATCATTAGTTTATTTATTTACGTCAGAATCATGTTGACATCCATAAATTGAAATAAACTTGTCTAAGCCAAAGTTAATGTAAGATAATGTAATCGTGGACAACATACCCTTGAATGCGTCAGGAGGTGATGCTTGAGGGTGAAGGACTTCTTGCACTCGTGGCATTGAAACGGCCGATCCGTCGAATGAAGCAGGAGGTGAGTATTTAAACAGTGCTTGTGAGCGAACGCTTTGCCACAGTGAATACACGCATGCGGTCGTTCACCTGTCAAAACAAGATTTCCATTAAATTATACGCAAGGTGCAATCGATTCTATATCTTCCTAGGATACTCAAAGTATCTGCCAAACCCGCTACGGATCTACAGCCCTTATCGAGAATGTCACGTAACATTAAGGAATGATTACCAGAACTGTTAAGAGCCAAGACTTGACGACAATGACGTGTGATGGAATAAAGACATTTTGAACGTGGAAAGCCGAGTTGATTTGTATTACGCTGAAAAGTTATAATACCCTTTGTTGCAACTAGCACAGTGCGAGAGATAAGTTAACTTAACGTCTTAAAACTCTCTGTAAAATGAGATGTTGAAAATCCATTAGGAAAAGCTCCACATTGGGAGTGGGCATTTTTGAAAGAAAGAAAGAAATTGTGTTTTGATTCAAACCAAGGATGAAATTTTGATATAGTAATGGACTCTTAGAGAATAATTAAAAATTATTTCATACCTGTATGTACTCTACTGTGTGTTGTCAAATGGTGTTTTAGAAGAAATGATTTTCCGCATTCCTCACACGAGTATGGCCTTTCTTTTGCTAACGAAGGAGTCTGTAAATGAAAATGTTCAATAAGTGCTCAACGCTTTTGCATCCTGAAATACCAACTATATTGTGTTCAGAATCTAAGATTTAATCCATAGGTGTCCAATGTCGTGGCTCTCTTGGGCTATGTTGTATAGAGAGTAGCAGTAAAACATTTATTTCATCAATCGGATGGTTCCGAGTCCAATTCCCGGCAAGATCAATATTAAGTAAATTCAAAACATCGCGAGTATTTAAGTAAATTAAATATGGTAACCCTGAATGCTTTCTACAACAGAAGTTTGACTTCAAATTTCATTACAGCTAATATTTAAAATTATATATATATATATCGTGCAGTAAGTTTAACCGTTTGATTCTTTGTTGCTTTGTGTGTTAAATTTGCGGCATTGTCTCAATTTAGTGAGATTTCTTGTTAAGGGGAAATTGTTAAAATTATTTGAAGAGAAATAAAAATTAACCTTGGGCGAATGACTATTAGTGCCAGGTTCCTGCTTGGTCTGCAGCAGCTGCACTTGGCTAGAATTGTGCTGACTGTCGGGCGAGCCCACAATGGGAATCCCATCGGGCAGCCCCTTCAGCCCGCCGTTAAGAAGACTGTGGTTCAACTGCGACGTGTCTATCACCGTTCCGGAAGGGGAGATGCCCTGCGCCGCCTGCAGGGCCCTCTTCATCAATATCTCGTTGCATTCCTCGGCAGTTAGCTGTATGGGACCCAGCGGTGTCATAAAATGCTTGCCAGGCAGGTTTGCTGGAAAAAAAACGAGTTTTTGATAAACGGTGAATTGGAACTGATGCATTGTAATGGGTTTAATAATTATTTCTTGTGCGACAGCTTATTGCCGGTCATTGAAATAAAATTAGTAACCATTCCACTTATTAAAGTTGCAAAGATTTATTGCAAGCAAATTTGATTTGGAGTTAACAAAAAATTGTTGGAAAAAGAGAAAAACGCTCAATGATTAAGTCTGAAGTTACTTTTTAAAATTTAGCAAAGAATAAACATAATTTAAAAAAATTGTTAAGATAGACAATTAAAATTTCGGGTTTACTTTGAATGGTATGATTCTGCTGATTATTCCGATGCGTCCCAGTATGAGTGAACGTATCATTGACTAAAAACATCCTGCGAGCTGCACTCTTGATCGCCTTGTCCTGAGCCTGCGGTGACTTGTGAGAGGCCACTGTCAGAGTAGTATCCGAAGCTGACAGCTGAAAAATAAGTCAAATATAAGATAACATTTTTTGCTACCGTGTTGCCATTAGGGCTTGGACAGATACAGGCATATTATCACCAAACTTTAACAATAATTCCACCAAGCACCTTCAGTCGAAATCTTAAATTATATCAATATTGCTAGTACAGCAAGATTGACTGAACTCTATAGTAAATTAATGTTAAATTTTCGTGTTAAAGTTTCGTGTTGTTAGTTCTTATGTAAACACGAAACATTCATTTACTAAGCGTCGGTTCAAATTCATCTGTGCACTTGAAAGCCTAAAGATGGCGAAAGGCAAAACCCGGGTCGTTAGTGACAAAACTTGTGTGAATGTACACAATTTGAACGATTCAAATTTAATATTGAAATTCCACCAACCACCTTCAGTCGAAAACTTTAATTATGTTTTAAATGCAGTCGAACTCGGTTATTATGATCACGGAAATAGAGAGATTTCGGATGTAATGAGGAAAAATTCGTTTTCTCCATACATTCACTCTTATAACGAGCTACTTCTCGGGCATACCGAGCAAAAATATCATCAAATATTTTCACAACCTCCAGAGCTTATGATATGTTGGACGAGCTAGTCCAATTTTTTGCATAGAGCACTGAGACCACCCAAGAGTCTTTTAATGGGTTGAGTGCTTTATGGGGAAATTTAATAACAATGAGAGTGAAAACAATGAAACAAGCATCGATTTAAAATTTTATAAGAAAAGTGGATTGACAGAAAAATGTAATATGTGTGTAATGAACGGGTATGTAAATAAATTCTAATTGTGTATTTTTGTTCGAATTGAGACTTTTTGTGTTATGTGACCACTCGAGATACTTCACGTCTTCATGTGATGGATATGTTTGTAAGCATTTAAAAATACCTATTCTCTGATATAACGAGTAATGCTTATAACGAGCAAATTCAATCGGTCCCATCTTCCTCGTAATAACCAAGTTCGACTGTATTATTAAAATTGCGAAGTGTATTTATTTGGTAAGCCTTTGCGATACATTTTCAATATATTTAAAATCGCGGCCATATGGCCATACTAATGCCTCGCGGAACTTAAAAGGCTAAGGACGAGAACCACACTAATTTTGAGAATTTGTGTTTGAAAGCCTTGGATGTTTATGATGTCTAAAACATCCTCCCACCCATCTGATTGTGTCACCCAATGATTAACTAGCCATTAGTTCTATTCAAGCCTTGTCCTATCCTAACTCTTTCCGAAAAGTAGAGTTACTGACAAACAAGCTGTTTTCGCATAATAACAACTGTTGAGATAACCTTCATAAGAAGTCCATATAATTCACGTTAGGGTCGGTTGTCGAATATTGTTTTCTAGTATTGTCAACGAGTAGTTTTTGCTACATCGAAATGATCGTCTCTCGCTATCTGAGAGTGGGGCGCTGAGGATTAAGATCTTTCTCGAGTACGATGCGTTAAGCACATAAGGTAAAGAAAATTTACAACATTATTGAGTACGACATTCTTAAACAATTATACTTTGATATTTATCAATGCCAACATATACGTAATTCAGAGTGCTCTTATGTGATATGTTTAGCAAAAAAGATTTCCAGCATTTATTCAAGAAATTTGCATGTGCTGAGCCCGTAGCCCAACAATAAGCTGTTGACTTAAATGAAACTAGCATTATTCATTAACATCTCCGACTTGCACTGCGATATTAAAACATCAGGCAAGCCGCAAATTACTAATCCAATAATGAAGAAAAGCATAGAATTAATGTGTATTCTTGACCTATCGAATCGCGTTGTACCCATCACCACTCATCATGAACGTGCATCCTTAAGTGAGCGTATCGCCTGACACTGCAAACATAACAAGTACTTTCAAATGGCGGAAATACCAAGAGTGTCTCAGTTGCGGTTATCTTGGATTTGGTTACTCTTCACCAAAGCTGTGATGTCCAACATGAGCTATGTCATCCTCAGACATTTTTTTACATAATAGCGGATATGGATATTATTCTGTATCGGGTGATTAGGTTTTCTTTAGTGTGGAAGAATATTATTAGAACAGGACTAGTGGTTAGATAATCGCTACGCCAGTTTTGAGGATAGGAAAAGTGGGAGTGGGGAATTCAAGACATCACATATATCCATGTATTTGAACAGAAATATATAAATCGATTGAAAAATAATTTATAAAACTGTCTGTATTGGGATTCAAACCCGTGACCTATGTAGCCGAAGCTAACGACGTTAACCACTAGACAACGGAGGCGGCGGAATAGGTACAGTTTAACCTCAGTATAACAGAATAAAGTGACAAAGGGGTGGACACCCCTACTACATACTGGACAGTAAAAATAAAAAAGTAAGTTTTCTGAATGCGTTTTAATGCGAAAATAAACAGCACAAAATAATATACAAGGCTAGTGAATTTTCCATCGACAATAATGTTAACTTACATGCTCCCAATTTATCTTACGTGGGCGAAACTATGACCAAAAACTTTTTTTCTACAAATTTGTTTCTCGTGGACGTATAAGTCGCCAGTTCCAAGGGCCGTTCAACTGATCAACTCATTGCCTAGAGAACTGGACATTTTTAGTGACAGTATTTGTGAACTATTTCTTAAGTTTTAGTTTTTTATTTCATGATTTTAATGTATTGTGTTGTATGATGTATTATGTTAATTTATTTTTTCTCATTATATTAGTGCATGGCGAATTGGCGTCAGCTTTAATTTCATATACTGTACTTTTAATTTTTAAACAATAAATAAATAATGTTATTTGAACAAATGATAAAGCATGTAAGACGCTTGTCAACAGTGTCCTGCAAATGGGGGTCCGCAGACTCTATCAAAGGGGTTCCGAGGGCTGCCTTGTCAAACCACACATATATTTCAAACTAAAAGCGTACTGGAAACAGTTACTGAGGAATTCATATGAAATTAATTTCTTAATCATTATTATTGATACTCATGCTAATCGCAAAGATTAATAACGTGTTCACAATTGTAGAAAAAATAATTAAGCCTTGAACGGATAAGTGTGCATTACTTTTTTAGGAAAATCTAATAAAAACTATTCAAAGCGATAAATATAATTAAACAAAAAACAAAAAGAAATAGACTGCAACATTGTTTTGCATTTGCATTTATGCATCTGCGGTGCTATTCCGGCGTGCATACACTTATTTTGGACGGCCTGAAATACTCATTAGTTGATTGTGTTGGCATCGTCTGTATACACAAAACAAGACATTGTTGGGTATTTTAGACCAGTGCTACCCAACCTTTCCATGCCATGGACCCCTAAATCTGAAAACAATAATCTGTGGACCCCGATTTTTTTTTATTTCACATGTTCATATTTTTTTCACAAAAAATGTTGAAAGAATGAAAATTACCAATTTCGGTAATATTGGAAGCTATGTGTAACTACTCATACATCTTAGTTAAGATAAGATTGAATATACATTTGTTTTTTTCATTTATTCTGACTAATCAGAGATTATAATGTTTCTTAAATTTGTATAATTAATTCAAAAAAATAATTCACAAACGGTTTTTGTTTTTTTCACGTCTGTATTGGCAGCACTGACAAGGAGGTTAATTTCGATTAAACGTCAAATGCTTCACGATGTCGTTCTTAAAGATTACCCAAATTTATATATATATGAGCTCAAAAATAACCTGATTTTTTAAAAAATCTACAGTATATATGATATTTCATTGAACTGTTTAATATAAAAGCAAACTTCAAAAGTCATCAAATGTTACGTAGCTCTCCCACTTTAGTAATTGTTTTTGTAACTTTTATTTATTGAGCAAAAAAATGATAATAAATCAAAAAATATCAATATTTATGCTGGTTTGTCGATTTTGAAATTAAAGGAAAATACTTTTCTGAAAAATATATTCCTTACCCGGGCTCGATCATCCATACCCGCCCGAGACCGATCCAGCTTTTGCAGACGCTTAATAGAAACCAACAAACTAAACTTTGGAACTAAGGAAACTGATAATTTATTCACATTACCAAATATTATTACAAATATTTATCACAATACTTCAAATACGCTCCAAGAAGTTCCATTTGACGTATTATGTAGACTTTTTTATTCTGATATTATTATTTTACGTAAATTAGCGGTTTCCCTGATACTCGTAAGTGTCATGCTGCTTTACAGCATACCTAGTCAACAATTTAGAATTTGTCATATGTATTTTTTTCTCCGGGTCGGGTCCTATGGCGTAGCGGATAGCGTTGTGGGCTTCCGTGCCGGACTTCACGAGTTTGAGTCCCAGTACGAACAACATTTTTTCGATTAGTGTTTGAAGGCATGAATGTTTGTGATGTCTAAAAATTCCCTCTCACCCTTTCCTATCCTCAAACAATTGGGTGTAACGAGAGCGATTAGTCATGTCCTAGCCTTATCCTTCTTTCCCTATTACTCTCTTTGAATAAGAGTTTGAGCGACTGAGTAACAAACAGTTCTCGTTGAAAAAAATCTGTTGAGATACTACCATTCGGAGGCCATATGCTTCACATTGGGAGCGGACATGGATAAAAAAATCTTTCTCCTGTTCACAATAACGAAAAATCTACATTAGTTAGCAAAGCGAAGCAATCTGGATCGTCTTTGATTATTTGAAGAAATTAACTATCGTTATAGTGAAGCGTAAAGCAAACCAGCTACAAACATTATAACTGAGTTTATTTCCAACTGCCAGTAATAATGTTTACAACTAGTTTCTTAATACTAATCATATTGACTTTACAGGTAACCTAAATATACATATTCTTCCATTACGAAATGTCAAAACTATACATTAGATCGGATTTTCTTTTCGATTTTGGTAGAGTAATATGGTTATAAATGGTGTTAATGATTTTCTTTTGTATAGTGACCCAAGTTACAGGATCGAAATTGTTTGCAAACACACTTACTGTATTTCCCAAAGTATAACTAAGGTTATTGGTTCCATCTAGATCGCCCTTAGAAATGTCAGACGAGGTAGTAAATCCCCAGTATCCGAGTCCAGATACATTTGTTGGGGTAGGCATACACATCTTGGAAGGTAGACTGCTCGAGACGTCAGAACAACATCACCGATGTTGTTTTCAAACAAAGCAGTGATTTATCAAAGATATTCACAAGATTCTGCAATGCCATCGATTCAATATCATGATTTCCCCGACGTGAACATTGTCTCGAGCCCAGGATACATGTCAAACGATGTATTTTGAAAACATTTTCACTGGACATCGGCGACAAGAGTTTTCAATCCATATACCGCCTATTCGAGACAGCTGGATTCAGCAACAATGTTATAAATATGCATCAATAATAACAATATAAATTCAACTCATTTGTTTCCAGCGAGATTGAAGAAGACAATGACGGTGAATCTGAACACATCTGTAGGAATGTCTCCGAAAAATTATCCAAATTTTATAATGCAGAGAAGACGCTGATCCCCGAATTGAAATTTGATGACTATCAATTCAAGCACTCGAACGAAGGGCAACGAAAGAATAATAACAAACGACGCTTCGGCGTTTAAGCGCTGATTTTAACGTTTCCGCGAACAGAACACATATAAACGTTTATTACATTACACTAACACCACATAATTTACGCGCTGTGATATACTAACCCACGAAAATCGGTCGCCATTTTATTATTTATGGATGTTTGCGTAAATACCAATCAATTAATAAATAATTTCCCTAGAAATAATTATGCTATAGCCAACTACGGTATACAAAAATGGAAGATTTTATATTCTGCATTGGGCAACACTAACACCATTTCATTTGCCGTTGGCCCGTGACTCTGCTAAGAAGATTAACAGCTAGGTATGTGTCGGTATACCAATACAAATACTATATATATATATATACGTAACTCTATAATAATAATATATTATAATGGTATTATAGGATTCCAAAACAATAATGACTACAACAAATTGTTTTTATATAAAATATTTACATTTTCCATCGTTTATAATCATTATAATATTATGTATTTTGTTTTACTTCTTTTGTCCGACAGTTTTGTTTAACGTATTTTTTTCAATGATCATTTCAATGAAAATCAAAATGATTATCTTTATACTTCTGTTTCATTTAGAATACAATATAATTTAAGTATATCATTTTTTACCAAATATAACCAGTATTCATTGTTTTGACAATTTATAGTCAGATCTCGACAGGTGGTTTCACTTAGGTTTGATTAAAATTTATGCCCTAACATGAAAGAAAATGTGTTAACAAAGCGTGCTAACAGTTCTTTCTCATTTCCAATCGCAAAGAATATTTTTTTTTATAAAATTAAAACAAACTCCTAAGCACGTCGTTCATACACTTTTTTAGTTTTGTTTCAAAGCACAATATATTTTAACTACCTAATTGCATGTGAAAGCGTTTGTATGTACAGTTCACTAATAGGATAATACCAAAACATTTTTTTTTAAATATAACTGTCGTATATTATAGTATAAAAAAATGATAAATTAATCTTTTTATTCGAATGAAGTGCTTCCAAGAAAATGTCAAATTCATTAAATATCGAGTGAGCATAGTAAAATAATTTGATTCGTGACATTTGGATGAATGTTTAATAATAAAAAAAATATTTTAAGCATAATAATTCTTATCTCACCAACTTTTCCAAATAAAACTATTGCGATTTGTTGAAGCAGAACATATAAAATGATAAATATAAAATATAAACTTTATAGTACCGTATCTTATAATAAAATTTATGAATATTAAGCATAGCTAGGAAAAAATATTTCTTTGCATGATTTTTTTTTTTAAGTATAACTTATGTTTAACAATCCATTTCTAAATAAGAAAGGATACAATTATTCGACCTTTGGCAATATTAACAACAGCTTGCCGAATGAGAGGAATTTTATTTGTTGTTCACGTCAAATCAAATTATAAAAATAATATTCAAGATTTTCTCAGACGCAGTGAAACTTCAAAGTAAATTTATCTACATTATTTGATCTGTTTATTACGTGGATTCAATACTCACTAAAGTAATTTTATTTGCTTTCACGTTTTAGCCGAAAATGAAGAATCTAGGCATCATGACAATAGATAAATCTGACGGTACCACTCCATTGGCCGTGTCCAGTAATAATCCATTGGAGCAATTTGTACTGTTAGCCAAAGGCACGAAAGGAGTAGCTTGCGCCGAATTGATAAAACAAGTCTTGGAAGCTCCGGGTGTTCATGTCTTTGGAGAATTATTGGACATGCCAAACATTAAAGAGGTTAGATTGCTGTCATATTTTTTTTTGTGAATTTGATTTACAACATGCTAGTCTTTTCCTACCCGAAAACTAACTAAATACCACTAATAACTGTGCAGTTCATTAGGACCTTTAATAAGAAATAGAAAAATAATAAATTATCATACTACGATTCAGGGAAACCGATAATATCTGCGAAATCCGAATATAACATCAGTATGAAAAAGTCAAAACTTGAATTTTAGCTTTGATTTTTCTTAATAATATTTATATATTGGAATTCTTGATCCCAAGGTCTGGTTGTTTGTTATCTTTATTTTACCAATTTAAGTTCCGTGAGAATTGCATTACATTTGCAATACTTTGGGTGTTGTAAATAGGGTTGCCAGGTGTCCCGATTAACTGGGACTGTCACCGGTTTTGAGTCTCGTGTCCCGGTGTCCCGAACAAACTCTCGGGACACCCAAATGTCCCGGTTTACGAGTCATGCTGATTACTTGGGGAAATTGGTAATTGAAAGTCTTGGAAGAGCTAAAAAAAACGAGTAACGCTGGTATTTTGGGCAAATCGGTAAATTCCTGGGTTATTAGATTCGAAAGTGTTAGACAAATTCAGCAAAACGGACAAATGTCCCAGTTTGACGTACAAGAAATCTGGCAACCCTAGTTGTAAAGCATATTTAACAGCACATGCTGTCACTTCTCCTTCACTTATTAATTAAGGTTCAAGGGTGTACTTAGGTTGGTGCCAGTGGAGCGATTTAGCCAGGTGCCAAATGAAACTCAAAACTAGCTCTGCACATAATTTTTGAATTAGCCATAGTGTGAGAATGAAAATGTATTATTTAATATTTATTCAATGTTTTGCTTAAAAATTGATAAGTATTACAGTTATTAATATCCAAATCGGCAGGTATTTATATATAATCGTTGTTTAATTTTTTTCCCATTAATATTAGTTAGTCCCCTAACAGCAATTGCACTTTCAGAGATCTCAAATTTCATAGAAAAATTTATTTATTTGTTAAAAAATTAAAATTACAGTACATGACATAACAGCTGACGCCAAATCGCCATGCACTTGAAAAATATAATAAGGCAATATATAAAATAAAAATACACAGTACATCAAATTCAACTTAAAAAATCAAGAAATATAATAGAAAAATTTATCAAACAGTTCACAAATACCATCACTAAAAATGTCCACTTCTCTAGGCACTGCGTTGATTAATCGAACGGCCCTTGGAACTGGTGACTCATACCTCCTAAGCGAGGTATAAGTTTTTAGAAATAAAAGTTTTTGCTCATAGTTTCGCCCACGTAAGAATAAATTGGGAGCATGTAAATTAATAGTCCTGAGAATTTCAGGATTATTAACTTGGCCCCGAAGAAGAAGAGAAAAATGCTTTAAGCTTAAAATTGAAAAAAAAAAATTGAAGCCATCTTTGGTTGACTTTCCTACTGGTCACTTTGTCTGTTGACAGCAAATTTATCTCCATCACACCCTTGATGTAATTATTCTTATAATACTTAATTTTCTTATTTGATATTTTAGTTGGAAGATGGTCCATATGCTGCTCATTATAAAACTTTAAATCTCTTTGCCTATGGAACATACAAAGATTATTTGAGAGATAAAACCAAATACATAGAACTGACACAGGTTCAATGCAAAAAATTACAGCACCTAACTATTGTGACGCTGGGTGCGTGCGAAAAGTGTATCCCGTACAGTAGCCTACTTGAAGAATTAGACATGAAGAATGTACGACAGTTAGAAGACTTAATAATCGAAGCTATATATGCAGGTATGATATGTGATACTCATCAAATGATTGTATAAATTTTAATTTTCATTAAATTTAACGGATAACACATCCCAGATAGATTGCTATTTATTTAGTTAGGATTAGCTGGAGCCTTATTTAGGATTGCTTGAGGCGTATGGTTAAAACTAAATTCCATTTTTTAAGCTGCTTTACAGTAGCGAGATTCAGAATCTCCATCCTTGCATCTTCTAGCTGGTGAAATTTCTAGCACACTGGACAGCTTTAAGGTATTATGTTTAGGATGCATTCGTCAGAACTGAAGGATGCTGGTATCTTATGGAAGGAGTAATTGGCAGATTGCAGAGAATTTTAGATGCGCCACATAGTTGCCATATGTTCCATGCAGGTAGTTGATATAATCTAAGAAGGTGATAAAGTTATGGTTTGAATTGACTTTTACTATTATAATATAGTAAATGTAGGCAGTATTTGGTTTCTTAAAAATTAACCGATACAGTTGATAACTGTTTCAGGTTCACGCTATAATCATAACTATGTTTCAACAGATTTTTAAAAATCTATATGTGTACAATCTTTAATAGACAAAATCTTGGCAAGCTTATAATGACATGTTGATAACTTAAGCATATCAGTTTTAACCCTGTCAATACTTGGTGGAAAAGCGAAATAATTATAAAAAACCAATATTCCTTTGTGCTACTTCCACTTATATTTATCAAGATCAGGGCCCTTTTCGCTCATGACAAGCTTTATCAACTGATCTGTTGATAATGCTCGTGATGAGCGTAACTGGTCCTGATTTCGCATATTATGTTTTTTTTGACTAAAGCATATAATTTCCTCATATTTTTAACAGATATAATTCACGGGAAACTCGATCAGAAATACAGTAGACTTGAAGTTGATTACACACTCGGTCGAGATGCTCGTCCGGAAGAGGTGGATTCCATCCTGGCTGTCTTGATGGAGTGGTGCGACTCTTGCGATGCCGTGCTGGCATGCGTCGATACTCAAATTCAAAGGGCAAATGCTGAAAAGCAGAGGCGTACCAAACATAAAGACTCCATAGAACAAGAGGTAAGTGATTGTATTATGCATGTATATTTTTGCTTGATTTGCAAAGCCCTGCTCATTTTATTTTTGCATGTCTTCCCCAATGTAGAGTATGTGAAATCGTTATCAAGCAACTTTTTTCAACAATTTTTTCTTACATGAATTAATTGTAAGTTAGTCACTCAACCTTTCATTGAAATAGGTAAGGAAAAAATATAGAGTCAGGGTAGGTCTGATAGTCAACTTCTCACTTATTTTTAAAATCATGCTGAAGAAAGTAGGAAGTTTGCACGGCCTTTAACCTTTTAGCAGCCGTAGATAATTAACCTTTAGAGGAGTATGGACGTACATGTACGTCGGCGCCATTTTTCTGTAAATGAGTATGAAAGTACTTTAAACTCAACACAGGAGTGTCTGTTTGTAAGCATATATATGCTCTAAGTATGAATTACAAATATTCAATGGAAAAAGGTCGCAAAATTGTCATGTTAAGAAAGGGCAGTAAATCAAAGTAAGGTCTGTTTAAATATATTCACTCCTTTAAAGGTTAATAGTAATTACCTAGCAGGCCGGCTATAATTTGCAACTATTAATTTAATTAGTTATTGACGAGATAACTCGTCTTTGGCCTGTTGAGCATGAAAATTTTTTTTGAGATGTCTCGTCTGTGGCAACCATCGAGTTGAGGAATTTATTTTTCAAAAAAATATTTCGGACTCTGCTTGGATCATAAGTCAGTCATGCGGCAATACTACCTATAACAAAAATTAAATATCTAAACTAATTTGATCCACATTGTAATGAACAAAAAAAAAAATGTTGTAATGTATGCTTTCATGTATATTTATTTTAGAAACATGAAGCTAAGAAACCCATAAAATTGTGGGATCTAATTTAAGATAAATTTGAAACAATGATTAAGGAATAACCAGTAGTTATGCTAATGTAACTAACTATTGGCTATTCGAATATTGTTCAGTATCTGCTTTACATTGGTTGTAAATGGTTGACAGTTTGTTGGTCCAGACAACTCTTCATGGAAAATAAAATAGATTTTGAAAGGTTTTGATAGTTGTAAAGAATAGGTTGAAAAGTAGCGCAAGCTACCACACGCAACATCAAAACTTAAAGCGTGGGTGGTTTGGTAGTTTTTACTATTATTAATTATATCCTTTATTTACATGTTGATCGAGCTAGCATGTTGAACGAGGAATAGTGTGTATTATTTACTTCACATTTCCACTGAGATGTAAAAGCCTCTATAATATTTTGATCATTGTATATGCTTATTTCAATTTTACAACATATTAGTAAATATTAATCTTCAGTAAATATTAATCTTTGCGTCGTTAAAACCCATTTGGTAAACAATGCTGTAGATTGAGGTTATGTTTTTATTGCGATATATGTTTGTTGATAAATAATCAAACCTCAACTTTCAAACTGTGTTCATTTATTTAATTTTTCATTTGAGCTTGAGAAATATTATTCTTCGAACGATAATATTATCATATTTTAATGTTCCCGATTGTATGCTCTCATTCTATCGACACATTTAATGGTGTACAACGATCAATTGTTATTTCCAGATTGTGAACATTAAGAAAACGCTCAAGGCCCAGGCAGAAGTCGAGGACAGCGTAGGCGGCGCCGGAAGCTCTGATATGTATCCGTCGAGAAATAAGAAACCAAACAGCAAAGGAAAATCTACCAGAGGCAGCAGTGGAAAATTTTGGCAAAAAACCACTTAGAGGCTTTGTGTATTCTGAATAATTTTTCATACAGCCATTTGTTCACTGAAAATTTTACAGTTTTTTTTGAATTAAATCATTTAGTTACTGACACAAAAATAACTTCTAATAATGCATCATAAAGATATCATTTTTTCTACTTTTCATTATTAAATTTAGCTACAGTATGTAATCATTTATTTAAAAAAATCTTCAATTACTATTACTATTACAAAGCTAGTCTTGATACCTCAAAAAATTTAATAACTTAAAAATAATTTAGTTTTGAGTGATATTCCAAACAGTAATTATCGTTTTTTTATGGTTTACTAATGACTACACATTATCTGTAATTTAAAAAAAACCTATTGTACATTGATTTTTATAATTAAAATAATAAAGACTCTAGACCTAATATTTTTTTTATTTAAAGAAACTATGTGATCAGTGGTGGCCGGTCAATGTGGCATTGGATTTATGCACCCCTTGTATATGCAGGGCCGGTTATATTTCATGAAATAATATTCAAACATCATTTATACTATTCACTCATTTTAAATTCTTCATGTATTTATTGTCTATAATAAATATTTTAAAACATTTTATTTTATTTTAGACAATACATACATTAAGAATTTAAAATGAGTGAATGTTATAAATGTTATGTTTGAATATTATTTCATGAGATATAATCGCCCCTGCATATAAAAGGGGTGCATTGATCCAATGCCACATTGATCAGCCGCCACTGTATGTGATTATAACACGGTGCCTCCATGATTCACTGTTCGCCAGTTTTGCTTTCTTCCGAGGACAGATTTACAACTTCTGACTCACCCGAAGATACTATGGACTTTAGTAGGTGTATTTCCTGGTATTCTGCGGCACCAAAATTTGCTTAAAAAGGTTAGGCCAAGTTCAGACTATTCTGAGGCATCCGCAGTACTTTGTCAAGCCAGATCCAATATTTGATAATTCAGTCACAGGCTCCTGCCTGAAAGGCTCACTTATTTATTTTGTTCTACACTAAATCACACCATCTTACAACCAGTGTTGGCCTGAAACATCTATTTTTGAAGCTCAGAAACCCACTATCATGAGGATTCATCATTTGCCATGTTTCACTAGCCCAAACCAGCATCATCAGAATTTCGACTTTACATGGACTTAGTTTTTATTGATTACAGCTGTGAGTTCATAACATTTCACATCTAACATCCATAAAACACCCGACTCTACGACTCCATAGCCCTCGTAATCGTTACTGGTCAAACTAGTGTGATCTGCCATCCATCACAAACATGACCATACTCTGCGGCTATAATATAAGCATATTATGAGTACTTACATATTTCGTTATATTTTCTTCATTATTTGTGTATTTCTCTTCTTGTTTTATTGAATAATGATATTTTTTTTAAATACCCTACAAATAAACTGAGCTGTCGAACAACTATAATAGTGGATTGATTGAATTGGAATTTACTTGGTAGAACTCCATTGCAATTAGGTAAAAATAGCAACGCATTTAGTTCTACAACTTTTTATAAAATTAGTTGATAGCTATTTAGGCGTGCGCCATCATAAGAACTATAGTTCTTATAATAGTATTGGATCAGAACGATTGTTTTCATCCTCCGGACAAATATTTACAAAATTCAGGATAATTTATTAAGTCTTTATTATGAATGAATTATTTTCTTTAATGAGAGTATATTTAGTACCTAAAGTATGTAATGTATCAAATACATCAATAAGTTGGTGGATAACTTCTTACCAAATTAATCAAGCTCGACGTGGCATATATAAATTATGTATGGAAATAAGTGAATATTTAATTACCCATATCTCAGTAAAAAGAGATTGTTTAAAAAAATATTTTAGCTTCATTCTAAGATCCAGCTTTAAGTAAAGAGTACTCACATACCTAATAGTCTACTTCTTGAGAATTTAAATTTGATGATAAATTGCAATCCCTAATCAGAAGCTGTCGATATTCATAATGCCATAATTGGTCTTGCATCTACATGTTGATGTTATATTTGGTTGGAATTGAATGTACCTAGAATAACTAGTCTAAAAAATGTTTTAATTTAACCACATGTCAAAAGCAGATTCTCATCCCCTCAAAAGTTCATCAGAGTTCATGTTTTGTAAAATAGTAATGATGGATCAAATAATACATCAGTGGTATAAACTAGAATTTAACAATAGGTGAAAGTTCCCCTCTCTTAATTGAAGATGTATAGCTTGCTACCTAGTAAGTAACTTAACAATCAATAAAAAAATATTTCATTCTATCAAATACTTCAAACTACTTATCAGGAGAATATTATTTTCTTAATATTTATTGAATATTAACTCTCGCGGCTCGGAGACTAGAAAAATACTTCCCTGGCGATGGGGGTCGCTTAGGGACCCCAGTGGTTTCCTCATTATTGGCCTTATTCATATGAATTTCAAAAAAAAAAATAGTCTAAGGGCTTTAAAATATCTCTCTGCATCATTCCTCATACATTTTTTTTATAATAATCTGTGGTTTTTTAATAAATAATCATATTTTAAGTTGCGCGTAAAAAAGATGTCATTCCAGTGCAAATATGTATTTGCAACTGACGTGTTCAGCTGGCGTTCAGCCTAGTTATCTTACGAACGATCGCTGATAAGCGGGTGCTTATCTCGTTATCGCGTATTTATATAAACTACAAAAGGTCCAAAAAACTATGATATAAGAATACCTTAATTATAAACATTGTATCACCCATATTAAAATAGATATTTAAGAAAATGTGGGTATTGGGGTTGCATTTCTTGAGCTTAGAACCGGAAAAGTTAAGTACTTATATTATTACATTTGCAGTAATGATTTCCATTTAAAAAACATTTTGGTGCAAGTCACTTTTTGTCCTATTTGAATTGCGCACAAATCCTAAAGCCTGTTGAGAACTCCTGCTAAATACTGCAATTTTCAATGCTGCAGGCAAATTGTACCTCTAGCACGCCTCCATAAAAGTCTTAATATATATATTTCTTTATCTAAATATTGCAGCGTATTGACTTTTTTGTCTATCTTTGTATAAGGCATTTAAATTTTTACTATAAAACAGTGAAATATGAAAATCCTTATTATAGAAACATTGCAAAAAATTTCAGTTTGTTTACATTACAGCAGTGGTTTCCAACTTGTACGTTACTATGCCCCCCTTTGAAGAAAAAAATATCTTCACGCCTCCCAATCCTTTATTTCATATAGTAATAAAGACACGTTTTAAAGGGTAAATAAATATTTTGGACTGTTTGCGCTTGCCTTTGCCTTTGTCCACGCCTCCCAGGTTGGAAATCGCTACATTACAGACCAATAGATCAGCACTATAGAATTAAACAGATATAACCATATCCATTAACAAAGTGAAGCATATGTATTCTTAATGAAGCTCTCGTTTTTTAAGAGAGCTGGTATGGAAAGAGAGGTTTTTCATTAATCCATGTTCGCTTCTAAATGTTTATTTCTCAGTTGCTCAACCTTACTTTTTCAAGCAGAGTAGTAGATATAGAAGGATATGGCTCGGACAGGCCTAGTGGTCAACTAATCACTGTTATGTCCAGATATTTTAGAATTGGAATGGTAGGAGAGAATATTTAATTAACACAAACACCCATGGCTTCAAACAGAAATCAATTGAAAAAAATGCTGTCCATACTGGGACTTGAACCTGTGAGATACATCACAGAAGTCAACTGCTGCGTCACAACCCCGATACACCCCATTTTTAGGATCAGATGTTTGGGTAAGAAATTATAAATTACAGATATCCATGACTTCGTACAAAAATTTATAAACCGGTTGAAAAATGAATCTATGAAACTCTCCATATTCGGATTTAAGCCCGCTGACACTGTGAAGACAACGGCATTGATCCCTAGGCCACAAACCTTGCAAAAAAGGGTTCTTAACCATATAATAGCAGTAATTAAAAATTAATCTGTATTTCTACTGAACTGTCCTCCTATATGGTGAATGAACTGTCCTATGGTGTTTGTCTAGGATACAAACTAAGAAATATGTTGGACATTATTTGTGAACTGTTAAAAGTTATATGATATTATTATAACATAGGGTTTTTCAGATTTTTGATCTATTGAAATCTGTGATTTCTATTTTCTTTGAATTGAATTCCCTTAAATTTTAAAGACAAAACGAAAATAAGATTTATTTAGCATTCACATTGCTAACTGAAATAAATTCAATGTTAACATTTCCCCTACGGTGCTTAAAAATACTTCTGATATGATGTTGGCCCTTTAGGAACCAAGTGAAAAACATGTTTTTTGAAAATATACGTCTTGGGTTTTTACTGTCCATCAAAGGGCGGTAAGTGTTAAAACATGTTTTTTCACTTAGTCCTTTTAAGGGACAGCAACATATCAGAAGTATTTTTTAGCACCGTACAAGAAATGTTAAGGATAATTTTTTTTTACAAATATTGGAGAGATGGAATTACATGTATAGAAATTTTCACTATCTTTGTTGATCTAATCAATGTTGAAATCTAATTGGAGAATAGAAAAGATGTTTTCTTATTTTTAAAAGAAAATTCAGTGATATAAAACAAACTTTATGTAAATGCTTTGTTTTTAGTATTAACTTTTCTCCTCTTTTGTCTACCTAATATTTGTTACTTTTATTTAAAAAATTTAACCTTTATTTTTTAGCTCTTAATCTTCTAACCTGCTATATTTTTTATTAAAACTACCGAAGGGCAAAGATTTAAGTATTACATGAAATTCAACGTCATAGATTAACCACTAGTTTATGGGTTTACCTTACAAATGTCATATATATATTAGCTTTCATCTTTTATTATGAAACATCAAAGTTAAGGTCAATAGATCGAAATAATAAGTTAATCGTATTCTGGTACTTGATAAGAGTTAAGAATTAGTGTTATGGTATGGGCTTAGAATGATATTTAGAAAACCTATATTTCGGGTAAGTTGGTTTAAGCATTGGGTACGATTAGACAAAAAAAAATTGTAGATACACATTTTTAATTTCAATTTAAAACTAATAATGTCTTATTCCACTGCTTATACAAAAGTTTTTAATTTGACAGATGTATTGTAAGCGTAATCTTTTTGAATTCTATCAATCGTTTTTAGGCAAGAAGATTTGACACTGACTTATTCCTCAATTTAACTCCGATTTACATATGTTTTAGGAATGTTGCATAACAAGATCTCATAACAAAACAAATTCATATCGCATCTCTTCAAAATTGCCGCTGTTTTAGTTTTATCTACACATATAAAATAATCTTTTGTTTCATTTTTATTACTAGTTAAAAGGCCTACGCAAACAGAAACGTGAGTGTATTTTTAGTTATAAATTTTCATTAAACCAGCGCAAACAAGATGCGCCATGAAACATTTTATTATAGGATCACTAAAAATTGGCATACTATTTTTAAATGTTTACGTTTTTATATAGGCAAAAATTACGTTATAGACGTAATAAAAGTTGTTTTATATAGCGGTTGACATAATTTTATCAGAGAGTCATTCGTATACAGTTATACACTTGGAAAAAATATCTTGGGATTAGACTGTGATTCTGTAAGTGGCAATATGTGCATACTGGCAGCGCAAATAAATCGAAGTTTTGTCGACAGTCTATAGGCGATGCGTAGTGCTCTTTCTAGTACGTGAAAATTCCTTTTTGTGTTCCAAATTATTAGTGATTCTCGTCAGATTTTTATAAATCTTCAGCTGACAGTGTTCACAAACATTTATTTAATTATTGGATGCATAGTAAGGTAAGATTTGAGGGTATAATACCTGTTTTAACATGTACTTTCTTTGTCTTAATATCATAGTATAACAAAAATAACAATCTAGTTTTGACTTTTCAAGTTTATGAACTGGCTTATGGATACCAAAATATACATAATTGCGTATATTGAATATGTTTCTATTGAATTGAAAAAGAATAATCAATATTCGGTCAATATGTCGTGACCTCAGTACATGGATTATTATCTAAACATGTTTGGCTTGGGTCGCCATTCCAGTTATTCAATTCTTATTCTATGGGATTTGTTCATTATTGTGTTAAATGTGTGTAAATCGCTATAATTTATTAATTGTCCAAGAAAAATAAACAAATTTCGATGCTTCACGTCAAATGTTGTGGTAATTCTCTTTGTTATGGGAGTCAGCTGTTTCGTGTCCGATCTGGAAGAAAACTTCAACTGGGACACACGTTCCCAATACATTGGGCCCGTGTGTCTGTAGTCGGAGTGAGATAGATATAGGATCTTGAGTGGGTTATCAATGTTTATTTTTTGTTTGTACACTTTAATTTTGACAGTCTGATATTGCGAAATAATGTATATTTATTTCTGTAACACTGGCCGTCAAAAGCTCGACCCACCTTTTCAATTTATGAATTAGTAAAATTTTTGAATTTTTGAATTTAAACATCTTAAATACTTTCCATGAAAATGTTAGTTTCAATTAATAAAAACAACTCGATTCTACGAACAAATTTTTCAATGTCAAAATTTACCTAGGCAGTGAAAAAGTTTGCGGGATATTGTAATTAATGTCGTCAGCATATTATAATACCTACGATAAAAAAATCTGGCACATAGTTGTTGATGACAAAATACAAAATTGGATCAGTTATCGAATAATATGCGTGGTATTTTGTGTATAATATTAACTTTTTAGGAGTATGTACAAACACACCGTTTTTTAATATATAAAAAAAACACTGTTTTACTGATGCTCACGTGACAGAAAAGAATAAGGGAAGGTGCCTGAATGTGTAATATTGATATTTCTAACACAACTTCGAATAAGTTTATGTAGATTGGTTTCTTTTTATTCGATTACAATAACATTGCAAAATTCACAATCAAGCAAGTGTGAAATCAAAGAATTGTAATCTGACAAGATCAAATCATCTGAGAAAATAGATAAGGAATACAAATGTCCCTAATGGTGTAATCCAGTGATGTAGTGCTGAATTTAAAAGTGCAGTGGCTCTGCCTATTTTGATTGATTTCGACCACACCCCCCCATATATATCCATGATATAAATTGAAAACGTTAGAATATTATTAGGATTCATTTAAAGTATCTACCATTTTTTCCATTCTTAATTTATTTGTTGTCATTTTATGCGTTATTTTTTTTTTGTATGGATTTTAATTAAGCAGTCGTATGGTTCCCGTTCGACGTACCCGTAATGAAAACCAATCACCTGTTAAAATACTAGTACCATAAAATAATAAAAAAAAACGGAAAAATGTTTGAGCAAGATTGCCAAAAGATTTTTCCAGATTTTCATATTTTAAAAATAAATGGACACTAGAACAGCCGTCGGCAACTGGTGGTCCGCAGATGCATGTTCTGTCTCACTCTCTCACCTTGTTTTATATTCTTCGCTTTATTCGCTTTACAGAACATTCAAGCACAAATTTGTCTGATGATCAAATGTATTTCAATGAATATATAGTCGAACTTGGTTATTACAAGGAAGATAGGGCCGACTGAATTTGCTCGTTATAAGCATTACTCGTTATATCAGAGAATAGTTATTTTTAAATGCTTACAAACATACCCATCTCATGGAGACATGAAGTATCTGGAGCGGTCACGTAACACAAAAAGTCGCAATTCAAACAAAAATACACAATTAGAATTTATTTACACACCCGTTACATACATATTACATTTTTCTGTCAATCCACTTTACTTAAAAAATAAAAAAATTGATGCCTGTTTCATTGTTTTCACTCTCACTGTTTCAAATTGTTGATGATACTTTTGCATGGTGTGCCCGAAAAGTAGCTCGTTATAAAAGTGAATAAATTTACGGAGAAAACCATAAACTAAAATGTCAACGAATGTTTCCTCATTAAATCCTAGATCTCGCTATTTCCGTGATTGTAATAACCGGGCTCGACTGTATATCGAATACGCACCGCAGGCGACTTTTTCTGTTCGATAGACTATTTTAGAACAGCGCACATGCAAGTGAAAATTTGCTTTAAAGGTTAACGTACTCCCATGATATGATTTACGTGCATTTTTTCTAATTTAACTATAACTTAGTGAGCATTGTGAGGGTTGTCGGTTTTCAAAAACCGGTTTTTTTGGCTTAATTTGTGACATTAAAACCGTTTTTTCAACATCGTAACCGGTTGTGCCAAATTGTTCATAAACGAGTCTATAAACAGAAGGACAGAAAATTTGGATCTTTTATTTGATGGCTTAAAGACCATATGCCCCACATCATACCCAGCGAAAGGGTATTTGCGATATCAGGAAATTTTGTTACAAAACGATCAGTGAACGCTTTGTGTTTTCTTAAATCATTGTATTTTCTGAAAAGTAGCACCAAATTATTTATTATTGTGCATTATTTTGTATCTAAGTAAACAACATAAAAAAATGGACTTTTTCTCGCTATTTTAATTGAATTAGCCATTTTTTGTAAAACTTCGAAAACATTGACATTCGACAACCGGTTTTTCCAAAAGTCGGTTTTTGTATAAGCCCTAATTGTGACGTTTTCCTTCCTGCACATTTTTTTCTTCGTACAAGAGCCACTTAAATGCCGATGCGGGCTACCGAAAGTTACAAGATCAAGTTTAAATATGTAATATGCGCCTGTTTATACTTCTCATGGTAATTTACCAAATTGTTGCAATATGTAGATATCAATGTTCATAAAGTTTATTTTAAAACGTATCCAACCGGAGGTTTGAGCATATCAGTAACGCTTATTGGATATTTTCAACTGTATTTATTTTAGGAGGGCCAAGATTCGATTGCTTCATATCTCTTTTTGGGGTAGCAAAGAATGAACATGTTAGGTAGACTGATCGCTAGCCAATTACTGTGTCCCAATTATTGGCGATCAGGTGGGCCATTTGGGGTTCACTGTCCCTACTTGAGGAAGCTTTATTTGTAATCACATTTCCTTTGTACTTCATTAACACTTTATTGTGAATATGCGGACCGTTATTCGTTCAGTTTACGATGTTCTATCGATCATACTTGACGTCAGTTGACGATGCTCGTATATGAGATATACCTTTTTAATCATCTATTTTTAATGTATAATTTAGTGTTATTTCGAATTGAATGCCCTCATTGGACAATTTCTGGTTCGCATGTCCTAATATTGAATAGGTGGCAGAATTATTAATTAATTATACTACTTTAATTTGAAATTCATAAATTATCACCAGTCCCGGCGCTACATACTGGCGGAGCAGGTGACCGCCCGTAGCGGTGAATCTGTAAGGGCGGCCAAATGTCTAGCAACAATATTGACCATGTAAGCGTAAGTTTTTTTAGAAATTCAGCTAATTTTTACGTGCGTTTCGTTCGATTCAACGCCTGTTTACACATGCAAAAAACGTGAGCGAGCGCGTGACACAGATACTGAGATAGCCTCTCGGTCATTTCCTCTATTCACTGGTCACTAGAAAAACCTCTCGGCCAAATCCTGTGCGTCGCGTTCAGATTGTTTTATATTCGGCCGAGTTCACCCTCGGCCACGTACTTGGCTGGTCTAAATGAGGTATAAAGGATTTTTCTAAGACAGCCAAATAAATTTTTGCCTAGGGCGGCCAAATAAATGTCTAGCGCCGGCCCTGCTTATTATTATGATAAAACTAAAGAACTAAATAAAAAAATGTTTGATGTATTGTACACAATGGCTAAACTAGGGGGTGAATAATTAACCCACACCATATCATATTTCCCGTTTTTGAAAAGGTTATTTTAAATAATATTTTATGGAATATGACCCATTAATTTAAAAGTGTCAATAAACAGTGGAAAATGATCAAAACATTTTTATTTAGAATGAAAGCTCTTCCAAACCCTGGAATGTTTTAACGGCGGGTATGTATTAGGTAGTGATGTCTCCGATTACACCATTTCCAATTAATTCAAGATCGTTGTTATTTATACTGATTTAGTCCTGTGATATTCCATGTTCCAAATTTGAAACGATGGGAAATAGATATATATTCTTTTTTTACAGGCTGTCAAACAAAACAATAGCTGGTTGAATGGCAGTTTGCATTTTCTTGTCGCGATGGGGATATTATATACCTACCTACGATAATATTGTATAATAATATTGCTGTACGTGTTCGCCTCTCTCAAAATGTTAATGCCAGCAGCCTGACGAAACAATCTAACTTTGCTGGTTTTTTTCTGGTAAGCTAAGTTGGCCATGCCATGGAGCGCGGAATAATAAAATATTATAGGCAGTCGGTTCGCGATTTCTTATCGACAAGTCTTGTATTATTTTGGCGAGGTGTGTGCCGAGTCTCGTTTCGCGAATTAAATAAAAGCTAGTTCCGATACTACGCTATCCTGTTTTATACTTGTATCGTGCAATTTTTTAATATCGTAAAGTTATTATTATTATGTGTGCATATCAGTATAGTTGACATCGACCGTCTTGTTGTCTATGGTGCATTGCTCTATGTTATTGAAGAAAAGGAATAATATTATCGCAGTTACATGAGGTTAGTGTTATGATAAATATAATTATTATTGTAATAATTGAAACAATAATTATTAATCTTTCATATAATATTCATTTATAGAATTGCGATAAACAACTTATGTTTCGTAAATTTAACGATCTAAGAAATAATAGTATGTATATATTTAGAGATAATTTTTCGGATAACTTGTTTTACAATACATGCTTTATTTCGTTTTTTTTAAAATTAAATTTAACAACTTTTTTATTCTACAAATTGTGTTGCTAATGCGACACGTGTTTCGCCAATTTGACAAGCCAGTCAGTCAGTGGAATAACGAACTTGTCAAATTGAATTTTATATTATAACGAATTTCCACAAAGTAACCGCAGAATTCTTTTGTTATTTTATGGCATTTTGTTTTCTTTGTTATAATCTTATGCGCACCAGTTTTTGAACACCTAATGTAATAGCAATCTAACTGTTGAAAATGAATTTCCTTCGGTATCAAAATTTCTTGTTTTACTTTGCAAATAATACATGGTTGGTGCAAATTTAAAATTTTGTATAATTCAGCTTATATAAGAGTGAAAAGTTTGTAATTCAACGTACACCAAATTTTCTGTTTACACAGGGGATACGTTGTATGTGAAAAAACCGTGCAAAAGGACCCGTGTTAAAAAATCAAGTGTACACAGAGAAATGAAAGATACTTTCCATTACATTGGACCGTGCAATTTCGAAACCGTGTTGAAAGCATGCGCAAAAAGAGAATTAGGTGTACTTTCTAGGGGAGCGTACAAAAATATTGACTTATATCTTCAATTGTCATACACGTGTTGATTCTGAACTCGGGGTCGCCTTAAGCATCACAGAGACAATCAATAAAACGGTAAATGTCAATTGTAAATGATGCGACCAATTGATAGTTTACATATGTAATTGATGGACAGCTCAATTGACAGCGAATGGTGAAAAAATCGATTGTAGCACATTGATGCAACCGATTGATCGTTAACTGTAAGATTGGCAATTGTTCGTACAGTGTTAAGCATGGTGAACAAAGTATCCCAATGTAATATAATGTTTTTATCTAGCAGGAATCGCTTCGCTCATATAATATTATGTATTTAGTTTTTACGGCTGGTATGACAAAAATAACCTGGTCGCCTGCTGCGGCCCAGTTGGTTAGAGCTTGCTCTACCGATCACGCAGGTCTGGGTTCGATTCCCGGTCAGATCACAGTGAATTTGAGAATTATTCAATTCAAAGTTGTGATCGAAGACTGGGTATTTGTGATGTCAATTCACATCATTTCCTCTCTTCCCATTCTTCTGATCCTTTAACAATTGGGCCATATGCTCCACATTGGGAGCGGACATGGATTTAAAAAAATGACAAAAATAATGATTGCAGCTACGTTCACTATTGCTCTAGTCGATTTGCCAAACGCCAACACTAACAAAACAGTTAACAGAATATTATTTTATTTTGTTAATTTTTTTTTATTACTGATCAATAATGTTTATTCATGTCAACATGTTGTTGAGCTTGCGTTACTTTTGACAGTTTGTTTCGATATAACCTCTTTCTAGTGCACAGCAATGAATTATTACATGTATGTTATACCAACCGTAAAACAAAATACGAAAATCATATTAAATATTAGAGACCTTCCCATAATTAGTGTCTAGGTCCCAATAAATTTGAAAATACAACTGCAGATTTTATGGTGCATTACGATTAGACTTACTATCATATTTTCAAATCTGTTACCGTAAATCGAGTCGATGATATTACCTAGCGGCAATATAACCCAAATATAAAATTTGTTCCAATCATATTAAGTTCATCGCAGGTTCATCGTAATTTGTTTTTTAAACAGGTTAATAACACATTTTGTTCATAATGGGCAGAAAACCATCTGCTCTTTTTTGACCAGTAATTTATTAGCGTCTGCTGAAACGCCAGCTGGTTGATTGATTGTTGTTTTTTCGTTTTGTTTGCTATCCGGTATAATTCGCTTATTACAATTACGAATTGCGGATTCTTGCACAATGCAAGTTAAATATGTAGTGTGTACCGGCTAACTTACCACATTGCCTAGTGTTTTTTTTTTTATTTAGTTTCAGATTGTTTATGGCAGGGACAGTACTTTTACGAGCATATGGCTTTGCTATTTATATAGGTTGATGCAAAAGTTTGGACGTTTGATATAATTTCCATAAATTTCTAATTCGCCAACTTTTTATCAATTTATTAATTTCTCTGGCGTTGATGCAAAAAAATATATCAAGGGATAATTTTACCTGCGCTGTTGTACTATTTTGTTTTACATTAAAATAATATTGTAATGACCTCAACAAACAATATTCAGAAGAAACAAGGTATGGAAAATATATTGGGTATTTAATGACATCAGATTTGAATACATTTAATTTGTGTTGCCATTATCAACATTCTCACATGTGGTCGCGCGTTGTCGCTGAAAATTGATGAGGAACCCAGACGTCGTACCGCGAAGCCCTACCCATGGGATGCATGCCAAAACTGAATAGAAAGTAGGGAGAAAGCATCCTTTAAATCAGGCATGGGCAACCTTTCCTAGGTCTGGAGCCAAACTATCATTCTGTCTCCGAGTCAAGGGCCGGACCAAATTCTTAAACATAATAAAGTAATTTTAAACTAAATAAAACACAGTGTTACATCTTATATATCGTCCAAGCGGTGGTGATCATAAACTAGTAGAGTGAAGCCACTGCAAGCGCCGGTGTCATCTCCATTATTTAATCCCTCTCTGGAACTATTAATTTCTTTCTCTATATCTTCGCCGAGATGAATCAGGGCTGGATAAAATAGCTCGGCGGGACGGTGGTTGCCCATATATGCTTTAAATAATATGGCTGATGTAAAGCAGATATTATTCATCAGCTCAGAAAAAAATAGATATCCTAGAAAAACGTATTTTTTTTTACTTCAACCCATGGATATTCAGTTTTTCTGATTGAATTGTCAAATGCGAAAACTTACACCGTCAATCTAAACGGCTAAGAAGCGCCGCAGGCGAATTAATTTATTAAATTGTAATACACCTCACACGAGAACTGTTTTTGCAAACCCCCTGATTTATTTTGGTTTTCGGTATTTTTTGTTTACAAACATTAGTAAAAATAAGGAGGCATAAAAGTCTCAAAAGTAATTAAGATTAGCAATACTCCATGATGTATTAAGCTAGTCATTGGATGCTATTTTTTGGATAGGTTAAAGTTGCGAACTCTTCTTATATCTTGTAAGTTTCATCCAGGGCTGTGGAATTGTCGCAGTCGTGGAGTCGGGCTGTTTTTACCGGAGTTAGTGAAAAACTAACAATACCGACTCAGTTTTATTTTATTTTTTGTACCACTGCATGCTACCAAGCTTAAACAAATATTAGAGGTCCGAACCCGTAAAAGTAAAGTCTTTAAAAAAAAATAAGATAACAAAAAAACACAGAAGAATTTCTCAATTCTTTATCGAGATAATGAAATCAAATGAATTTACACCCCACCCCTCCCGTTCACATAAGGAGTTGTAATCTGTAATTGCATACAGTATAAGTAAGCCAAATGTATACGAAAATTAGCCTATCCATCGTATTGATTGGTAAAATAATGACTGTTTCTACTAGGAGAAAGGAAAAGGTAATTGACCATTTATTTCCAAACGATTATTGCTTATGTTTTTCAATTTTTCGTCTCCGCTCAAACTGTCATTAATCCACGATTGACGTATTCACAGTCCGGATTTTACCTCAAAGTATTGAAACTGACCTACATAAATGTGTTCGATAATTTACTATAGTGTGCCAAATCAAATTCGATAATGTTCGAATCGCTCTTATGTTGTCTATTGCATCTTTGTTCGATTTTTAAATATCATTATGTAAGCGAGTACATACTCTCAAAATGGACGGCTTGCGTGGGTATACATACGTTCAGGAAATCTTTTTAATGTGGTCAAGATAACTAGTTTACTAGGCATTTGATGTTTGATAAGTTGTGAGTGGCACACGGAAAACGCCGCGCTGCTGCCTTTCTGGTTTTCGTTATTGATCAAGCACAAGAAGTAGGCAAATAAATAATAAATAGGCAAAATTTTCGTACGTCATTACGCGGTATTTTGAAGAGCGTAGCGCTGGTTTCTTTATCATAGGCTGTCTGCAGGAATTATTTTGCCGTTTGACACCGTTTTAAGAAACAGTAATGCGGCAAGGACTTTGACAGGAGTCGGCGAACCGGGACTCTTTAGACACCAAGTCTTGAACTTATTGAAGTTATTTGTAACCTAAAAATTAATACATATTGCATATTTATAGCTCTCTGATACCTTTGTTATCCTGTTTCCTTGACAACATGGCTCTTCTTACATGAAAATTTTCGACAAACATTAGTCAACTGAGATCATTAGTCAACTGAGCCAAATATCAACTATTCAACGATTGAAATTTCTTTTGAGAGACAAATTTTTTATTGTTATTAACTTGATTATGGTACTCTTAATCTAGTTTCTTTTTATTACAAGATCCTCAATCTGATTGTGGTTCGTTCGCTGAGATCGCCCTTTTAACTCGAAGTTTTAAGAACGATAACCGACTTCTGCACGTGGGACACAAAGTTTCTCAAATTAAAAAATTCAAACAGGAAAAAAGGCTTTTACAATTTATGAAATTATTATTAGCTTAAGTCAATTATACTCTAATTTATAAGTCTCCGCGCACTTCAAGGTTGTATATATTTCATAATTTGCTTTTGACCCAATATCATCAAAAAACATTTTTTGTACCTCCCGTATTTTTTTTATGTGTGGGTTACTTTCCTTTTTTGCTTTTCACAGTCGATATTATAATATTATATCCTAAGACAACATTTGTATCTCACAACAATTTAACGTATTTATGATATTTGAAAGTTTTATTAATATATTTTTTCTAGTTAAATTAGGACTGTTAAATAGTTATGGACATCTATTCTGCAATTATTGATTCTTTAAGTATGTCCATCCACAATGTGGAGACTCCCATAGAGTTTATCTTAAAATGAAGCTTTTCTTCAAAAATTACGTGTTAATCAGTTGCTCAACCTCTCTTTTTCGAAGACAGTATGAATAGAAGGATAGGTATCGGATGAGTGGGATGGAAGTTTTAACATATTGTTTGTCATCAAACAGAAATTCATAAATCGATTGAAAAAATAATTTAAAAAACTTTCCATACTGGGATTCAAACCCGCGATCATTTTAATCGTAGTCACTTGATCACGGACCCGAATTTATCTTTTGTTAATCGGTATTCACTTTCAATTTTAAGAATAATTTCATTGATTTTGTTGTGAACTCTCCTAAAGCACGTCGGCTCAAATTTGCCTCGGTTCGGACCTTCCATTGCGTATGTTGTAACCATCTACATTGGAGATAAGTTGAAATCGCCCACTCTCGTTTTCAAAGTGCATCATGCATTATTATAACCTCACGGTACCTATCAAATTGACCTGGTTATTAGAATATCGGTTTTATTGGGTGATTGGGACGATATTACTTTAAACTATTACGGAGCTGCGATGCTATCGTTTGACCTCTGAATAAAGTAGACTTAATTATTAGATGTGCAGTCAAGCAAGATATTATGCAAGACGCACATTAATTCATTATACGTGAACACATTCCGTTTTACATTAACGTAAACGTTAAGGTAACAGCAACATATCTAAGCAAATCGCGAGTCGAGTGCTACAAGGTTCTATGTGAATAGACAGCTGCAGGAAAAAAGATATGGGCATTTGAAATTTTGGACGCTTGTATTATGAAAATTGTAAATGTTTCCAAGTTTCTTTTTGATTGTATATATCAATGATGGCACTGGCATGATATAACTATTAATAAAATATTGTTGAAAATAGTTCTTCATAGTTAATTAGAAATACATAATCTTCTATTAGAACTTCTATCTGAAATCCAAACAAACCGCCAGTGCTACAAGGTTCTAACTGGAATTTGTATGAAAGCACAGGTTATTCAAAAAACAATTTTACGTTTTTATATTAAAATAAAAAGAATTCTATTGAAGATATCTAATGTGATCATTATTATTGGAGAACATATTTTAAAAAATGGAGGATAAATATGAAAAAGAGTTTTTTTTTCTTAATTCATGTTTGATATCATTAATGTAATAAGTTAATATTGTAAAATTTATTAATACCACACTGCAAGAATAAAAAACATCATGATGGTAAAAAAATATCACCATTGTGTTGAAGAATAAAAATAATTGATCAAAATCAGATAATTGTAAAAAAATACAAGAATAAAATTATCAAAATATAAAAGATATTATTCAACCTATGTATATTCACACAAGTTTCGTCTTTACGACCCCGGTTTCGCCTTTCGGCTTCTTCAGGAGTTCAAGTTGAAACCACAGATATCTTGCGACGCGCACATAAAACTACGGCTTATTGGAAATTTAAGCAAAATTTCGACTTTAATACAGCATATAGATAATGCTACGCTTAAGACTGCCTCTCATTACTTTAGTTTGGCCAAAGGTCGACACTTAGATCCTTGTAGTACTTGGCTCGCGAAATGTCACCCATACAAAAAAAGGAGTGACTGATGTAAAGTAAGTAGTTACGTTGTGTCTAGGGATTCATATACCGGTGCTATCGAATCCGTCATCTCGGTAACTTGACTGTTTTTTATCATTACAATGTTATTACGATTAGGGCTTGTCGGTTTTCAAAAATATTACTATTAAGATTGGGAGGCCCCAAGCGCGCACCTCATATGCTTATTTGGTTATCCGCCACTGAAAATGACGATAATCCTTTTCGTCTTCTGTAACATTTGTTTCGTGTGAAATACAAGGTATTGTTTTATCATGGTAGATACATACATATATCGTTTATTTTGTCGCCGCTGCGGCTACATATATCATATTGGCACGTATTCATTCGAGTGCTCTAGTTTGAGAAACGCTGCAATAACATTTGCCATCTAAATTAATATTGCGAAGATGAATCCTGCTGCGATTTTGATCATAACGCCCATAACAAAGGTGTTTGCCTCAACAATAAAATTGGGAGGCCGGGCTGACTGCCAAGGCATGGAGGCACGTTTTGTATTACATACAACTTATTATGACGTGGCAGACTAACGGCAACATGATAATAAATCTTTTGCCACGAACTTCAATAATAATGATTCCTCGCTGACCGCTGGACCTCTATCAAAACATCGAAAATGGAGAGGCAGTGAATATAAATGGCCATTTTTATTTCAATGTTTTTCGCTCACGTCTGGAAGTTTTTTTTAAAACTATTTCTTATGTTCACCCAGGCTTGCCGTGGTGTTAGTTTGTGTTTGTATTCTGCTTAAGTACAGCCGTTTTCGCCGCACTTTTGTAATTTAAACTTCTGACTGTTTCACGCCGAATCAAAAGTTGCCGTCAAAGTGGCAGATAGCATTATTAATTACAAGAAAATAGTCATAGAGAATTTAATTTAGGGATGCTTAACCCTGTTCACGCAAGCGCGCATTCGTGTATGTCATAATAAAAAAATCAACTAAATACTTTAATAAATTAGTAAGTGAATTGCAATGTGAATATAAATCTTCAAAAACCATGATTATTTTTTTACAATATACATACATATTTTTTATTTTTTTAAACCATGTCCGCTCCCAATGTGGAGCATATGGACTCCTAATGGAGTTTATCTCAACAGAAGTGTTTCTACGAGAACTGCTTGTTACTCAGTTGCTCAACCTCTCTTTTTCCAAAGAGAGTAGGGATAGAAGGATAGGGCTAGGACAGGATTAGTGGTAAGCTAATCGCTCTCGGTACGCCCCGTTCATAGGATAGGATGGTTGAGAGGGGGGAATTAAAGACATCACATACACCCATGCCTTTGAACAGAAATTCATAAATCGATTGAAAAATCAATTTATAAAACTGTCCGTACCGGGATTTGAACCCGGGTCCTCCGTAGCCGAAGCCAACAGCGTTGACCACTCGACCACACAGGTGACATACATACTTACAAATATAATATTTAGAAATCATAACACCTTAAAAGCACTTCAATAATGAAAATGTAGCCTCCGTTCTCTTGACGGTTGACTATGCAAGCATGCTTTCAAAAATTTTAACGTCGTTAAAGGCATCATTCAATTCAGATACTTAAAGATTCTTTCAATAATTACACATTTTTATAGCCACTAGACATTATTTGTTTGCTATGCCTTCGAGAATTAAATTAAACTTATTTAGACAATTGGGATATAATCGATTTAAAACATTTTGAATGTGGCAACAAAAAATACGGCAAACTAACAAAACTCCGCGGTCTACAGTTCAAGAAAAATGTTCATTTGTTTCCCGCTGAGTAAAAAAACGATTTTGTGAAAACCAAATGACATATTGTGTTGGCCTCGTTTGTATTACTTAAGTCAAATTACAAACAATATGACACTTAACCAAGTCATCACATTTCGGAGAGATGCGATTTTGAATGAGATTGACTCATTACGTTTTCGCTGAGAAATCAGGTCAACTTGTACACAATCGTTCATGTATTTGACAACATGGTTCATTGTGATGAGTTTAACAATGTTGTTTTAGAACCTTTTACAGCATGACATACTCTTATTTCAATATCACAAAAAGTCTCACGAAATAATTTCAGTAAATACATACCAGCATGCATGAGGTTTTTACGATGCAAAACAAACAGTAATACTAATAACACATTTATTGAAGGAAAAAACATGGCGTACCGTTAGTGTCAATGATGTTCTTTTTTCAAAATTTATAACTGCCCGCATTTTTCTTTTCGTCGTGTCGTAATAATATGTTGCCGTATTGCAAAAAACGGTTTCCCCGCAAATCATCGTTCCGTTTTTTTTTTGTTTTGCCGCGAAGATCGTGAATCGATTTTTAAATGATTATTAGTCATCCGAATGCGGTTGGCATTATTTTTGGCTGTGCTCTTTGTAGCATAATTTCGATAAACTCATTTAGTCCTGTGGGGATTCAAAAATAAACATCTACACATCAGTGATACTCAATATTTGCGCCGCGACTCTTTTAATTTTTTGCAATTTAGTGGGATATATTTTTTTGTAATACCTATAAATAGAGAATCTGTTAGTGTTATACTGGCATTGAATTTAATTAAGTATATTAGTAGCTTGGTATCAAAACTCATAATATTATTTTTTATATTTTTTAGATAAGTACGTCAAAATTTTACATATTACATAAAAAAAATAACTGGGTATCAAAAATTACTTTTAACAAAGTTAAAACGACTGTCACAGATCACAATAAATTAGTGTTCTCAGTTCTCACATACATTTTTAATGAATATTATGGTGTGGAAAAAGTCCTGAAATACATCTAGCCTTTTCCAACTTAATTTCTATGAAAAGTTGCTTTTTCACCACTGGTATACATAAAGTTATCAAAAAAGAACAGGCTTTTCGATGTGGAACCGCATCTCAAATTAAAATTAACAACCAGGGAACCAAATTATGATCTGTCGTCTCGACATAAACAATTTCATCCTTCTCATTGATTACAATGAATGTTATTTATGATATAACTTTTAATCATTTTATTTTTATTTTATTATGAAAGATGTTTTTTCGCTTATTGTTATTTTGTTTATGTAGAAAAAATAAACATATTTTGATTTTTATTAAAGTAAATGCGTTTTTTTTCGAGCGGCACTATAAAAGGGGTACATAGATGTCGAATGTTTGGGAAACATTTGGGCTTATAGGAAAAGTTTGTGGAAATGTTTATTTTAATATTTACAATACCGTAGTGATAAAATCCGTACGTCCTGCTTGAGAGTCGGCGCTTGAGATCGCAAAGAGACGATCGCCCACTTAATGGGTTGTGCCACGGAATAAACAGTTTCGCATCACTTCCCGCAGGCGGCGGGTATGGCGGGCGGTCGATGACCGACAGAGATGATTTTTGCGATGCTCGGTTTCGTTCATTGTTGCGGCAGAAGATTCCTACGACCGTCGCGTGCATCGGACGTGGACCGGCAAATTTTGACATACCATTATTAAAATTATGTATTATATAATGAGTATAATGGTGCAAATTCCACAAGAGGATCTGTCCTATAACGGTCGGTACCGTTTTAAAAATATGTTGCTTTAAATTACACGTATAATTGATACATCTGTTATCCCATCAAATCTGACTCGTGTCTTGTCACTTTTTTTTATTTATGGTCACATTTTAATGTGATACGGAAATTTTATTGACACTCAACGTGTCGTCTCTTGTGCTACGTTTTGTAGTCCGAGATTTTTTATCATTCTTCAGACAACCAACCACAAACAAGAGGAAACTTTATGGTTGATATCCTGATATGCAACATATTATCAAGGGTGGCAACACTCTTTTTTCTAGGTGCGACAAGTTGATCAAATAATTGATGGTGGTCGACTGATATCGCTTGAAATTTTATAATGGGAATTCAATAATAACCCACTTTACTGGCCCGCTATCGATCAAAAATACATTCGCGATCGACGTACTGGTAATTCCTGCAATATACCACGGAAAGAAATCTACATAAAAATGTTTAAAAAATCAGCTGTGAATCAGACTAGATGGTTTTGTTTATTATTTACATCTCCCCCCTATTGACATATTTTGAAAAACATGTGTTGCGTGTTTGTCTGTAATTATTTAACAAAATTAATATATATTTGTTTGCATTTGTACAGTTATAGGGCACGAAATATAAACGACCCAAACCCAAGAGCAGAGTTATGAGTAAATTCAACATTCAGAATGACATGTTTTTTCTGACTGCAATAAAAGAAAATTATATCTCTACATTCTACTTCACTATTCAAAATACCAAGGTTTTTAGAGACCTGTTAAGCTTGTCAAATGGCCAAAACCCCGAACGTTATTAATTAAACAACAAACAAAAGGTCTGACAATCCACTGGCCAGTATAACAGAAAGTTGGCTTGGGCTATTTTCCTGCAAATGAAATAGTTGTTGAAGAATTCAAAAATTAGTTTAACTTAAAAGAGTTGTCTTTTGGACCCCTCAGCAGCGGTGGGCTGTCTATTGTAGCTATTAGCGGTGTTCCGTGGAAGGGGTGAATTCACTCTTGTAAAATTAATTATACGCAATAATTATTAAAGCTGTCGAAAGCTACTACAAGTTTTTTATTATCTAGACATACGCAATGTACAGTAATGTAACTAGTACCTGTAGATGTATTTACCTACATACGATTGCAAGAGTGGACAGTTCCAAGATTAACACGGAAATAGGTTTTATAGTTTTCGCTCCAATTCCACGTTTCAAACGTTATAAGTATGTACTTAAACCATCGTAGTATGTCTGAATCACCAAACGTACATATCTGTGTTTTTAAATTTAATTATAATGCATATTTAAACATAATATAACGCATAAATCTAAGAATATTGTTTATAAAATTTAACAAGGGGTTCGTCCGAATGAATCCGTGCCCCCTCCAGTCAAACCCCTCATTTGCTTGTTTTCTAATTGAATATCGAGTCTATCAAATGCAAATATTTAATTAAAAATTCTATTCGACGTTTGATACTAATCTTCAAGCCTTTTTATGGCTTAACGTATTAACCCTGTTTGGTTACATCGGTCGACAATTCGAGAGAGGACAGAATGTATTATAACGAGATACTCCTGAATGACAATGGTGACTGCATATCATCAGCTGCTTGCTGTACGGACAATAAGAAACGGCGTTACTTCATCACATCTGTCGTGATACAGTAACCCTCCATACAACTGGTATGTGGTACGAATGTTAAATGTTCTTCGAAATATCGTCATAGTATAAACCAGGGTTCCCCAAACTGTTCCACCGAAAACTGGTGTTCCACGGAACCTAAATAGGTGTTCCCCGAAAACTTGGAACGATTTTATACGCTGTTTTTATATGTCTTACTACGTGCAGTGGCAGGAAATTTTCGAAATAATTTTAACTAAACATTCATTTTATTTAAAGCTATCTAATATCAAATCATATTACGTTAGTTATGTGTGCTAGGTTAGTTTAGGTATTTTTAAAATTATTTCTGGTACTTATTTTGAATGGTCTGAAATTATCTAAACGTCATTGTGTTGGACGCAGAGATGGCCTGGAACGACTCGAAGGGGCTTGCGCGAGCCCCTTGTTAAATTTTACTAAGGTCAGCGAGCCTTTGCCAATTAAGAGAAAACATTATTACCAAATCAATTTCTGACTTATATATTATCTATGACAGCTTCAGTATACACAGTAGTACATTTGTAGCCATTTACATTGATTAGTTTACAGTAATTTGTATGCCGCCTGTGTGGTCGAGTGGTCAACGTCGTTGGCTTCGGCTACGGAGGTCACGGGTACGAATCCCAGTACAGACAGTTTTATAAATTGATTTTCAATCGATTTATGAATTTCTGTTCGAAGGCATGGATGTATGTGATGTGTTGAATTCCCCCCTCCCACCCGTCCTATCCTATAAACGGAGCGTATCGAGAGCGATTAGTTAACCACTAGTCCTGTCCTAGCCCTATCCTTCTATTCCTACTCTCTTTGGAAAAAGACAGGTTGAGTAACTGAGTAATAAGCAGTTCTCGTAGAAACACTTATGTTGAGATAAACTACGTCAGGAGTCCATATGCTCCACATTGGGAGCGGATATGGTAAAAAAAATGTATACCGTTATATATTATAAATGTATTAAGTAACAATCGATTGCTTATTTAAGTAGTGCATATTATTGCATATGAGTGATAAAAAAATTCACTCCTTCCCCAAAACACCGAGAAATGCTTGGAGATTAAGCGTGCCGCTTGTTGACGTATTGACAGTCCACCGCTGGTTTGACGGTCTGCATACTCAAAACTATATTATTTCGAATTTTGAATAATTTATCAGTCTTCTTCATGGCAATGTGTGAATTATTGCCGAAATCTGCAATAAAATTTTCTAAATACATAATAGCATTAAGTAATTTTTTCGCGGAGAAAAATGACAGACCCCGGATAAAGCATAATATTTACCATAACAATATTGCTGCGAGCTATTTTCTAGTTCCTGAATCTTTGGTCGATAAATTTACCAGATATTTATTTATATGGCTTGTTAATCTAGTGGTAATGGGCTGGCAATGAAACAAGTCAGCTTGTTTTACATATAATTTATGGCTGTACACAAGTCTACTTGAGAATGTTTCAGATTTTTTTTTTTTTTTAAAGTTTGTGGTTTTCGAACAATGATTTATTGTTATTACACTTATAATTATTGTTATTTACTACATTTACGATATAAACTTTTTGTCTAACATATCAAGCATTGATTTGTTTCGAAATATAATACTATTTTTAGTATTTATTTTAATTTTATTGATAATTTACGTTTTAACATCGTATATTTATTGAATTGAATTAGATTTTTTACTGATTACAAAAATTTTAGTAGAACCAATCTTCAATTTTTATATGAATTATATCACTTTTTTATACGTTTTTTGGTTATATTAAAGAACAGCATCGTGAAGCATTTGACGTTTAAATCGAAATTGGTCAACACAGAAATAAAAAAAAAACAGAAATCGTCCGTGAATTAATTGTACAAATCTTATAAACGTAATTATCTTTGATTACCGAGTTATGTTTTTGTATTGGCAGCACTGACACGGCGGCCATACTAAATTAACTGTCAGATAGTTTCAGACTCTAGAGTTAATGATTACCTTATTTAATATAATATCATCGACTATGAGTTAATACAAGGGGGTCACAAGGGGGGTTAATTGTGTTATTGTTATTAGGCATCGCGAAGGGGATTCGAAGCCATCTTGTGCTGCTTCTTTGTATGGATCACGTTGTCCTCGTACGACGCGTGAGGTAAGCAGATGCCAGGACACCAGGCAAATCGACGCGTGCCGAAAAACATATTGCGCCTTCAAATAAAAATAATACCGCTATGTATTTTTAACCCACCACGCACTGTCTGTTTGACCTTTACGTTTTGACTTACATTATCAGCTGCTGCTTTCTTGGACTTGTTGAATATTTCTGTTGGTAATACGACTTAATATGGCAAACGCTAGGTCATTATCTGATTAACGGAAATATCATTTATCTTCCCGATTAAAAAATAGAAATAGCTGCCCGATACTGTTCACTGCAGGATCACAACGTTGTGGAGATGTTCATATGGTCAGTCAGACTGAAGTTTTGCGTTTGGAACTCAATCTGAAGAGGAGTTTTACTCTCTGAACTCAGCAATGTTGTGCTTTTATCATCGAAAACAGGCAACCTTTTCACTGTGGCCTAATTTATCTGTTAGCGAATTCAATAAAATACAATTGTGTTTAGTTAATGATGAATCGCTGGGTCCATGACGCAGCGGTCAACGTCAGATTTCCCGGGTTCAAGCCCCAGTACGAACAGTATTTTTTCAATCGATTTCTGTTCGAAGGCATGTGATGTCTAAAATTCCCTACGGCCCTTCCAATCCTAAAATAATGGGGCGTAGTGAAAGCGATTAGTTGACCACTTGTCCTGTTCTTGTGCGTGGTCAAGTGATCAACGTCGTTGGTTTCGGTTGCGGAGGTCACGGGTTCGAACCCCAGTACGGAAAGTTATATAAATTGATTTTACAATCGATTCATAAATTTCTGTTCGAGAAAATGGATGTATATGATATTTTTAATTCCTCCCTCCCACCCATCCTATCTTGAAAACGGGGCGTAGCGAGATCGATTACCAAAACACTAGTCCTGTCCTAGCCCTATCCTTATATTCCTACTCTCATCTAAAAAGAGAGATTGAGCAACATAGTTACAAACTTCTGTTCAGATACCTTCATTAGGATGTCATAATCTCTACATTAGAAGCTGACATGGATTAAAAAAATGAAAACCTTGGATTCCGTCAAAAGCCTTCAGATTCCACACCTCAGACGAGTATGAGCAAAAACGTCGTATTATAATCGGTAATAAGTCTTACAACTTGTGTTTCTTTGTTGTGCGTACAGAAAAATATTATAATTTATGAAATACATAATGGTGATTTAACTGTTAACACACACTGGATCAAATACGCAATCTTTTGAATTCGTGACCTTTTTAAAGGTACACTAATAAAACCAGTTTTAGTCAGAAAGCAGCATAGCCATTTTGAAACATTACTGGACTTTCATATTTAAATCTCTTTTGCAGCGTTTCCCAAATTATGGGTCGCGAACCGGTACCGGGTCGCCAAGTTCCTAAAATAACGTTCCTTTTACAGTGAACGTAGAATCCGAGACAGAATTGCTGGATTCAGATATAAATTTAATAATTGAACTCTCGTGTGATACGACACTTAAACCATCTTCGACACAATACCACTGATGGATTTCTGGCTATCTTGTCGTCAAGAATACCCAGGTTTAGCACAAAAGGCGATACAATTTCTAATGCCTTTTGTCCCAACCTATAAATAAGTGTGAAGCAGAATTTTCAACATTGGATTTCTTAAAAATTAAATGTAGAAACCGATTGGAAGTCGAACCGGATCTAAGAAAAAAGGTATCATCCTTTTCTCCAAATCTGGAGCTTTTAGTTAACAGGAAACAGCAGTACACCTCTCATTAATAAATAAATTATCGGTACATTTGATTTCTTTATAGGTTTATAGCAGTATTTTTTTTTATTATAACATATAAAGACTGTGTGGACATAAATACACTGTTTTATTTTACCTATAGGCCATATTGAGTGGGTCACCAAGGAGATCTTTTGTATCTGCGGTCCTGTTCTCGACTGTATTGGTGCCTGGGCACTAATAGACACCTTGACTTCAAACGTAATAATTTTTGTATTACATATCGATTGTGGAAAAGAAAAATTTGTATCAAATTTTACAGGAGGCGCTGAAAACGTGTTATGATGATTTTGTGAAATATGCAAATTATCAATAATACGCAACCTTGAAGTGCACGGAGACTTCTAAACTGGTGATTAATTGACATAATCTAATATTAATTGTCTAGGAAAAACCTTTATTTCAGTCTTTTTTCTTGGTTTTAATTTTTTACAAGGTCATCTTTTTCAAACTTAAAAGCTAAATTTAGATACTAATCCGGCATTTGCAGCTTGCATCCTTTTGATAGAACGTGTATCAAGTTTGATACATTGTGATTATCGAAAAAAAACTGCGGGTTACGTCCTTTTTCCTTTCCACAGTCGATATGTAAAATAGATAAACTGAGGAGCAAACATTCAAAAAGCGATTTGTCACAAACTTTTAAAAATGCCGTTTAATATCAGTTCTGATAGTCCATAATAAAATCTATGATTGCAAATCACAAATAGTGTTCAAAAAAGGTTTTTTCATATAAAAATTAAACCACAAAGTTGACACATTCAAGCAAACTGTAATATTTCCAACACTCAAATCATTTCCCAAGCTATGTATTTGTGTGACAAATCACTTTTCTAATCTTTTCTTCTCAAATATTTATTTTTTACTTGGTATACTTGAAAATTGATTGCGATTATGTTCAGTGCTATTATTTGACTACATACCTATCAAACGTCAAAGGTGTTGCTAGTCGAAATTTTGTGCTAAGTAATGACCGTGAATTTTGTTTACCCCACTTTTTTTTTTTAAAATATTTGGTGTTACAGTTACCAAATATTAGTTAATGTACCAAATATTTTGACGTTGAAGGATCATACGAGATAAACTCGATGAGATTTTTTCGATGACCCTCGTTTTTTAGATCTCATGTTAAAATTGTAAATAATCTAAATTTGATATTGACCCTACCGAGAGACGAACCATGACCCACTTGATTGGTAGAGCCTAGCTTTTACCAACTAGACCACAGCGGAAGACTAATTATGTCTGATAAGTCCAGCCCGCCCATTGTACATATTCGACTAGTAATAATCGACAAAAGAACTTAAGCGTCACAATTGTTCAATACCGCCTAAGGCGTCAGTGACAAACTTTTTAGAACGTTATCACATTCGTCTGATCTTTTTTTAGAGCCTGTGAATTTTAGTGTTTTGACTTTTTATCATTTGCTTCACGTGGACCCCGGTTGAGGAACGCTGATCTTGAGAACTAAAAGTGGTCAGAAAATTTTATTACAATATCAGGATAGACATTGACCATATGAATTCCTTTTTCGAACTTAACTTAAAAAAAAATTTATAAACTGTCGGTTACGATTTTCTGTCAACTACGGGTTGATATATTCGCAGTCAATATGAATCGTAAAATTCTAAGAATTTACCTAGAACTATCGACTGTCGACATCGTTGACGTTTGACAGATTGATTAATAACAGCAGTGAACATAGTCGCAATTTATACGTCATTTTAAAGTCTACCAATCCAAAAAATAGAATGATCTACGAAAATTGTTACGTTCGCCGTGAATATGTTACGCGTTAGTGACCGGACACTAATAAATCTGAGAATAGGACCGCTGGAATTATTACTTTCATCGCGTTAACTGCTTGACCCTTCGACCCACATTAAATTAAGTCAGTGAACCGAAAAGTATACCAATTTAACCTAATTTACAGAAGAAACGAAACGCGTTCATAATCTGGGACTTTAAAATAAAATTTATTGTTTTGGACGCGTGGCGCACAACCCGAGGCCCGTGGGCCGCATGCGTACCAAACTTAATACAATAATAATAAATGGATAGTAAGCTTAAATTCATCCATACGTGATACATGTCCGGTCCAGCGTAGGCGTTGAGTTTTGAGAAATCTGACAATCTCTGGTTTGCTCATGGTTGTGCCGACGTTGCCAGATTCTATCCTGGCAGAGCACCGTACAATAATATTATAAATTATAATAACAGTAATAATTACTCGTGTAAAGGGGTAAATCCTAAGGGTAATGAATCTAATAGTGGCGAACCCACTCTAAATTTCTAAGTTAACAGTTTGAACAAATGTCTATGATAGTGTCAGTCTGAAGATGATTCTCAAAGAGACGAAACGTGAAACACCTAGTGTGATAAACGGTGGATTAACAATGTTATCAATTTAATATAATTCATTTTTGAAACAACTAAACACCATTCAATTATAAAATAATAATTTAAGATTTCGACTGAAGGTGCACCAAGTTAAGAATGATCTTGAAACATCTTGCAAAATATCTCGTCGACGAACTTAATAACAGTATTTCAACTGTAATTTAGTTTTAATTCTTGTTATGTTTTGCAATGTTTCGGTTTGACAACGAGTAATACTGTACGTTAAATTCGCATTATCGCTTACTTCATATTAATACATTTGTAATTATATGTGTTATATCATTTTTGACTCTGTATTTTGTGTACAACTGCAGTTGACCTTGTGCAACGTGGCCATTACGAATGGCTCTTTATTATCTTGTGCTACTTGTACCTCGGGTCTCGATTAAGGATAATATTATTTGTGCTTTAAATTGTCAAGGTTGACCACGACGTGTCTTCGCAGTGTGATGATTTTACCTTTTGTGTTTTACGGCGTAATGTCGTCTGACATTTTAACATTTGATTCGCCTCATAAGTTCTTTTCCTTCTTATTGTGTTTTTTAATCGTAAGTATACTACTATTCATCGTATGTATGAATAATATAACTCAACTCATTTGTTTTACTCGATTTTGAAATAAAACGGTCCACTAAAAAGAACGAATATGTACTATATTTTTACTCGAACTGTATGTACGAATATGTACTATATTTTCATTCATACACGATTCCCAGACATAAAGAACACAGACGCGGATAACGAATTTCCTTATAACAAGAAATAGTAGAAACAAATAAAAGCATTAATTAGATCCTAATAAATTGGACGCAGTGGCGGATTAAGCACTTTGGAGGCCTCAGGCGCAATAAATTTTGGAGGCCCTGCTTTTTAAATAAGATACAAGTTCTGCAAACCTCTTTGTAGAATAATAATGGATATTGAAAATTGAAATAAAAATGTAATGGTTTATATAATATATGCTATCTGTGAGGCCCCCAAGATTTTGAGGCCCCAAGCTCGCGCCTCTTGCGCTTATGGGATAATCCGCCACTGATTGGACGTCTCACACATTTCTAACTGTGAAAGTGATTTATGTCCAGCCCTTCATTACAGTCCCCGTATGTAATAAAGTATCGATGAAAATTATTATTATTTCGAAATTAAAATACATGTTATAATTTATATTTTGTGTAATTTACTTATTGTGTCTTTATTATTGCTCTTTTTTATATGTTTTTCTACAACGCATTGTACTTATTTTTAAGTATTTTTTTGCAAACAATACCAGATGTTTAAAAAAGCATCTGTGACCAGTGACGTTCCTAGGCTATGTGCCGCCCCTAGGCAGAGCTTAAAATAGCGCTCTTACTATTTTCTTTTGAAATAAAATTATTTGCCGCCTATAGTGCTGTGATCTGTAAATGTCATATTTAAAGAAGATTTTTACGATCAATTCAACTACTGTTGAACCATCGGTCATAATATTATTGCCATTGCAAATGTTTTTCTCTTCATTTTTTTTTTATCAAAGACACTGAGGCATCATATTTATTCATAATCAAAATCGTGTTTCAAAAATATTCAGTCATTGAGAAAAAAACTGTGATCATTTGCCGCTCCCTAGGACTTGTCGCCACTTGGCAACTGTCTACTCGCCTATGCCCACGAGACGCCCCTGTCTGTGACTATGATTGTTTTGGGAATCACGTAAAAATTGAATGGGCAGGTCAGGTTTAATATCGCCAAATTAAACTATCATTTAGTTCGATTAAGAAAACTGATTATCAACCTTATATTGGTTATTTTTTATGTTTATATTCTTCTTCTTAGTTACGAATATGCAGATCTATCTTTAGTATTCGTAGTGTGTTTTGTTTGATCCTTCATTCTACTAATCAGAAGGCGTCACTCTACATGTTATGGACGTTAAAGAAATATTATTGTCGTAAAAGTAGTCACACCGAATATGGCACGATTATATTAATCGATTCGATTTAGTATTATTACTATCGTCTTTCGAGCCGTTGCTTTTGTATGTGTAATGATTATTGTTCGGTTCGGCGGACAGTCACGGCAGTGCTTGTAATTTTATTACGAAAAAACCGGTTTTGTAGCTTATAACGGTAAAATATTAGCATGTACACATGGGCTGTGTAAACTCCTTCCCGATCGGCGAATTGGTTTATTTTTCGTGCATTGTGATCTTTCGATTAATAGCAGGAGTAGGGATGCTTGTGATGTTTGAATGCCGCGTACAAGATACACGACATAGATCTCCATGATTCTGTGCCACCCGTCAATCTCTTTGTTTCCTCTCGTAACGTACCAGCATACTTCAGTTCCTCCGAGCTCATCCTTTTAAGAGTACTCGAAGGTCGTCTATTATATTACAATTTTTGAAAGAATAAGTAAGATGAGTTGAAGGTCTCCGGAAACATCCGCAGCATATGACCCATCCATCCGTATTTTTTAAAATCTTTGAGTCAGTTGGTCAGCCTTTCTTTGTAGGGAGCAAGATGGGTAATCAGAAGGATGGAGGATTGAAGTTACCAGTCGGTGTATGGGGTTGGTCGATCTTCAATCGAAATTCGCGACATTCGAAAGCCATTTTCTTTTAAACATGGTAACCAGGTTTCAAGTAATATTCATTTTTTTTTGTACTATGTATTGTGAAATTATATTTGGATATAATGAAAACGAGAAGAAATATCACAAAGCTTTAAGTCGGTAAACATCAATGAATGCGTTGAAAATATTATATTTTCGATATATTTTGAAAAAAATTTGTAGCGCATTTTGACTCAAATGCACATCTCAAGAAAATGGTAATAATGGCCCACCGCCGAATAGGAACACTTACTATATATTTTTTTGTAAATTTTAGTATCTTTTCGTATCATTATTTATATATTTTTTTTACATTAAATAACCCTTGAAACTTCGAAAACCGGTATAAACCGACTTTTGTGTTAAGTTGGAATTCGAAAACAGCTTTTTTCAAATGTCGGTTTTTTTATAAGGTCTATTGGTGTCGGGGGGTTGAAAACATCATACAAACATATACATCAATCAATGCCTTAATTCAGGGTTTCCTAAACTATGTTACGCGGAGCCAGAGTAGGTGTTCCGAAAAAAATTGGAATGGTTTTATTCGCTGCAACACAGTTTAAAAAAAATCCGTTATATTTTCCGGACTTGCGAAATGTTCCATTCCAGAAAATGTTTGGGAAACCCTGCCTTAATTTATCAATAAAATCATTGCATGAATGTCTTCGGTCGGGAATGACAATACTTTGCATCTTTGGACCTGAGAGTGGCGAAAGGTGGGTCTGAATATAGCATTAGCGCTGGGTTTTTTTTGTGTCATTATGTTTTTGTGTGCTTAAAATTTATTTCTACGTAAAGACATGTTCTCTGTTATTATTTAAAGATTATAAAAATGGACGAGTGAGTCAGTGAAAATAAAACTTATACTTTTTCATTTGTTACACTACTTTTTTGCGTATAAATCGCTTAACCAGCTGATTAGTATGTTATTACGAATTACAAGTTTCAAGCACGAAGGTCACTCGGTTTTTTCGCATCCGCTGAAAAGAGAAATACAGTTATGCGCCGTATATTTGTTTTTTCGCCTTTTCGAGTTAACGTTTAGTTTTTATATATTTTTTAAAAATCAATGTATAAGTTTGTTTTAAAAAAATATTTTAAATTAGTCATTGAAATAACGATATTTCATATCCACAACCAGTTTTGTAAATATCAGTACTGGATTTACAAAAAAAAACAATATACGTGAATATAATAACTATAATTACTACCAATATCAGCATTTGTTACAAAAACTGGTTTAGTCATCGAAATCAAATTTTACTGGAGACAGTAAAAACAGCAGAGCGAGAGGTAAACTATCAATGTAAGATTGTTTAACAAAAATAGGAATAACAAAAATAATAAAAGATTTTTAGTACTTTTTCCACTTAAAATTTATTTGATCAGGACCGGTTTCGCTCCTCACGAGCATTATTAACTGATAAAGAAAATAAATTAAACAGTGCTATTTATACAAGTTCAATTGAAATAAAAAGGTGTAAGCAATTACTAACAAAGTAAAGGATTTACAAATTACATAACAATTACACAAAATTAAAATGCTTAACACCTATAACATATAATTAAAAAATCATCAATAAATATAAGTGGCAAATAACAATTAAAATTTGGGAAATTTTTAATTTAATTCTTTTGTAGTCTTTTTTTGTCTACGTGCATAGAAAAGCAAACCATATACATTCCTGTCAACATTTTCGTATAACGTGCCAAAATATTTACCCATCTTAAACCGGTGAGTCTTGGGCCATCCCAATTTATTTTGATTCATATTATAAATACATTCTATGAAATGTTTTGATTCGTTTTTACCACCATCTTCATTAAAAAAATCAAAACACTGCCAGAGTTACGATGATAATAATGGAAGGGACACAGTTCCGAAAATGTCCTCGATGTGATCTTGAGTGAAAAAAGACAGGCGGAAGCATTGTAGGATAAAGATGAACGATGTCAGTCAGAAATCAGAAATATAAGTCTCGAGCTGAATTAGGAAAGACGTATACTGAGACACAGAGCAGGGCAGCACATATTTTGTTTTACATGATGAAGTACAGACCTGCGTATGCTGCAACGCAGGCATGTGTGACGACGACATGCGTCTGCCTCCGTTGTATTGCCGGCACAGATTCTTGCGTGACTTGATTATTTTTATTTTGCCGCAATAATGACAAAGTAACTAATTAATTAGTGCGAACTGAAATTTGTTTATACGATACTTGCTATGCAGATTACTTTTAAAATACATTTAAAGAGTTATTGTGTGTCATTCACATATGTCACTTGCGTGACGCAGCTGACGCAGCATACGCTGGTCGCACATGTCTGCATCACCAATTTTGTTTTGCGCCTCAGTATACGCTTAGTCTTACAGTGCTATTGGGGTGCAGGAAGCTGACAATATCAGATGTCTCGATATCATTAAGAATTTGAGATGTCACTATATTTCTATCACTCGTGGACTATTTTTTTTTCTCATCCATGCCTGCTCCCAATGTGCACCATATGGCTTCCTGGAGATATCTCATCAGGTTTTTTTTTATTATCTAGAACAGCTTGATACTCGGTTGCTCAATCTGTATTATTTTCGAAGAGAGTAGGGATATAAAAGATAAAACTTGGGCAAGATTAGTGATTGACTAATCACTTTTGCCCACACGAACATAAATCGATTGAAAGCTGCTCGTAATGGACTTGCACCTGTTAGATCCGTCATGGAAGCCAACGGCGTTGATAACTGCACTACGGACCTGACCTATTAAATCAGTTCATAAAATTTGTTTCAAATGAACAATAACTGTCCTCTTTATGTAAAAAAATGCAAGAAAGAATCAAAAATCTTCTATGAGTAATTTACAGTGCACATATTTGGTTTAACCGGACCACTGATACAAACCACTAAATGTCTTTCGTATTATGTTAGTTCAGCGTTTCTCAACCTTTTTGGGAGTGTGGCCCCTTTTGAGTGTTTTGTCTTCCCATGAAAATCATAATTTCAAAAACCCACCTTTTTTATAGCTCTTCCGATATTTTCGAATCTAGAATGCCAGTAATTTATTTTATTTACGGATTTACAAAAAATAGCTGCGCGGCGTCCGCCATTATGCTCCTCCCTGTATCGTTTTATCAATACCCGTGGCCCCCCTAAACTGTGTTGTGGCTCCCCAAAACAAAAATAAATCTCTGTGACCACCTCAGAAAACGCTGTGGCCCCCTGGGGAGCCAGATGGTCAACCGTTGAGAAACCCTGATGTAGTTGATAATGATTATAAACTTATACGTAAAATATTTAATTTTAAATAAGCCACGATGTGGGCTGCGCATGGGTTTTCCACTGTAAGGTCAAAAAGAAATATTTCAACAACGAATTCGTAAAACAATCAACCTAATCCATCTCGTGTCAAAGAAATAGACTGACCCCAAAGGTATTTGGACTGATCTGTCGACCTTTAATACTTTTGTTAGATTTTTGAACCGTTTTATTTATAGCGTGTTTTTGTTTTTGAGTAACGCCTAGTGACACATTTTACATTAGGTTGTCTGTCTTTAGACATCTTGGCACATTCAAAACAAATGAATGCGTGAATCCGTGACGTAAAGTCTGTCAACAGAATACCTTGCCAAGATTCACGTCGTGTGCTGTTCTTTATGTGTGAATTGTTTCATTGATATGATTTGACGTTGATTATAATATTACATTTGACTATCCTCGTGAAAATAAATTTCTTTTTCATGAACTTTTTAAAATGTAGTAACTTAGTGTACAATCAATTTGTTGTATGAAGTACATACTTTTTTTTACTTTTTCACGACGTTTACTTCCTTTCGGCAGCTCCGTGCTTTAGAAAGAATTCGTCGCTTATTTACTCAAAACACTAAAATGTAGATGCCTGAAAAATATCAGGCGGATGAGATAATATTAGAACGCATCTAACTTTTTTTCTTCTAAAATACCATTTGACTCACTTTACCTCTGATGAGCCCAATTGTCGTTGAGTAGTATGTGTTATGTGATTCAGTAATATCTGGCACGTTGGTTGTTATTAGATGTAATGCCAGATTTTTGCATTACATTTTTACTATTTACGATCAGACGGAATATTAAACATCACATATATCAATGCCTTCAGAAACAGATTCGAACTCTTGGGCACTGCAACCCAAGCGAACGACGTTGATCACTCAACTCGAAAATACTTACAGTAGGGATAAAAAGACTACCTGTTTTACAGTAAATATTTAACTTACACTTGCATACTAAATTCATAAGCACTGTATCCGGAGATTAAAGTATGTAAAAAAAACGTTTTCCATTAATCTTAGACGCATCATTATTATTCTGTGTCGGGGGTTTTTGACATGCGAGGAAGGGCAACACATTTGCATGTCGTGTGCAATTTTTAATGCAATAAAACTTGTCTAGACTCGACGGAGAACGGAGCGTTCCCTGAAATTGTATGACTAAATTGTAATTTAATTAATTTAGAGAGCCATATTATAAATAATAGTGTCTCACTCATATTGGATTCGTCAAGAGTCTCCGTTATGCTGTGTTCGTTGTTGTTATTTTTTCAAACTAAACGGCATGTTTGCTTCTATGACAGACTGTAAATATGGCGGTATTTTTATTACCGGGATCCCAATATTTAAGCTGGTTTATCGAGACATTATATTAATATCATAACGATTTAAAAGCATACATAACTCATCACTTATCACGAAATACGTAAAGATTAATACACTAAAAGCAGACAATCGCTTAATACAGAATTTTTAAAGGCTAAATCGAAAAATACTCTTTCTATGATTTCGACTCACAACCGATTTCGAAAAAGATTTGAACATATCGATTGTGGAAAGGAAAAAGGACGTAACCAACACATATCAAATTTTACAGGAGGCGCAAAAAACGTGTTTTGATAATTTTGGGTCATATGCAAATTATGAATTATACGCAACCTTGAAGTGCACGGAGACTTCTAAACTGGTGTTTAATTGACATAATCTAATATTAAATAAAGAAATTGTCTAGGAAAAACCTATATTTCAGTCTTTTTTCTTGGTTTAAATTTTTTACAAGGTCATCTTTTTCAAACATAAAAGCTAAATTTAGATACTAATTCGGCATTTGCAGCTTGCATCCTTTTGATAGAACGTGTATCATGTTTAATACATTGTGATTATCGAAAAAAACCTGTTTTGAAAAAACTGTGGGTTACGTCTTTTTTCATTTCCAAAGTCGATATAGAATTGTAAGTGATGGCGACGATGAATGAGTGATCTATTGTATTAACACATTGCTTACGGCTATATTTTTAAAAAAAACTGACTTGCCGCGGGTGATAAATAATCGAGACAAAGGGAGTTTAGAGAAGAGCTCCGCACTAAGCAATCGACCTCAATTACGTCAGTAAACTTCAAACTGTGAGGTGCGTATCAACAAAACGAACTTTTTTTAAAATAAATAAAATAATATATAATGGAAAAAATATATTTAGACGATGTGATTTAACTGTTTTCATAATATACAGTAAAACTTTTTATTATAAACATCTTAGACTTGGTGACCCATAACCATTTTTTTTTGATACAATTAATATTTGGAGAATATATTTTTGAACATTTAAAAAAATCCTAGCAGGTGTCCCATTCTGAGCATGGTGCACTCTGAGATCAGGCTTCAAGCCACAACATCTACGAGATTAGTTTAAGAAAGTGAAGTGATTAGTATAACCATCTGAACAATGGCAGCCTATTCTTAACACTCAAGACCCCGGCCCCGCACTAACGCGGAAATGGTCGTTATCCGTTAAACCCCGGCCCCACGCTAGCGCGGGTTTACACACGTGGGCGTGTAATCAGTATCCGTTAAGGCAAAACTAATTTATTGCGGGTTTTTGTTTTTTTATGCTACTCAAGAGGGGTTGTTGCGTATGTGTATTTTTTTGTGTCGATTTACTTTATTATTTATGATTGAAAATGACTTTTGAAATAAGATATTTTTTGCTTAAGAATACTTAAAATTAAAATATTTTACGAGTTGACTTTTACTTTTATTAGACTTAAAAAACATACTGCTGTTTGTTTTATATTTTGTAATATTATTTAAATAAATTTTAGTACATTTGTGTTGGTCGAAGACAACACATTCTCGTTTTTGTGATCGCGATATATTTTCTGCTCTTGTTTTATTGCATTCAGATTTTAAAATTTTTAAAAAATGTTTGTGTTTTATATGTATCGTGATTAATGTGGTATTTTAAAAATATATTTCAATTTTTGCATTTTTTTCTTTGAAAATATTTTTTGTCTATGAAAAATCGAAAAGAAAGTGTCGTTTTTTACTTATTTTTGCTATGCTAATCATTTTTTTTGTGTTCGCCAAGTTAAACTCATCGGGAAAAATAATTTTTAAACGTTTTTTATTGTAACTTGCTAAATATTGGTTTGGCTTGCAAGACGATGGGTGAATGCGTCATGCATGCCATACATGAAAAATTAATTGATTTATTGCGTAATTTATAAGTAAAAGTGACAGTGTTGTTAATATATAGTTTTAATCTTATGTATTTTGAAAAATGATTTCGTTAAAAAAGCACATAATACGTCAATGAAAACAAATGTTAAACAGTTTGAGATTTTCTGGATGCCGTAAAAATCAAACTATTAAATGTCATAATTTATTGGTTCACATGGTTATGAGCATTTACTTTAATTACGCGTGTCAAATTTTTATTATTTTCGGTTCTTTTCAATGATGTCATCGTCAGTTAAATTATGCATTTTTATCGCGTCACATACTCGTTCACAAGACCATTCATAGTCCCAAAAACTAATCACAAAGACCGTAAAAACAAATCGCAAACTTGATTGCAAAAATCTAAATAGTAAATAAATTCAAATACACATTACAATATGACACAAATAAGGTTTAAAAATCTCTATTGTCTCAAAAACAAATGGCAAAAGTTCACAAATTATTTAGTATAATAAAGTAAAATAAACTTCATATACGATTACACAATAAAACTCGTTAGTATATGTAACACGGTTTAACAAACAAAACTTTTTAACGGTTTAACTGCAAAAAAATAGCTTGACGCGGAGAATATTGTTAGGTACTGCGCTACCTAAGAATGACGATTCTAGCATCGTTTTCATTTACATATTTAATCGTGTTATTGAACCAACAAAGACTCGATAATCGAAGTTTTGCCTTTGGCAACATCTTCCAATCACACATTAAAGTAAATATGTCAAGAAATAAGGTGTTTGACATGCGTTTTTTATATATAAAGATGAAAAGCATAAAAATGTGCACACCGCGGCAATACAAAGTTACTGTAACACACGAATTTGTGCAGACCGTAAGCAACGTGTTAATATATATATGTATGCTATTAAAGTTGTTTTCAATAAATACGTAAATGTATATTTTGTTGATTGTTTAACAAAAAAAATAATAAAGGATATTTTATCAAACATCGATATTTTTTTGGAACGCAAAGACTATTTTTGTAGGAACTTCAAACCTTGTTTAACACAGATTTGTATTACACGACGTTTTTGTGGTACCATATGACCGTGTTATACGAGGCCATATTATTATTAGGTACTGTCAGTTCAATTATAATTGTATTGCTCTTTGCTCTTTTCAGTGATACTCTTTATAATAGACAACGAATACACGAATGTTCACACAGCTGATATTAATCAATTAACAAAAAGTAACTTAATTGGTTCGTTTTGTTCTAAACAATGTTTTTTGTATTTAATTAAAAAATGTCCCACAATAGAGCAATTCAATTAGGGTGAGCTTCGTAACCAACAACTGACAAAATATTTAATAAATAATACAGTAGGTATTAAGCTAGAATATATTCAGTCCTTTTGTCACGGCGATCGACACAACCGTGCGAAATAGTGGTAAAATTCATAGTAAAGTCAGAGATTGGTTCCCTGAATTAAAAAAAAAAATTGTGGAATAGAAAATCGTGTATAAAAACGTTATAACGAAAACTATATAAGTAAATAGTACAATTTTTTTTATTAAGAAAAAATAATTCTTTTCACCGCTACTTGATTATATGTATATGGGGACTTTTATGGGAGACTGGACATAAATTGCTGTCATCGCTAGAAATATCTGACAATGTGTTGGATCTACTAAAACTCTTTGTTAGTTATTACTGTCTTGTCTTGTTGGATTTATTGTTTTTAGAAAATCCGTTATCCGCTTGTGTTTTTTGTTTCTGGGAATCAAGTTACAGCAAATAATTCGTGTGAAAATATTGTATTCGTTATTTTTAATGGATCGTGTTATTTCTAAACAGTGTAAAAAAAACTTGAGCCTACAAGCGTTAAATGGATGTAGAGACTCGGTCTGTAGTGATCCTTGAATTAAAAATAGCCAAGAAACTAAGATCCCGCTTCGCAGGCTCCACACAGCTTCGGTGTGTATAATTTTTTAGGAAAAATATCATACTGTGGATTGCGCGCTCGCTACTTGTAATTTATCATGGGTATTTATTTACCAAAGCAAATTTATCATTTCCCAACAACAGATAAAAGACAAACACAACAAAATCGACGTGATTTCTTCACGTGCAGGATGTACTCAATTTTCGCAAGTGGTCGGAAAACGATTTTGTGCTCGGAAAGCGTTTGTGTGTATATTTTTTTTATTAATAATTCATTTTCCGGCTATTTGATTGTGAAAGTTTCCTTTCAAATTTTCATGCGATTAGTCTTGTGTTAAATAATTAAGAAACGGTTTATTCAATGTTATCATTGTAAATTTGATACAGTAATACCGTTAAAAATTAATTAACCTTTAATAACAGTTTCGCAACACGAATTATTGTCCCCGTTGCATTGTTGAAATGCTGTTAATACTAGTTGTAGATCTCAGCTGGAACAACTTACCGTCTAAATATAAAGAAATACTGATAGTACAACATTCGTTTAACACTTATAGCTTTTACACACACACCCCATGTCTGTCTGCTTTGCAAACGCTGTGTGTATGCAAATAGACAGTTTGTGCGCCTTCGTTTGGCAATATCTATATATCAATAGTCGATATTGTTCGTCCGTATGATTGTCTGATTGTCCTCGATTTCCCCTCGACTTTCCTCGACTTTCATTTTGTTTCAGAGTTTCATTTTGTTTTAAAAAAAAATCCCAAATTTTAATTGGGTTTATAATTGATATCATCTGCCACTTATATTTATTGATGATTTTTTAATGTTATAGGTGTTAAGCATTTTAATTTTGTGTAATTATAATGTAATTTGTAAATCCTTTTCATTGTTAGTAGTTGCTTACACCTTTTATTTCAATTTAACTTGTATAAATAGCACTGCTTATATATTTTTCTTATCAGTTGATAATGCTCGCGATGAGCGAAACCGGTCCTGATCAAATAAATTTATGTGGAAAAAGTACTAAAAATCTTTTATTATTTTTATTATATTCTTAATTCACAATATAGCAATTATTGTGTATTTAAGACGAGTCTATGGAGTACATATTAATATATTCTTACAGTTATGCAATATATTCAGGAAAATTAATAGCAATTTTATGACAGAGAAAAGTGGTAAAAACTTGACACTAAAAACAAACGAACATTGATAACGTAATTCGAAAAATTATGTTGTGTTCGATACGTAATAATTAATAAGTTGATTTGAGATTTGCAAATGACAGAATCACAGTTAAGTTATCCAATTTTGCTTGTTCTCATTACAAATCATATTATCTGCTGTCATAGAGAAAATCGTAACGTATAATGTTTTTTCTGGAAACTTCTAATTTTTAACTACACTAGTTATTTTTGTATTATTTTTGTCGCACTGTTGAATGACGTGTTTTTTCTTCTTTATTTTCAGGTAAGAGTCGTTTGATTTGTGTTGACAAAATAACGAGATATTGCATCGCGCTCAATTGTTTTGTGTTGTGAAGAAAAATATTATTGGTAAGTAAAAGTTTTTTAACTGTGGCAATACAGTCGACAAAAAATAAATACTATTGTCATATTGATTCTGAATTATATATTCTGTGCCGCATTGTACAACAAATACTACAATAAATAATTATAGAAGTAAGATGAAGTTAGTGGCAATATTAGAAATAACAGGAAAGGAAGGAAGGAAAAATGCCTTCGATTAAATCTACATTTCTCTTTGTATACATAACTATTTTTTTGTCAAATTTGTAACATTCCAACAAATGCCAGAACGGTGGCAATTAACCGTTTGAATACCGCGCAAATAAATCATTAATATGTCTCAGAGATACTGCGTGTTTTTGAAAAAAATAATTTTGCCTAATATACACTCGAATTCGATATTTTAAAAACCTATATTGACTCGGTATAGATGGCAGTACACATATTCATCAAAATAATTCGTATATTCTATTAGAATACCAAGTATTTGATTTTTTAAATGTCTTGGACATGCGTGTTCGCTTGTATATGTTCCGGACACTCGTGTCCGCTTGGTATTCAAGTGGTTAAAGATTCCCGGGATTGGAGGCGGTAGTTAATAATTAATCTAATAATAAAAATAATAAAAGATTTTTAGTACTTTTTCCACTTAAAATTTTTATTTGATCAGGACCGGTTTCGCTCCTCACGAGCATTATCAACTGATAAGGAAATATTTATTTTCCTTATCAGTTGATAATGCTCGTGAGGAGCGAAACCGGTCCTGATCAAATATTTTTAAGTGGAAAAAGTACTAAAAATCTTTTATTATTTTTATTATAATGCCATTCCACCAAGTATTGACAGTGAACACCTTAAAAATTTATCTAATATTATCGCTTAGTTATTATAAACTTTTTTTTTTATTTTGGCAAATAAATTCTGGGAAATTAGCTTTACAAAAGAAAGTACCCCTTAAAACTAGTTGAAAAATATAAAATGATATATCTTCAAAATACATTGATATGTTTTTTTCCGATTCTCGAAAAGTTCTAGATGCTTAGATCGTATTTGAATATTTACTCACTATCGTTCAACATTGAATATGTCAGCTGCGAAAGAGCTCTTGACATTTTATAATGGCGTCCTGTGACATCCATTTTTCTTTCTATGAAATATTATATTACATCGGCATATTGACCTGTCAAAATTATGACAGTTTGTAAAAGTAGTTTTCCTTAAATAGAATCGTCTTTCTAATTTCGAACATTATACTTTTTTATGGCTAACGAATATAATATTCTGAAATTGTAATGAGAGATTCGAATTGAAAACTCTGTCTTTTGACAGCCATAAATATTTATTTATGAACTATAATTATAAAAGCGAACAATGTCGGTAGGTACCTACATATTCTATTTTTGAAATAGTAAAACATGCAAGGCAATCTCTTGCTTACGAAAGAATGTTATGTTTTAAGTTAGAATAAAATGGTTAAAACTATTTGTAAAGTTTTGCTAGATAGTATGTTTTTTCATTGTAAAGCTGGGTATATATTATATACTAGGTATATTTTTTTTATCATGGGCGATATATTATATAAAATATTATAAATATAATGGAAATCACGACGTGTATATGCGTTGTGTCAAAACAACTGTGGTGTCCTCAGATTTTATGACAAGATAATAAAAAAAAAACATAGCTTTAGTGTTGTCTTGTGTAATAGTAATTTTTAAAACGTTTCAAATCACCAAAAGCCTTGACCGTAGCGAAGCGGGAAACAATCACGGCAAAAATACAATCAAATCAGAGGCGTGAAATCGCGCCGACTGCCATTTCATTTATCTATGGTGTGGCCAGGGATTGCTAAACCGATATTACCGAAATTGGAATCCCGGTTTTCATGATGTTTTTTCAATACCGAAATATCGATTTTGAAAATGCCAGATGATGGTATTTCAGTATTGAAATTTAAGCAAAACCGAATTTTGAATGTATATAAAATAGAAATCGTTACATTTTAATTAAATCATGTGTGAGGAGTTGAGCTATTATTAACCTATTCAGAACTGTATCAATTAACAAGATTCAGAATTGATAACCATTTTAAATGATGTAATATTATTTTAAGACACCGTAAATAGGGTTTCCAATCCCGGGATCCCGTCCAATTCTGTGATCCCGAAATCACGGGATCGCGACCGTACCAATTCCGGGATTTCGGAATTGAGAAAATGAAACACGGAATATATTGTTTTTTTGCAAATCAGTAAATTCTTCGGATTCTGGGTTTAAAAATCATTGAAAGAGCTAATAAAATAAAAAAAAACGACGAGTCACGCTGGTAATTTGGACAAAACGGTAATTTCCTGGGATTTGAAATTGTTTGAAGAATCTCATGATTTCATAATCGCTGACCATAAGTTTTGTCAATCCCAAATCTCAATTTATACACGATTTTATGTTGAGTGTTTGATCCCGGGATTGAAAAAAGTCAATCCTGAAATCCCGGAATCACAAATAGGGCCCGGGATTGTATACCCTAACCGTAAGTGATGACTTACGTTTCCTGTCAATTCTTGGTGGAAAGGCATTATATTAAAAAAAAAATGCCTTTGCAAGACTTTCTTTTTTATTTAAGCAATATCAAGACCGGTTTCGGTCATGAGCGAAACATGATCTTAGCAAAATAAAAGTGGAAGTTGTACAAAAGAATATTGTGTTTTTTTTTACATATTTCCTCGTAAGTAATATTGAAAATCACCAATCTATGATCATGTATATTTTTTTAATGACTGTATATTATAGAAAATATTGAAATACTTAGTGGTCTTGACTTATTTACCCGGTACGGATATATACCGATTGGCTGTACATATATTTCACTTTATTTAAACTTTTTTGATTTTTGCAATGCCTGTATTCAATAAGAAACTTCGAAGTACCGTTATTGATATATTTGTCCGGTATTATAACTCCTGTGTGCAAACACACGAACGTATTTTTCCTTCGCGAATTCTCTTTATCGACTCCTTTCCCAAAATCACAGAAAAGGACAGATTGATTATTGTGCAAGGAGCCATTTTTGACTAGTCTGAACGTTGGTAGTGCAGGAGATCTGTCAATTCGTTCGCGTCAGTTCGCGAGTTCATTTGCATTAGAACTCATTTTCGAGCATTTCGAGAATTGGCTGTATTTTTTTGTTTGTAATACCGGTATTGATATGTTTATTCGGTGTTACAATCCCTAGGCGCTGCAAATAGAGCATCGGCTCGTTACGACGAAGAGTCAGAGACTAGCCGGGAGTGAGAGACACTCCACTTAAATTAACAATTACTTAACATTCAATAGAGCGCGAAACCGAGACTTTTTAACAATCCATTTATCGCCGGCGGACAAACAGTGATAACAATGATTGCGCCGATCGCTCTCCGTATACGAGGTTCGTGTGGAAATTAAGCATGTTACTGACCTCAGCAACTGGCCCAATTTTGGACAGTTGACAGATAGTTGGTTGTTGATCGCACGTCTGGACTTCGAATATTCGAATATCATCACATTTAAATTTTGTAAGCTAAATAAAACGTTAAATTAAGTAACAATTGCACACAATTGTAAAAAAAAATCGTCAGGAAAATAAATAGTCTGTAAATGTCACATTTTAACTTAAAAACTAGAGCTTTGAAGTCGGGTAATAAAAACGACACGGACTTCTCCAGCTTTTAAGTTAAAAACTGAAGACGAATTGATTTTTTTAATAATTTCAGTTTAACTTAAATAATATCGACTTGGAAAGGAAAAAGGATGTAACCCATACATTACATGACACCCAATTTTACAGGCGACACAAAAAAAGTTTATTGATGATTTTAGGCCAAAGGCAAATTTTGTAAATATACACAACCTTAAACCTTAAATACACTTTATCTAATATCATTTTTTTTTTCAAAAAAAAAAACATTTTTTTAAGTCTTTTATGATCGCAATTTTTCCAGTCCTTTATTGCTTAATTGGGATTATTTTTAGGCGTTTTCAGCTAAATATATTTTGATAGACCGTGTATCAAGTTGTATACATTGTGATTATTGAAAAAAACTGTTTTGAAAAAAGTGTGGGCTACATCCTTTTCCCTCTCCACAGTCGATATGTATACTATCAGATCATTCTAGTTACTAAAATAATTACTAGTATACAGTCATCATTTGACCAATCAATATAATGAATAGATTAATATTTATATATATATATATCTCTCGTAAAAAAATCTGACTCCGACTCAATAGTCATGTTAATAACAGTTTAGGAATACTTGATAAATTATAAAGACAACATCAATAAAATATACAGTAACGGATCTATACGTAGTCCTGTGGTTTGTGCATTTAAATGACATAGGACAGAAATTAAAACCCCTGTTATTTAAAATCGTGTAAAGAAAGAGTTCAGTGTATCTCGCCTTGTGCTAAACAATATATAAGGTCATTTCATAATAAAAAGACAGACTCTTAATTTGCAAACCACTGCATATAATAATCGCACAGCATAACATGTAAACCAGTACTCATAATATGTCTACATTTTTTTAGCCCTAGGCTAAATGATTATACTAGAACAACTACAAATTAATCGATATAATCAAGCTAATGACATTCTTAATGGCCAAACAAATATAAATCCATCATCATTACTTAAGTCATTACAAGAAGCTAACTTAATTATACATGATCATTGAAATTTCAACTGATTTGCTTTGACGATTATTTAGTAATACCAACTAGGTCACATTTCCTAAAATAGCTCAAAGTCAATTAATAACATTTAATACGTTAATTTTCAATATAACTTAGATTTAAGAGTAGATGAAAAGATGTATGGTGTACTTCTTCTAAGCCACTGTGTATTGCAAATCTAAATCGTGTTTAAATATAGTTCTGAGTTCTGACGGTAGCGGAAGTACTAAGTAGCTTTACTGAATAAAAAATGTGTAATTAATAATGAAAACGAACAATATATATTATTAATTTCATCATGAATATTTTTTGCGAGACGTATTAAATAAAACAGACTATAACTCCTACTCTGACTCAACAGCCCTGCTTGTAAATACTTGCTACTTTACTGAGACGGGTGACCTAAACAGGTGACTTGTGACAAACGGCATCATATCCTAACTTTCTGGATAAGAGAGTTGGGAGATACACGTTGAGTCAAAGCACACTTTTTAATTAAATAACATTTAAACATAGTGTGATTACACAAATACCCTGCCAAGAATCATGAGTAACCAATATACATGTCGTAAGTCTACTCGGACAGGATAGCAATGCAGCTTGACTGTCTATTTCAATTCATAATATTATATGGCTGTTTAATTGATATCTGTCACAAGTCAACAATGCTTGTGGTATTTGGTATAGTTTTGGGGAAGTGCCCGCGAACTCGTGTTGCCGTCTACTGCATTATATATAAAACTTTACTAGATTTAACTTATATATTTTTACAACAAGAAATTATTAATATATATAAAAATTATAAAAAAACGAAATACAGATAGTAAATACAAATAGTTTTTACTTATTTCAAAAAAGATCTAATCTGGTTTACATTCGCTTTCCAAATGAATTTCGACCAAGGACTGCCTACATTTTTCGCTCTATCCCTCCTTTCAACATTGTTCAGAATGTAATTCCTCCTAACCAAGAGAGCACAACTGAAAACTCATATTTGAAACAATTTCAAATAAATATATAATAATGAAACTCTTTTTTTACTAACGTAATATTAAATCTTTATTGAAATGATTTTTTACTAAATAATTCCTGAAATTAATGAAGCATATTTTAATGTATAACAAATTCAGTAGAATTACAGTGTATTAAAAAAATGTCGTCGATGAGCATGCGAAGTTATTTTATGAAAAATAAAATATTGTCATGTTTTATTAAAAAAAATACCTTTAAAGAACTTGTCAAAAAAAAAAAAAAAGAATCTAGTGATTCAGCGAATTCCCCACTGGTTGGGAACCCCTGATTAAGACGTTTAAAATAGATTCTATGAAAGATAATTTTTGCTTATATGATTGCAATAGCAATGTAGAAACGCCCAATATTCCTATTTCCTCATCTCGATGACCTTTCTGTTGTCTTTCGTCCGGTTTTAATGCTGACATTTAATAGGGTGAGTTTTCAATTCGATAATTATTTCGTATTGTCTATGACTCTATATAAAGTCTATGGCATGGGTTCATGTTCATATTATGCGACTTCATTGAGACAATGAACGTTAATTTAAACGATTGAGTTTGTTGTATTGACGCTTATCTTAATCTGTCAATTGTCAAGAGTTTTTAATTTCGAATCAGTGTCAGAAGATGGCGATTAACTTCCACCCTACTACGTGATAATGGTGTGACTGACAATGTTTCACGACATGATTTGCGATTGCAATCCCGGTTCAAATGTCAACAGCACGACACGACTGACAGTTATTATTCTTACAAGTCGCCAGCGTATATATAGGCTTCACGCTTATTGGATTAGCCTAGAATCGGTACTGTCGCTAAAAATTAATCTGAAGCGGTTTCTCAGGGTTAATAATCTTGGATGAAAATGCAGTCGAACATAGTGATACGTACTAGGGTAGGCGTGGGGAAACTGCGGTTTATTGGCCAATTCTGTAAATTTTTTGTAAATTCGTAAATTCCTGAGATTTTGGATTTGACAATTCCAAAAAAAAGGCGCCACGATGCTAATTTAGGCAAATCCGTAAATTGTTCGGATTTTCGAAGTAAAAATTCTTCGAATACCTAAAAAAAGGTCCCACGCTGGTAATTTTAGGAAATCTGTAAATTTCTAAGCTTTAGAAATTGGCATGAAATTGTTTCCGGCCAAAGATTCCCTAGTCAATGTTTACTGCGGCCTTATGTCGAATCAAAAAAATGAATGCGGCCTTTAGAGAAGAAAAGGTTCCCCACCCCTGATCCAGTCCAAATTTAGCAGCAGTGTGTCAGCTGTCAAAAATACATTTGAAGTTAATAAGTTTAGAAGATATGAAGTTATGCAGGCAGAAGGGCAACATAATGAATGGCGAGTGGTCTAAGAAGCAAAAAAGTTCTTGAACCTATGGCTTAGATCAGAGGTGGGAACCCGCGTCCTTTTGGCCTCTCTGGTGCGGCCTTCTGGCCAATTCTGGAAAAACGAGATTTGGTGGAAAAAGTATAGCGAATTGAGGATTTCTAGTTCCTCGGTGAGCTAAAAAAAACAAAAAACGAGGTTTGAAGATATCTGGGAAAAAGAATAGCGAATTGAGGATTTCAAATTTCTCGGTGTTTACTGCGGCCTTATGTCGAATCAGAAAAATGAACGCGGCCTTTAGAGAAGAAAAGGTTCCCCACCTATGGCTTAGATCTTTATTCACACAAAAATGGCGCCTCGTTGGAACGTATTACCCGTGCAAACAGAAATGGAAAAACTAGCTTTTTATTCACTTCAGCGGCACACTGCCAATAGAAATGTCAATTCTATTGACACAACAGTTATGTAATAAACACAAATCTACGACGGCGCATTATTGTTGTGTTTATTTGTTTTTATTGTGTTTTACTACGCTAGCAATAAACGATGACCATTTGAAATACTCTTCTTAAATTAGCCCAGATGCCGTAGATTGGCGGTTTAATTCGTTTTTTTTATTGCCGCGTTGACACATCAAGTGTTGCCGTATAGCAAATTTTATTGATTTTTATTCCTGACATTTATGATTCTTTCACGTGCTGAATATTGCTGTTTTTTTTTTTTAAAAGTATAAATGTTTTACGAAATAATGTGCTTCAACAAGAACTGTTATAAAATGTGTATCTTAGAGCAGTGTTTCTCAACCGGTGGTCCGTAGATATTTTATGCAGTCCGCAAATCCGGTTTAAAATATCAAATTTTTACTTCGTGTTTTGTTTTTAAATAATATATTAAAGGTTTCGCATGGTAAAATTAACTGCACGTAGATATAAATAATATGTTTTGTTCCTGCGTTGGTGGCGGACTTAGTTAGTGGTCCGCCGGTGTAAGAAAGTTGAGAAACGCTGCCTTAACTATCTATTACAATAGGGTTTCTCAAACTATGTTCCGTGGAGCCAGAGGTGTTCCACGAAAAATTGGAATGGTTTTATATGGTGCCACAAATTTAAACATCTACTTCATATTGAAAAGCGAGTGATGGTCTATCTCTACATATGTTATGACGTCAAGCACAGGTGGAGGTTTTGAATAGAAATTGGATACTGCAATAAAGAAAGCTTGAAAATACGTGTTAAATATTCAGCAAATTGGAGAGACACTCATTGAGCGATGTGAGAAAGACATTTTGTCATATGTTCTTAACAAGTAGACTAATAAAAAATAGATGCAAATGGCATCATGCAATGTGCATCATGAAATACAATTTTCGGATAATACTGCTTCATGACGCATTTAAGATCTTACTAACATATAGAAAGAGTTAATTCATCTACTGGATGTGAATATGCATTACAAAGGAATGAATCTATAGATGTCGTAGCCTAGCTGTACCAGTACGTTCGTCACTCATATTATAAAAGAAAATTAAATCATGTTCGACCATCTACATCTAATCCTTTTTTAAGGTGATAAATCGGTTCCAAAAATCAAAATATCACATACAAAGTATAAACAAATAAAATGTGTCAAATTCGCGCATTTTTTTTATATTTTTACTTATAAAATTGAATTTCTTTATTGATAATAAAAATACAATGAGTAACAGATACATAATATGTATACATGCATAATTGTATTCACTTATAGGAGTTATTCGCTGCTGTCACTGTCGCTTACAAAATATAACCGTTCGCGATCTTTGAACGAACGTATTGAATTTTGCTTGAATCTGAATTTTGCTCGCACTCATTTGAAGAAATGCTGTTTTTCCTAGCAGCCCAGGGGTTCTCCTGGGATCTTGGGATCGCAGAATTAGACGGGATCCCGGGATTGGAGGCCCTAGTCCGAATCAATAAAAAAAATACTGGTTACTTTCTATTTTATTATAACAATATGTCGCACACGTTTTGTTGCGCAGATATATGACTCTAATAAACGAATCACTAAGAACTAGAGGTCTGCACGGGTCCGGGCCTGGTCCTCGGGCCTCTACCCGGCCCGGGTAAGGAATTTATTTCTTTAGAAAAATATTTCAGACTATGTTTGTGTCATCAATCAGCCATGATGATTTTAATTATTACCAGTTCTATAGAGAATCGTAAATTGTTGTAAATTAAAAAAAAAACGGTTTTTTTTCGAGCTGAAGAGTATAAATTTGGACTTCGGGTCGGTTTCGGGTAACAAGTGTGGTATTAGACTCGGGCCAGGGCCGGGTCGGGTCTGAGTTTTTCGGGCTCGGACCGGATAATTTTGTAAAATTTCGGCAAGTGCAGACCTCTACTAGGAACGGTTCGGAGGGAGCAATCAACATGATTTACATACATAACATATGCGTACAATGTAATATATTTACTCCGATTGTTTACAGTTCGCAGTATTAGGACACTGAATATTCGGCGCACAGTGCTGCCGCCCATGAGGTTATTCTTGATACGACTCTGTTACATTGCATTCAAAACAATGGCGACAGATTTAAATCTGCGTTTCACACAATGCCGCAACTAATGTTATTAACAGACTGTCGTAAACAAACAAACGTTTTTCATGAAGACTAGAAATTGTTGTTTACACGCATTTCAAAGTTACTTCTTACTTGGTATTATTGCCAACATCCTCTACTACAGTGTTTCCCAAACTTTTGACTTATCTGTACCCTTTCTTTGATTTTCGTTACACCGAGTACGCCTCGTCAAAAAAAAAGTGCATCTACTTTAATAGCAATCAAAATATATAAGCTGCCTGTTGCACCAGGCACAGCCAAATGCCGGTGCAGCGCGTACCCCCCACTAAAATATTCACGTACCCCAGGGGGTACGCGTACCACACTTTGGTGAACACTGCTCTACTACATAGATCCTAAAGCAACTTGCAATTGTTCGCATTGTTTACAATTAATGAATTATTTTCTTGTACTACTTCAACAAGCTTGTAAAAGTTTCAACAGTGGTCCCGTACAATTAAAAATCGTGCGTCGAAATTTGACCGACACAATTCTTAATTACACGCATTACTCAATTAACCACTTAAATACCCAGCGGTCACAGGTGTCCGGAACATATGCAAGCGAACACGGATGTCCAAGACATTTAAAAAATCAAATACTTGGTATTCTAATGGAATATAAGCAATATTTTGATGAATATGTGTTGTGCTATCTATACTGAGTCAACATAGGTTTTTAAAATATCGAATTCGAGTGTATATTAGGCAAAATTGTTTTTCTCAAAAACACGCAGTATCTCTGGGACATATTAATGATTTATTTGCGCGGTATTCAAACGGTTAATTACTCCTGTGTTAGCAGAATTTTGCATATCATTTGAATGACAAATCATTTACAAAGGACAAATTAAAACCTACGTTTAAAATGACAGAGATTTTTGACAGGCCTTTCAATCATATGGCTATAATAATACGTTGGTTTACTTTCAGAGGCGTGTCGTATTGTATTGCGGGCGTATTCACATCATAGTTGCGCCACTGGGGTTACGCAGTCGCGTGTAATTGGACCTTTATATATTTTACTATTCGTTTTGCTCGATTGGCGTGTGAACCTGCAATTAAACTTTCATAATACAAACTACAGTGCCAGTGTGTCGAAATTATATTTTTTACGAGCTTCTGTTCGGAGAGAACTTTTCATGGACTGCTTTGATACGAAAATAATTCGGATTTATTTAATCGAATAAGCCGTGCGTGAAGTGTTTTTTTTTTTAAATTAAATATTGATTTACTGTCTTTGTCAGAATTTATTAATTATATATTCAAATATTTTTCTGTAAAAAGTATTCGTGTTTTACTCGGGTAACGTGACACGTATGCAAATGCAAAAAAAAACTTTATTTTGCTTCGACTTATATGAATGCTTAAATTATTATCTTTGGTAGATTCGGAGGTAACATTGCGGACGTTTATTTTCAGTATAAAATTAAATTTGATAACTTTGTTATTCATTTTTTGTAACACGTGTTTCGCCTGTTTGAGGATCATCATCAGATTATCGCAGTGTTTACGAATACCCTTTTTTTTCGTGACCCCCATACCCGTACTAATTAGTTTTTCGAGACTCGGGACACAATTATTTCGGGATCTGGATTCTGGATTCCGGGATTGATGAATGGTAAAAAAGTGAAAAAATGAGAGATTCCAAATAATTTTTAACTCGGAACACTTTATTTTTATCTCATTTTTTTTTTTTTTATGAATTCAATGTTTTGTTCGAATAAATACAAAATGCACAATTGATTTTGTTTTTAGGGTGCCCATTAGGCTCTCCAATCCCGGGATCCCGTTCAATTTTGTGATCACGAAATCCCGGGATTGGTATGGTCGCCATCCCTAGATTTCGGGATTAAGAAATTTTAAGGAAATCCCGAAAATTTAAGGGATTTTGGGTTTGGAAGAGCTTATGTCATGTTGGTATTTTTGGGCAAATCGGTAAATTCCTAGGTTTTAAGAATTCGAAATTCTGGAGAGTTAAAAAAAAAAACGAGTCACGGTCAACGTTCCTAGCGTGCGCGGCCGCGCAGCAGTTGGGATGCCCCCGCGCACTCATTTCGGGTTGGCGCACACTACAAAAGAGTTGTTCAATTAATATTTGATCGGTCCGCGCAGCCTTTGAAATTTCCGCGCAACTAACCTCTTGCCTTAGAGGAAACGTTGTTCAAGGTGATATTTTGGGCAAATCGGCAATATCCTGGGTTTTTGAAATAATGAAAAATTCCGACACGAAAACTTTTCTTAAATTATACACGGTTTTATGTTGATTGCCCAATCCCGAAATCCCGCGACCACAAAAAGGCTCCGGGATTGGATACCCTAGTGCCCATGTCCCCCCTAAACTGTGCTGTGGCTCCCCTAAAATTATATTTTCTCTGTGGCCCCCTGGGAACATTTTGTGGACCCCGGTTGAGAAATACTGCTCTGGTGTAACGCGATCGTAAATTCGCATGCCCTGTCGACGCGTGCTACTGTTTGTCAACAGTGAGGCGTGTAATGTGCGTTGCAGCAATCACACACCCACCCACAACTACAGCAACAACACAGCATGGCACTAAAATGATAATGTGGGTCACCAGTGTTATACTATAAATACGCACCCGCGCGTACACCATTCCGTCGGAAATCGTTTTATTTGACACGTGGTCGGCGATAAAAACGATACGGAAGCGAACGGTGGTCCACATAATTTATGCAAACTTCGGTATCCAAAATAAGTATGCTTTAAATAAGGTAAGGTGACCATACGCAGTGAACACGTTCCTGATTATTTTTTGAGAAATCGTGGACATGAATTGTGGGGACTATAATGCAAAGCGTACTATTTTCAAAACCCAAATTTTTCAGTAGAGTCAAATAGTATAACGAATAACACAAACAAAATAACATTTGCATAAAAATGTGATTTTCAATTTGAAAAAGACAGTCTTGTAGACCAGGGTCTCTCAAACATTTTCTGGAATGGAACACTTCGCAAGTCTGGAAAATATAACGGAACACTTAACTGAATTTTTAAGATTTATTTTAACTGTCTTGCAGCGTATAAAACCATTCCATTTTTTTTTCGGAACACCTACTCTGGCTCCGCGGAACACTGGTGTGAACATAGTTTGGGAAACACAGTTGTAGACAGTGGTGGATTACTCCATAAGCGCAAGAGGCGCGCGTTTGGGCCTCCAAATCTTGGGGGCCTCAAAGATAGCATGTATTATATAAGCCCTTATATTTTAATTTCAGTTTTTAATATTAATTATTATTCTACGGAGAGGTATGCAGCACTTTTATGTTATTTGAAAAGCAGGACCTCCAAAATTTATTGCGCCTAAGGCCTCTAAAGTGGTTAATCCGCCACTGCTTGTAGACATTTTATATTAAGAGTAATAGGATCAGTCGATTTCTTAGGCTTGAATTATCCTATCTGCATATCTAATTCAATATCGCTCATTTTGAAAGTAGTACGTTTTGCATTATAAACCCACAATTGTTTGTTAGACCAAGGTGTAAAACCAGCCTGCCAATGGGGATGCCACTGGGGTGAGCTTTAACGGTGTTCAACAATATTGTTTCGGATGTCGACATATTCCACGTAGACGTGGGTAAAAAGTAAACTTCATTTTATTGTACATATTCTTTCACTAAAAAAAATATGTAAGCATTCTTTTAACAATATTTCAACCTATATTTTGCAACAGCTACTATCTATTACTCATATAGGCTTAACTATTTCAATGTCCAGGTTTTAAACTTCGTACAATTTGGTCACCCTGTCTTTGAACCCAATTTATTGACGCCTCGCAAGTGGAGATGTGATATTCTGTGCATGTTTATCTATTTTGGAAGGGTACTCAACGTTGTACCCACCACCACCCGCTACGGCTTCACACTCTTTATATAGGGTGTATTCCGTAGCGTAACAACGTTAGTCGTGTTCAAAATATTGCCAGAAATGTCCCGAGAAGAAATTCCTCAAGACTTGGTTGCATGCACTACAGTGTGCAGAAATAAAAAGTTAATAATAAATGCATTTGAAAATGTTAGATTTTATCTATTTAAATCAACTCTTTTTCCAAAAGACGCGGAGAATTCTTTAAATGCCCTATAATTTGCCTTAGATGCAACCAAGTCGGCATGACCGACGGGGCCGACAGATCCGACAGATAGTCGTATCGTCTTGAGCAATTTTTCCCGTTCATTATTTAAATCTGGACATTCCCAGAGGATGTGATCAGCATCCTGAATCATATATCCGCATTTACATTTAGGACTATCTACTAACCGGCCAAGCTGGAAGAGCTTGGCAGCGAAGTAACCGTGGCCAGTTATGAATTGGCTGGTCCAGAAATTAGGAGTCAGGACTTTGGTTATCTCCATTCGCCATTTAACATTCGGAAAGAATTTAAAAGTTTGCCTCCCCTTTGAAGATTTCTCCCATCGAGCCTGCCAAACTTTCATTGCAGCTTCTATCGCCACACTGCGCGCTGCAATTCTATGAGCTTTAGAATTGTAAGGGTCTGGTCGAGGAGGAGGCAGTAACTGAATTTCTCCCACCTGGGACTCGACACCTTTGTACAGCATTACTGTTGCGCCTCTAACTTGAATGTGCAGGTCCAACGGAAGTATACCAGCCAAGACCGGCAATGCATCCGTAGACGAGGATCTGTATGCTTTGGTTAGGGCTATCAACGCACTGCGTTGTCCACTTAGAAGGATTTTCTGTATCGAAAGAACGGTGCATCGTTTGTACCATGTGCTAGCGGCGTAGCTAGCAATCCCCATGTATATGGCATCGTAAGCGATTTTAAGGGCACTAGATCTTAAGCCCCAATTTTTACCTGCTAGGCGTGAGATTGAATAGAAGGCAGAAGTAGCCTTGCTCACTGATGTCTTGGCATGGTATGAAAAAGAAAGTCTATCGTCTAGAATAAGACCAAGGTAAGTGACCTTTTCAGAAACTTTAACCGTCGTAGTTCCCATGCGTATAGTGGGAGGTCTTTGTCTACTTAGGCCGACACCACCCTTGAGAAAAATAGCTTCAGTCTTTTTGGGAGCGAAGGACAGTTTGTTGGCGTCGCCCCAAGCTAGGATTGATGAAAGCGCCTCTTTTGATGTTTTTTCTATACCCGCGCGACTATTTGCACTTACTAAAAGTAAGGCATCGTCTGCGTAGGCAAAAATACTGCAGTCAGGTGGAAGAGAGATGGACAGAATATCATCAAATAAAATGTTCCACAGCATGGGACCAAGAACGGAACCCTGTGGACAGCCCATTGTGGTGTTTTGTTTTACAATCTGTTGTCCATTTTCATATAGAATCGATCTGCCATTGAAGTAGCTTTGGATTAAGGCATAGACATTTCCAGGTATTTTTCTCAGTCTAAGTTTGTGCAATATAAGTGGCCAAGAAGCATTGTCGAACGCTCCGGCAATATCCAAAAATATTCCCAAAACATATTTGTTAGGAGAGGATTCCGAAGTGGAAAGTACTGTGGAAATTGCATCTTCAGTATTCTTGCCTGGTCTGAAACCAAATTGGTTATTAGATAGTGGTGCTATTTCAGCCAGATGAGCTTCAATCCTAGAGCACATGAGCCGTTCCAACACTTTCCCAAGAGCCGGCAGAAGCGTAAGGGGCCGATAAGCTTTAGGGTCTGATGGAGACCGGCTACCAGATTTTGGAATGACTATGAGTGTCCCTGTTTTCCAACAATCGGGAAATATGCCGCTAGTGAAGCATTGACATAATATTTTTGTTATTTCTGGAGCGGCAAGAACCCAGGATCGTCTGACAAGAGTATTATCGATATCTATTTTGGATTACCGCTCGCGGTGTATTAGTAAAACTTATCGTTTTTTTCAAAATGTCATACAGGAAGCCTGCTACTAAAAGACAATTTTAGCGACGCCTAATACGACTATGATCGCAATATCGGTGTTTTGATAATTCAAATTATGTTTCGTTAGTGCTGAAGAACGTGTTTCTTTATCATCGGCTATCGTCATATTGTTTTGTTACTGTGTTAGAATGCTTTCAACGTTTGTGTAACCGTTCGATCCTCGATTGAAAATGTTGTCATATTCAAGGTAGAAACCTGGACGATCAATTGTAAAATATTGAAATTTCGTATCTGAATTAAGGAAAATTTAAAGAAAACTATAAAGGCTAGCGCAGAGATGGGGAACCCGCGGCCTTTTGACCACTCCGGTGCGGCCTTCTGGCCAATTTTGGAAAAATGAGGTTTGGAGATATCTGGGGGAAAAGTAGGGTAAGGGATTGAATATCAATCAATCCCGTTTTATGTTTACTGCGGCCTTATGTCGAATCAGAAAAATGAATGCGGCCTTTAGAGAAGAAAAGGTTCCCCACCTTATCTGTCTAGGCTAGTTTATTGATTTTACCGAATGTTTTTTATTCAATTTGAAATAGTTTACATTTAATTAACACAATTTAAATAGTTTTCTGTAACGGTAAATGAAATCACTCTTTTCTTCTTGGCGCTACCGTCCGGGGTGAACATTGGCCTCCTCAATCAATCTCTTCCATTCACTCGATCCTCTGGTCTACCTCTTCCAGCTATCGCAGGTCCTGTGACACTCCATCCATCTAGCGAAATCGCGGTCTTCCAACGCTACGTCTTCCCTCAGGAGTTCCAAATGTGCGACATTTTGTTGGTTTACATTCATTCATGCGTGATATATGTCTGGCCCAACGTAGGTGTCGAGTTTTAGCAAATCTGACAATGTCTGCCTCATCGTGGAGCAGTGTTTCCCAACCTTATTTGTGCCACGCCCCACTTCGATCCTTCAGAAATCTCTATGTCCCCCCTCCCCAATCAAAATCTTATATTAATAAAAACACAATATTCCTTTGTACTTCATTCCACTTTATTTAATATGTCAGGACCGGTTTCGCTCATTGCGAGCATTGTCAACTGATAAGAAATATAATTTAACAATGCTATTTATACAAAAATGAAAAGTTATAAACAACAATTGGCATTGAAAAGAAATTACCAATTACATTAAAAGTGATTCTAAAATGTAATTACTTTCAATCGCCATTCTAAATTTATTAATCTGGGATGACTTTTTAATTATATGTTAGATGAGTTAAACATTTTAATTTTGTGTTATTTTTAATCAAAAATCAATCAATTTTAGCTTCTGAGAGTCATTAGAGCTTATAAGCGTTCAGGCCTCTGAACCATACGACAGGACTGAACCCATCACACTGAGTAAATTTTATTAACATCTCTCACCAGTTTTAAAACGTAGATACATACACACGTACTTTGCAATATAAGCAGAGTCTACCATAAATGATAGAAGCGGGCTGGCATGGTGAATACAATAATATAAATAGACTGTTGAAATTATAGACAAAATTATAATAATTAAACACTATCTCAACTTGTCATGCAGTTTTACTTTCCATTGGAAATATATTTCCATAATGTTATTAGCCAAATATTGTGATTATTATCTTCTTTATGTAAAAATTCGAAACGAAATCGCATTTTATTTTCTGTGTTATATCCGGAAAGAAAGCAATCAAGGAGGTTAAAAATAAAATTCTATTTTTATGCGCAAAGATAAATTACAACATTCTTTGCTATCGGACAGAAGACGCGAACAAAACATGGCAATAGATCACGGGTTGTTTGTTCTATGATACCTCCGTAGCAAGATTTTTGTCCGTCACGTCAAGGGATTGTAATCCCGACTCGCTTTATCGATGTCGGGATTGTAAGAGTGGATAAGTTATAATACACTGATTTTTAATAATTGAAAAAAAACTCGCACAAAATATAGTGTTTGATGTATGATGATTACGGAAGGTGAAACCCGGTAAATTGATTACAACACTTACGGAAGTGTATACAATTGTGGCGATTCAAAATAAAGATTTTATTTTCGATAGAATCGGTGGTATCTTTGTGGCAAATTTAAAAAAAATATATAAAATTAAAATTGTTATACAGAGAGAGGGGTTAAGATACAAACTTTGATAGTACTAATTAATGTTAATTAATTTTTAATATCAAATTTTGTATCATACCACCCCCCTCCCTGTGTCCAGTAGAAAAGGACAAACCACGAATTTTATTTTGCTATTTATAACATAATAATAAAAAAAAACAGTTTATTCGTAAGCGTTGCGATGTTCTGATGATGCTTCTTAAAGAAGCGAAACATATATCACATTCTGTAGCACAACAAATGGAATGAAAAAGTTATCAAATTTAATTTTGATATGATTAATTTTTATTATGCAATCCATATTTAATCTTTGCTAATTGGCGTTTAAATTCAGATAATAAAACACTCTTTTGTAGTAATTCCACATTTATACCGGTTTCGCTCGTCATGAATATTTTCAACTGATAAGAATATACATTCAAACAGGGATATTTATATTAAACTATTAAGGGTGCTTAGTTTTGAATAGTTTAAATTGACTATAGCTATTGACGGCGATAATAGCATTTGACTTAGTGATAAATACACTTATTTACCCAAGTCTCTTTTTCCTTGCTACTATGCCGAAAGGCGAAACACAATTTTGAACGATTTCGAATTTTTATATTGAAGTTCCACCATGCACCTTCATTCGAAATCTTAAATGATTAAGGGTGTAACAAATATATTAACAAAAAAAAATCTTCGTCGCCGGCTCATGTGGAGCGAAACTGATCTTGATACGAAAAGTGTTTTATATTTCATTATAGTGCAATTGATTTTATTTTCGAAATGACGGTATGAAAATAGCATGATTATGTGACTTACGTTATAAAATCTATTCAAACACCATTAATCTCTGCCAACGGCAGTCGAGTCGCGCTTAATGCCTTTTTCATGAGCGTTTGCTAGCCGTTGCCGCAAACGGAAAACAAGTCGAAAATGTTTTGTAAACACGCTGTTTTTCGTTGGACACCGGCCAAATCGCGACGTGTTGTTACAATCATTGCACAACTGGCGCGCTGCTCTTCAGCTTGTGTAATTCGGCTCCAACTCCACCAAGATTTTCGCCGAGTTTTTCTTTGCCCATTGTGTATTATTTGGAATTGCACTAGATAGCGAAAACTTTATCGCGTAGCAAGTCTTCAACGTACATATATATCAGTTCATGAAAGAGGTGGTACTAGGAGTGGGCTCAGAGGGGCTTACGCTAGCTCCTTGGTAAATTCAAAAAAACACAATATTCTCAGATCGAATTAGTACGTAACTGCAATTTTTGACGTATATATTATCTACAGCAGCTTTAGTAAATACAGTAGTAGGTATTCTGTGTCAAGACGCCCCGGGACTTGTCGGGTTTTTTTGCTGTCTTAAGTCCCGGGGCTTTTTTGGAAAATTTCCCGGGAATTGTTACTGTGATTTATAATGTGCTAATAACATGTACATTTTAATTTAAAAAAATAAAACAATGCTTGTGGTTAAGAAACCCTCAAAATGACTGATGTGTATTGAATGAAAGCAGGTATAAGAGGGAAGCTCCAATAAAATGCAAAAGGCTCCCCACCTTATCTGTCTAGGCTAGTTTATTGATTTTACCGAATGTTTTTTATTCAATTTGAAATAGTTTACATTTAATTAACACAATTTAAATAGTTTTCTGTAACGGTAAATGAAATCACTCTTTTCTTCTTGGCGCTACCGTCCGGGGTGAACATTGGCCTCCTCAATCAATCTCCTCCATTCACTCGATCCTCTGGTCTACCTCCTCCAGCTATCGCAGGTCCTGTGACACTCCATCCATCTAGCGAAATCGCGGTCTTTCAACGCTACGTCTTTCCTCAGGATTTTCAAATGTGCGACATTTTGTTGGTTTACATTCATTCATGCGTGATATATGTCTGGCCCAACGTAGGTGTCGAGTTTTAGCAAATCTGACAATGTCTGCCTCATCGTGGAGCAGTGTTTTCCAACCTTATTTGTGCCACGCCCCACTTCGATCCTTCAAAAATCTCTATGTTCCCCCTCCCCAATCATAATCTTATATGAATAAAAACACAATATTCCTTTGTACTTCATTCCACTTTATTTAATATGTCAGGACCGGTTTCGCTCATTGCGAGCATTGTCAACTGATAAGAAATATAATTTAACAATGCTATTTATACAAAAATGAAAAGTTATAAACAACAATTGGCATTGAAAAGAAATTACCAATTACATTAAAAGTGATTCTAAAATGTAATTACTTTCAATCGCCATTCTAAATTTATTAATCTGGGATGACTTTTTAATTATATGTTAGATCTGTTAAACATTTTAATTTTGTGTTATTTTTAATCAAAAATCAATCATTTTTAGCTTCTGAGAGTCATTAGAGCTTATAAACGTCCAGGTCTCTGAACCATACGACAGGACTGAACCCATCACAATGAGTAAATTTTATTAACATCTCTCACCAGTTTTAAAACGTAGATACATACACACGTACTTTGCAATATAAGCAGAGTCTACCATAAATGATAGAAGCGGACTGGCATGGTGAATACAATAATATAAATAGACTGTTGAAATTATAGACAAAATTATAATAATTAAACACTATCTCAACTTGTCATGCAGTTTTACTTTCCATTGGAAATATATTTCCATAATGTTATTAGCCAAATATTGTGATTATTATCTTCTTTATGTAAGAATTCGAAACGAAATCGCATTTTATTTTCTGTGTTATATCCGGAAAGAAAGCAATCAAGGAGGTTAAAAATAAAATTCTATTTTTATGCGCAAAGATAAATTACAACATTCTTTGCTATCGGACAAAAGACGCGAACAAAACATGGCAATAGATCACGGGTTGTTTGTTCTACGATACCTCCGTAGCAAGATTTTTGTCCGTCACGTCAAGGGATTGTAATCCCGACTCGCTTTATCGATGTCGGGATTGTGAGAGTGGATATGTTGTAATACAATGATTTTTAATAATTGAAAAAAAAAACTCGCACAAAATATAGTGTTTGATGTATGATGATTACGGAAGGTGAAACCCGGTAAATTGATTACAACACTTACGGAAGTGTATACAATTGTGGCGATTCAAAATAAAGTTTTTATTTTCGATAGAATCGGTGGTATCTTTGTGGTTAATTTTTTTAAAAATATAAAATTAAAATTGTTATACAGAGAGGGGTTAAGATACAAACTTTGATAGTACTAATTAATGTTAATTAATTTTTAATATCAAATTTTGTATCATACCACCCCCCTCCCTGTGTCCAGTAGAAAAGGACAAACCACGAATTTTATTTTGCTATTTATAACATAATAATAAAAAAAACAGTTTATTCGTAAGCGTTGCGATGGTGTGATGATGCTTCTTAAAGAAGCGAAACATATATCACATTCTGTAGCACAACAAATGGAATGAAAAAGTTATCAAATTTAATTTTATATTAAGATTATTTTTTATTATGCAATCCATATTTCATCTTTGCTAATTGGCGTTTAAATTCAGATAATAAAACACTATTTTGTACTTATACCACATTTATACCGGTTTCGCTCGTCTTGAATATTTTCAACTAATAAGAATATACATTCAAACAGGGCTATTTATATTAAACTATTAAGGGTGCTAAGTTTTGAATCGTTTAAATTGACTATAGCTATTGACGGCGATAATAGCATTTGACTTAGTGATAAATACACTTATTTACCCAAGCCTCTTTTTCCTTGGTACTATGCCGAAAGGCGGAACACAGTTTTGAACGATTTAGAATTTTTATATTGAAGTTCCACCATGCACCTTCATTCGAAATCTTAAATGATTAAGGGTGTAACAAACATATTAACGAAAAAAATTCTTCGTCGCCTGGACATGTAGAGCGAAACTGATCTTGATACGAAAAGTGTTTTATATTTCATTATAGTGCAATTGATTTTATTTTCGAAATGACGGTATGAAAATAGCATGATTATGTGACTTACGTTATAAAATCTATTCAAACACCATTAATCTCTGCCAACGGCAGTCGAGTCGCGCTTAATGCCTTTTTCATGAGCGTTTGCTAGCCGTTGCCGCAAACGGAAAACAAGTCGAAAATGTTTTGTAAACACGCTGTTTTTCGTTGGACACCGGCCAAATCGCGACGTGTTGTTACAATCATTGCACAACTGGCGCGCTGCTCTTCAGCTTGTGTAATTCGGCTCCAACTCCACCAAGATTTTTGCCGAGTTTTTCTTTGCCCATTGTGTATTATTTGGAATTGCACTAGATAGCGAAAACTTTATCGCGTAGCAAGTCTTCAACGTACATATATATCAGTTCATGAAAGAGGTGGTACTAGGAGTGGGCTCAGAGGGGCTTACGCTAGCTCCTTGGTAAATTCAAAAAAACACAATATTCTCAGATCGAATTAGTACATAACTGCAATTTTTGACGTATATATTATCTACAGCAGCTTTAGTATATACAGTAGTAGGGATTCTGTGTCGAGACGTCCCGGGACTTGTCGGGGTTTTTTGCTGTCTTAAGTCTCGGGACTTTTTTGAAAAATGTCCCGGGAATTGTTACTGTGATTTTTAATGTGCTAATAACATGTACATTTTAATTAAAACAAAAAAAAAACAATTATTGTGGTTAAGAAACCCCCAAAAGGACTGATGTGTATTGAATGAAAGCAGGTATAAGAGGGAAGCCCCAATAAAATGCAGATGTAAAAAGGTTAAGAAAAATTGTTATAAGGAACTAGACCATTGCTACATGGCCTACAAAATCAACTTTAAACATACTATTTTGATCAGCGTTGCGAATTTGAGGATTCAGTTGGACCTGGTACGTACGCTGGTAGTCATATCCGAATTCAGATAAAGAGAGGCTCTACGACTTGGAAAAGCGTAGAGTCTACGATATTAATACTCTTTACATTGCAACATGATTGACAACCGATTTTTTCATATTTGCATAAATCCAATGATACTATACAGCAGTGATGCACAAACGCGGCCCGCGGGCCGCATGCGGCCCTTTTTGAATTTTGTGGCGGCCCTAAAATCTCTTTCTCAAAAATACTTTTTTCACGTAAAGCATGTATTAAACAAATTTAAGCAAGCTTTTTTTTCAATGAAGGAGAATAAATCGGTTCATAGAAACAGGCTTACAAATATTATGTCAAATTAAAAAAATAATTAAAAATTAACAAAGACCATGAACGCATTAACTTATGAATTACATATAAATGAAACATAAATATTTCACAATGAAATGGTTTTTAATTAGCAAGTACTCATGATCTTTTTTTTGCATGGCTTATTTATTTTGTAAATAACACGGTCAAAATAATAAAATGGAACCTATTACTCATTTATCTAAATTCACTTAATCCTTTTTACACGTTTTTAAGGCTGTTTTACATGGAACATACATATTTTCTGTATAAAAAAAGGATTGAGCGTACTTTAAATCATTTTTTTCTTTGCGGCCCGAACCCACGATAAATTTGTGTTATGCGGCCCGCTAGAAGGTAGAGGTTGTGCATCACTGCTATAAAGTATACAGTACTCTACAATTAACCATTTCATTACTTGTTATCGCTTGTTCCACATGGACCCCGGTTGAGAAATTCTGATGATGATAGAGAACTGAAAGTAGTCGGACAATTTTATTATAATATCAGGAAAGGCATTGGACCATATCGACTGTGGAAATGAAAAAGGACGTAATTCACAGTTTTTTCAAAACAGCTTTATTTCGATAATCACAATATATTAAACTTGATACACGTTCTATCAAAAAGATGTAAACTGTAAATGCAGAACTATTATCTAAATTTAGCTTTCAAGTTTGAAAAAAGATGAGCTTGTGAAAATTGAAACCAAGAAAAATGACTGAAGAAAGGGTTTTTCCCAGACGATTTCTTTAATTGATATTAGATTATATCAATTAAACACCAGCTTAGAACTTCGTGCACTTCAAGGTTGTGTATATTTCATAATTTGCATATGGCCCAAAATAATCAAAATACGTTATTGTGCTTACTGTAAATTTTGCTATGTTACATCTTTTTTCCTTTCCACAGTCGATATATTACTACTATTTACAAACTGCACTTAATGAATTCCTTTTTCGAACTTTATTTAGAAAAAAACATTTTCCTGTCAAATTTACAAATTGTCGGTTACGATTGCTTACCTATTACGGGTCGATATTGTCTTATGGAAACTATTAGCTGTTTACATCGAAAATCAATATCACAAGAGTGAAGGGAAGCAATGCGTGGGTGATTTAGTAATCATATTTCAGACTTTACTGTGTGTTTGCCTTTCGCGGGAAATTGTTGTTGATTTTCCGTTGCCATTGGATACGCATTAAAAAAACTCCAGCTGGTCGTCTTGGCCGTGACGTCACGCACGACCCGCTCGATTCCGTTACCCCTGTCACGCGCCTGAATAGACTATTATTCCCCGTGACGTCATCGATCGATTTTGATTGCGTACAGGGGTTCAGAAAGTTGCGATACCTTTAAATATTCATATATCAAATTCGATAAAAGATTTTTATTTCGAACTTCGGGCTATCTTCAAGTTATGTTTTTTTTGTGTCTACGTACCTTTTATTTTAATATTCTGATATCTTCTTGTAGTTTGATTTGAATTACAAGTCGAAAGGTCATTTCTCTCAGCTTCTATTACTAAATCTATTCATTTTTTTTTGTTGAATGTTGAAAACACGACCTAATCTTTCACATCTATGTTGTTCAACTAGTTACTAGACAATATGGGCCCATTAGAGGTGAAGTGAGCCATGTGGTATTTTAGAAAAAAAAGTTAGATGCGTTGTAATATTTATTCTACACATCTTAAAGAATCGTAAAATTGAAATAACCTCAGTTGAAATACATTGCAATAGCGCTATTTCCGTAAAATAAAAATATGCAATCCACCAAAACACCAAATAAATACGTAAAAAAAAAGTTTTACCATTTCACTAGTTGGTTCACTTCGCCTCTTGAGGGCCCATATGATGCATTTTATGAGCGGACGTAACAAAAACAACACATCGTAATAATATAACGGGTATACCAAACAATTCAATAATACAGGACATAGATCAGTGATTCCCAACATATTTTAATAGTGGAATCACATCAGCAAAACAATGCAACCCTGAAAATTTTAATTTATACTCTTTTCTCCTTTCACCAAACATTGACAGCTAACATCTTTAAAAAGTTGAAAAATACCAATAATGGATAAAATGAAAAATAAACCCAAAAAAAGATATTATTTCAAACTCGTAATTAATTTATAATCATCTCCTTTTTTTTAAATATGACTTAATTGTGGACAACAACAGATTTAAATTTGAATCGTTCAAATTATGTACATTCTCACAGATTTTGTCACTAACGTCCCGGGTTTCGCCTTTCGCCATCTTCAGGCGTTCAAGTGAACTGACTTGTCAGTTCAAGTTCATCCGTACACTTGAACGCCTGAAGATGCCGAAAAGCGAAAACCAGGTCGTTAGTGACAAAATCTGTGTAAATGTACATAATTTAAACGATTCAAATTTAATATTGAAATTCCACCAAGCACCTTCAGTCGAAATCTTAAATTATAACATCAGATTTAATTAGAATGTTAACTACTATTTTGTTTTTTTTATTATTTATTTTTTCGTTTCGTTTTTATTTAATATTACCCTCCAATTATCTCAGTAATAAGTATATATACACTAGCCTTTAGTTTTTTTCGTGTACAATATTTTTTAACCAATCTAAAGAATCGAATTATAAAGGAGAAATGATAATAAATATTTAATATCACGACTGTAATTCTGAACAATTGTGTGGAGATTATTTTGAGTAATGATAATTTTAAGGATCGATTAGAGATAGTTTTTTGCCATGCTCGTTTTTATGACCTACGTATACTCACTGACTTAACCGTCGATTTATTTTTTTACGTTGCCAAATTGAAGATCGCGTGACAAGGGAACGCACAGGCACCCCATGTCAAATAATTCAAAACATTTAATTGTTCAGAAAGTATGCAAAACTTATTTCGCACTGCCCTTGAGTTACTTTATGAACATATTGTACTTATTTTGATATTTAGAATAATGATTGTTCTGAATATTTTTTTTATTTATTAAACTTATTTTTTGAATTAGTAAAACCCTTTAAATACCGTGTTCTTAAAGCTATTTCGATATAATTCAGTACATAGCATATCAAGTCGGTAGAGTAATTTCTATTTCGTGAAGTCTTTTGGTTTACATGCCTACTTACTTCAAATGTGCATTTCGTCTTAAAGTAGAGATGTCATAGTGCATTAAAAAACAGTTGCCAAACCTAGTAGCACAACTAGTGGACTTATAAATCAATTTGATTGAACATAATAGCTATATTTCCACAGAGGTTTTCTGAATTCATACAATTTTCAATTGAGTACCATGAATTTTTTTGAGTTTAACTTTTCCGGTTCTAAGCTCAAGAAATGCGACCCCAATACCCACATTTTCTTAAATATCTATTTTAATATGGGTGATACAATGTTTATAATTAAAGTTTTCTTATATCATAGTTTTTTGGACCTTTTGTAGTTTATATAAATACGCGATAACACGATAAGCGCTCGCGATAAGCGATCGTTCGTAAGATAGCTGGGCTAAACTCGTCAGTTGGAATTTCATATGTGTGCTGGGATGACGTATTTTTTACACGCAACTTAAAATATGATTATTTATTAAAAAAACACGGATTTTTATAAAAAAAAATGTATGAGGAATGATGCAGAGATATTTTAAAGCCCTTTTTTTAATTCATAAGAATAAGGCCAATAATGAGGAAACCACTGAGGTCCCTAAACGACCCCCATCGGATGAGAAGTATTTTTCTAGTCTCCGAGCCGCGAGAGTTACAACAATAAAAGCCCCACGGAAAAATTCAAAAAGATTTTTTAATAAGTTTAAAGTGCTTTCGTTACAATTGAGATTTTAGTGCTTACCACATTTTTGACAATTTATTCCGTTTTCTCGACCCTCAATCTATACACTGAGTCATATAGTATTTTTACGAAATTACTGCCCAGACTGGGCAGTAATTTCTAGAGATAAATAAAAGCATTAATAATAAAGAAACATTATTAAATAATATCTTGAATAAATCAGGTGGTTCACCACTGTTAAATATATTTTCAAACGGTTTAACCCGTCCTAATTGATGCAACTCATTAGATAATCATTTCATAATGTAAATGTCATTTTGTATTACCTTTATCGTTTGTTTGTTCCCCCCCCCCTTTGCCACCCATTTTTATTTGATTTCTGTTATAATATATCAAAATAGTAATATATTTTCTATCGGTTTAACCCGTCCTAATTGATCCAACTCATTAGATAATCATTTCTTAATGTAAATGTCATTTGTATTACCATTATCGTTTGTTTGTTTTTCTATCATCCCCTCCCATTTTATTTTGATCTTTATTATAATATATCAGAATAGTAAAATTAAAATCATTCGTACTTAAGCAAACATTTGCGAAAGTAGTTGTCTGAGGATGCCTCTGAAAGAGGCGAAACACGTGTCACATTTTGATACACAATACGTGGAATAATCAAAGTTATTTTTATTTTATATTAAAATGAACTTCCACAAAGTTACCGCCGAATCCATCGAAAGTATAACAGCGGATTATTCTTTGATACCATGTCTACATTTATTCTGTAAAATTAAGATTAAGTGAGTTCTCCAAGGGTTTAAAAGCTATGAGACCTAGCTTCAGATTAGCATTTCCTGCATGTGCGTGAGTACGCAGTAATAACCTGACCTTCAGTACTATATAAGTTGTAAATAAGTATGTATTTCACTAAATCACCATACTAAAATATTCACACTGCGGACAAAATGGTGTATGCTTCTTGAATGTGAATATATGTATTCGGTCGCGTAATTTTTAACGACGTAAAGTTAAGTTCACGGCCATTTTCCATTGAATAAATAGTAAAACGAGAATGAACATTTATTATTTTATAAAACTAAATAGCGACTACTGGAATCAATAACGTTTTAAGTTACAAAGTCTATTCGATTTATATATTTTTTTATACAGTATTTCCATATAGCATAAGCACTAATATATAATATATATATATTACATATATATATATATATTATTATATTTATTGTTTTATTGATCATTGTGATGTTTAAAAGTTAGTACAATTTTTTAAACATTGGAAAATAAAAATTCCACAACCAACTTGACTTGTGAATGTTCATATATGGGGTTGTCGGGCTTTCGCCCCTTAACCCTTTCATCTAATGTTTTGTGAACTGTTAAGGTCATTGGATGCTGGGTATGAGAACCCGTAAATGGTTTTGGTGAGGCTGCTGAGAAGTGAAGAGAAGGGGAATGTCGAGATGTTCTGGATGGCTGTTGAAGATGGGCGTTTGGTGTTGCTATTGTGATGGTGGTTACAGTTGCGACTTATAAGTAAAAAAAATAAAATAACAGGCTATACAACGGAATAGTAACAGGCTATATAACAGAATAATAACGTATGTTATATGTATATGAATATGAATGCTGATTTGGTGTGATGATCATGAAGTTGACTGAGTTTTGAGGTGAAAGTCTTGAGATCTCTTGAGGGTGGTGACCCTAGCGACTGATTCAACAATCTCGAGCTTCCACAACCAACCAGGAGAAGCGATATAATATCAAGTAGGAACGCTGCTCTTAGAGGTATATATTATTATTTCAAGGCTACAGTTTTTTCATGACTGTGTGGATTGGATATTTCAACAAACAAAAAAAATATGCATAGATTTACCGGGGTGGGAGAGGTAGTAAAATATCATTAGTTTATATTATAATTTAAATATCTCGTAGTCGAGTTGTCAGCGTCGTTGGCTGTGCGGTATTCACGGATTAGAATCCCATTAAGGGAAGTTTTTAAAATTTCTAAGGCACCAATGTGTGTGATGTCTAAAATTTCCTACCACTCGTACGGTCATCAAACTGGCGTATGCGAAATCAATAATCCAATAAATATTTCTGTCCCAACCATATTCTTCTATCTCTACTTACTCCGAAAAGAGAGACCGAGCATCTAAGTCAGCGATAGTTTTAAAATATTATGGCTAACCAAAGCGTTGACGCATCAAAATTGAGTCTAATCTTCTTACCATAGACTAGAACCATAGACTGAACATTTTATACTATAACTCGAGTTGCATTTATATGAAACTGAGAAATGGTTTATATTTCTTTATTTTCATTATGAAAACATCTGCTTACCGAGAGAAAAATAGTAACGTTTTCTAATTGCACTTTTGTAGAGCTATAAAAGAGAGGTATTCGAATATAACTGGTTTTATAACTCAAAACATATTTTTCTTTCTTTGGAATTAGGTCATCTTAGCATATGATACACCACATGAGAGCTGTCACGTATCGCTTTCGCCCCTAGTTATAGCAGACAGTCGATATTTTTTCACTGAAAATTTTCTGATAATTATTATGATTACTATCACATTTTGTCATGCAGTTAGCGTGCCGACTGGGTGTTTTTAATTCAAAATGTGACCCCGCCAAGGTCAGGTGTATAGAGTTAGTTGTTCAGATGTATTATATATAGGGTTGCGAGTTGTGGGTGTTTCGGCTTAATTTATATGTCTGGTAAATTGTTCTCCCAGTTGCTAAAATATTTTCACCTGTACTTACGCAGGGAATAAAGTGGAACTATTTTTAAATTACAAGCATTGAATAGGTAAATAAATGTGAGCATTGCAAGTTAACAAAACAGATTTTAACCAAGTGGGCTGATTCAATTTGACATAAAAAATGTTTAAATGTCATTATATCCATTTCTCAACTTTTTTTAGTATTTTGTTAACTAATTAAAATATATTTTTTTATATATTTTCGATCAATTCGTTTTTTCACGAGATAACAAAACTCTGCGGTTTGCGATATAATACAATCACTTTTAAGGTGTTCACTGTCAATACTTGGTGGAAGTATAGGATTCTGTGTCGAAACAACTCGAGAATTATTTCCCGGGAAATCGACGCTTTTTGTCAGTCATTGAAATTAACCAATCCGAAACTTGAAATTAACATTTTTTAAAAATGAAATGTGGATAAAGTAGTTTTTATGCATTCAATAAAAATATTTTTTGATAATCTTTCTACGTTTAGGGATGCAATAAAAAAAAGTTAAGAAATTTTCAATTTTCCATATATTTAACCCTTCCCTTGCTATGCAAAAAAATCACAAGCTCCTGAGCTGTGTATCCGTTACACATTAGGCAAACAGGAGCGAATCATGACAATTATATGTAGTACTGCTGTAGTAGTGTTATATATTTGTCATGATTCACTCCCGTTTGCCTTATGTGTAACGGATACACGGCTCAGTAGCTTGTGCTTTTTTTGCACAGTAAGGGAAAGGTTAATAAAATAAAATATTACCACTGTACGTACGTAAATACGTCTGATAAATGCCAGTTTTCAATTAAAACCATGTAATTACTTACCAATTTATTATTCGAAAGAAATGGTTTTATCAAAAAATCAAACTAATCCCTTGAAAATGTGTAATAAAAAGAACTATAAATATTTACTGTATAATTTTGTATTTTTTTTGCAATATTTAAATTAATACATTAGTTTGCATGAGTTTTATATTTTTTCATGAAGATTGCTACAGTACGACGGGGCATGACAATTTTATGTCTCGTCAAACAACCGAGACTTTCCGTTGGAAAGGCATTATATTAAAAAAATATTAAGCACGACCACCGGGTGAAAATGCTCGCTATGATCGAAACCAGTCCTGATACTAAGAAATAATTGTGGAATAAGTACAAAGGAGTGTTTAATTATTATTAAATGTAATTTAATTTTGACGAATCGTAACCCTGATTGTATATTATTGTATTGACATTTTTAGGGCTAGTGAAATAATCGATGAAACTACCTTTCAGCTGTGTCGCATGGCGTGTCACCCCTAACTCACGCAATATTTATCGTCGGTCAAGTGAACGAATCTATGTTTAAATGATACTTGTTACTGATTATACTATTTTATTTTTCTCACACTTTCAATTACGAAATCTCGAATAAGCGCCCGTTTCGTATTGGTAGCGGTGATTGTGTACAACCAATTTTAGGATTTTATTTCACTATTATTTACCGACTATCGGATTCAGAAAAAAATATAAAATAAAAGTGAACACTGGATTCTTTTTTGCACAGTAGGTACGTTTCACAAAAACCGTGTAAAAAGTGATGAAATTCATAGAAAATTTGATTTTAAAAACCGTGTTATTTGAAAGAAAAATAGAAACATTTTGGGATAGAAAATCGTGCTAAAAATGTATTAATGAAGACACAATAAGTAAATTACACAAAATATTATGCACAATATGTTTTTTGATTGAGACAAAATAGTACTTTTCATCGCTACTTGATTATATATATTGGGAATTTTATGAGGGACTATACCAGTGGAGGGGAACCCGGCTACTTTGATGCGGCCTTTTGACTTGATAAAAATATTCACTTTGATTAAAAATGTATACGCAAGCGTTGTTATAAAGAGCGTAATCAACCTATTATATGCTCGACACTCGAAAGAAAAGAGGGTGGGAGTCAACTTTTTCTTTACTGCGGCCTTATGTTGAATCAGATAAATGAATATGGCCTTTAGAAATAGAAAAGGTTCCCCACCCCTGGACTAGATGCTATCATCGCTAAAAGAATCGTACACGCGAGTTTTTAGGATCTAGTGAAGTCTTTTGATTTTTGTTACTGACGTATTTTTGAATTTCTTGTTGTTAAGAAATCCGTTACTCGCTTCTGTTTCTTGTTTCTGGGAATCGTGTTGCGATCAATTAATTCATGTAAAAATATAGTATTCGTTGTCTTAAATGGATCGTTTAAAAAAAGAATCTAGTGTTTTCACAAATAAATACGCAATACTCAAAGTGTGTTCTGTAATTTTTTGTTGGTTGTTCGCATTTCTTTGCAGGGGTTGTTTGAATTATGTTCTGTTGGGGTAAATTGGTTACCAACCGCTTGCATCGCGTGTTAATTTGTTGATGCGACAAACGTCTAATCAAAATGATGTCTTTAGAATAAATTATTGAATAATAATTTGACGGTTTAATTGTATAATTAATTATAAACATCAATATATCCCATAAACTTGATCATAATATTTACAAGTAATGGTTACATTATAATTAAATATGTTTAGAAATAGAATATAACATTATTGTGACAGTCCATTGAATATTCTACAGTAGGGCTTCCAATCCGTTTATCTTACCGGTTAACCGGTGTATTTTACACGGTTAACCGGGCTTATTGAAAACCTCTTTTTGCCTTTAGTACAATGGATTGTTATATAACTATTCATATGTCGGGTTTTTGGAGCAATGGCCAACATCGTTGACTTCCGTGACGTATCTCACAGATTCAAGTGCCAGTACGAACAGCATTTTTTCATTCGAAGGCATGGGTGTTTGTAATTTAAATATTCCCTCCTTCTATTCCAATCCTAAAATAACGGGACTTAAAAAGGCGATTTTTAACTATTAATTCTTTCTAACCCCTATTCTTATATCCCAACTGAGTAACAAGCAGTTCTTGAAAAAAAATCTTTGTTCAGATAAACTTTATTTGAAGTCCATATGTTTCTCATTAGGAGCGGACTTGGTTGAAAAATTTAAAATATCTACTCTTTTAACGCTGCTTATTAGTTCATAGGTAAACAAAATGCCCTATATTCTTTTTTTTGTTTGTGAATATCGGTTTGTGTGATTTTTTGTAAATAATTCCGGCTTAAACCGGTTAGGCCGGTTATTTATTTGAAATCATACTAAAACCGGTTAGTTGATTTAAACGGTTAATTTAGTGCCCTATTCTACAGTCTAAAGATGCTTCAAAGCGAGACGAAACATGTTTCACATCTTGCAACACAACTGTTGAAAAATGCATAGTTATAAAGCTTATTTTTTTATTAAAAATGACTTCAAAATTGTATCGTATAAGTTGTCTACTCTCTAGACCAGAGGTGGGGAACCCGCGGCCTTTTGGCCACTCTGGTGCGGCCGTCTGGCCAATTCTGGAAAAACGAGATTTGGAGATATCTGGGGAAAAAGTATAGCAAATTGAAGATTTCAAATTCCTCGGTGAGCTAAAAAAAAAACGAGGTTTGAAGATATCTGGGGAAAAAGTATAGCGAATTGAGGATTTCAAATTCCTCGGTGAGCTAAAAAAAAACGAGGTTTGAAGATATCTGGGGAAAAAGTATAGCGAATTGAGGATTTCAAATTCCTCGGTGAGCTAAAAAAAAACGAGGTTTGAAGATATCTGGGGAAAAAGTATAGCGAATTGAGGATTTCAAGTATCTCGGTGTTTACTGCGGCTTTATGTCGATTCAGAAAAATGAATGCGGTCTTTAGAGAAGAAAAGGTTCCCCACCTCTGCTCTAGACTCTACAGAGAATCACATTTGCTTAAAAATATGGAATAATTGTTATGACAATTATTGTCAGAAGTGTAAATGTTTCGATCAAAAATAAAAAAAAATGTTGCTACCAAACGTTTCTTGTCTTGTCTGTACGCATTCGTTAATTCCAGTAATCTCCAAGAACAGTGTACATATTATATTATATCTTCTGTTCGGAAAATGCAGCGATACGAGGGCGGTTCTTGGTACTGACTAGTAAAAGTCTACGTGCCTTGAGTCAACCATGTTGTTAGAAAATTGTGCATTTAATTATTTGTTTGTTTGCAGCGCTTTTCGCATGTCGTGTGGGTATTTTTAGCCTTTTCTTCCATTTATGTTTTGCTCCATCTACCTACGCGATACGTGGCGGGAAACTTACGTGTTTTTTTATAGACTAGCGATTGAATTTGTCCCAGCAATGTTTCTCTCACGTGCGGAATTTGGCTCTCAATAATTTTACTATCACGCGGTCTTCCTTGCAATTTCCGCACGTATATAAATTTTGAAACTCTGTAAATATCACGTAATTTCATGAATCGTTTTTTATAAAGCTCATCCACATTTGTATATTCTATTACATTTAATTATATTTTATATAAATATCTGCTCCAAATTTCAAGAGTGTGGACTGGTAGTGGACCATCTTAACAGATTGTTTTGCAAGATACTCTCAAATCATCTTTTTCGTAGAGGGTTATCTCACCGTTCTCGCTACGCCCCCTTTTGGGATCGGCTGCGTAGAAGCGAATGTAAACATCGTAGACGTTGCCATGCAACGTAAGTCAATTTATGATTCCGTGAACACCGCGATCGAATGGTACAATCGCCCAATTGCGTTAATATTGTAGTTCATTGTTAAACAAATATTAAAGGCAATTTCATTATCGTATTATACATATTTTTAATTTTTTTAAAATACGGGAACAGTTTCAATCAGTCAGTGATTATAATTGAGGGTATTAGTTGCAAACCTGGCTCATTTCAAAGTTGTTGAAACATGAACCAGTAATGTATTTTTTTTTAAACCATGTCCTCTCTCAATGTGGAGCATATACTCCATAGACTCCTAATGGAGTTTATCTCTAGAGAAGTATTTCTACGAGAACTGCTTGTTACTCAGTTACTTACTCTGAAAAATATACATTGGTCCGTACTCCGAAAACGTTTGAGTAACGTTGCCCATAGTACGCCTTAAATGAATACAGTAAATTGAGTGAATGCGTCAAGTTTTCTTGACAGTGCCATCCCTCCGGCATTGTTGTCTATTTTCCCAGTTGTTTGTTCTTGAGACGTGGCTGACGTCTTTTGACTGGGCATGTATCATCGAAATAAATTACTTTTCGATATTCGCGACAGCCAAGCCAGAAGGGGGCGGGGGGGGAGGGCGAAGGTTTCTCTGGATCGCCATATTGACACAGGTTGACAAACGGAACGATTTATGGATTCGTAATTTCTTTGTTTGCGACACTGCCGTGACGTCAGCAAATAAAAATGTCCGAACAGAAGTGTCCTCCCGGAACGGTGGTCCAATTACGTGATATTGCTCCAAATAATTTTTACCTCACTTAAAGCATCATCAGCAGTATTCTAATATAAATATATCGATCAGTTTGTCGATTTAAGGCATGGGTGTTTGTCATGTTTAAAAAAATCCCTCCCACCTTTCCGATGCATCAATAATTGGGCGTAGCGAGAGCTATTTGTTAACCATTATTCCTGTACTAGCCTTATACTTCTAACCCTATTACTCTCTTTGGAAAAAGAGGGTTGAGCGACCGAGTAACAAACAGTTCTCGTAGAAAAACTTTTGTTGAGATATCTCCGTTAGGAGGCCATGTGTTCCGCATTGGAAGCGGACATGGATACAAAAAATGTATATTTAACTCTTCATTTAAAAAGCAGATACGTTCCACAAATCGGTTTGTGAATGAAAAAAAAACACTGGCGTAGAAAATTGTGTAAAGAATGCAATAATGAAGACACAATAATTAAATTACACAAAATATTATTCATACGTAATATGTAAAAGATAGAACTATTCATCGATACACGGAGACTTTTATGAGGGACTCGGACACACTGACGCAGACGACTTGACAAATCTCCTGCACTACCAACGTTGACAGTAGTAAACAAATCGCTCCTCGCACAACAATCAATCTCTCCAGTGTTTTTCTCTAAGGCAGGGTTTCCCAAACTATGTTCCGCGGAACACTAGTGTTCCGTGGGACCTAAATAGGTGTTCCGCGAAAATTTGGAATGGTAACATACGCTGCAAAAAATTTAAGCATCTTTTACTTTGTATCAAATATCGAGTGATCGTAAATCTCCAGTGATGTTAAAAACGTCAAATATCTAGGTACAGGCGGAGATTTTTAATCACTATAAACGTTGTTTACACATATTTTTATGTTATATGTTTAAAAGATAATTAATCAATACATAATAAGTGGTTTAATAACTAATATTTTTACTGTTAATAATTACCCGACCTAAAAAAAAAAGCTGTGTTCCGGCAAGATTTCCAGATTTGACAAGTGTTCCGTTGAATTTTTCGGACTTGCAAAGTGTTCCATCCCCGAATAAGTTTGGGAAACCCTGCTCTAAGGAATCGATAAAGAGAATTCGCGAAGGAACAATATTTTCGTGTGTGTTTGCACAGGTAGCGAACGGCTTGCGCCCGAATTCACTTTGCCGTTATTGTCTGTCCTCAATTCGACCTTATTCGTTCACTTAATTGAATTAGCAAAGGCGACTTAAGGAGATTATTTGCATTTAGACTTTGCAAAGGTTTCCGCCGCACCGCCGGGACAAATATTTGTTTTGCCGACCGAAAACTACGCCGGATATATTAATCATCTAACGGTCAATTTACTTTTTGGGACGTTCGGTACAAATCGAGTTGTTATTGCAAAAAAGTTCTACGATATATCCGCGTCTCTTGCGTGGTCGAATGGTCGACGTCGTTGGCTTCGGTTACGGAGGTCACGGGCTCGAATCCCAGTACGGACAGTTTTATAAATTGATTTGTGAATTTTTGTTCGAAGGCATGGATTTTTGTGATGTCTTGAATAACCCCTCCCTCCCACCCATCTTATTCTAAAAACGGGGCGTAGCGATAGCGATTAGCTAACCACTAGTCCTGTCCTAACCCTATCCTAAAGAGTGGTTGACCAACTGAGTAACAAGCAGTTCTCGTAGAAACACTTATGTTGTGATAAACTTCATTAATAGTCCATACGATCCACTGTGGAAACGGACGGTATATTTTGAATTTGTTGATGTTTCCCAATCTTTTCTGCAATAGAACACTTCGCTTATCTGGAAATTTTAGCATTACACATTAGCATTCAAATAAGAAAAAGTGAATAAAAAATATATGTTATTATTTATTTAGTAATTGTTTTTAAAACATATCACATGCAAATCTGAGTAAATTAAGCTCTTAATGATTGATGATTCCGAGTCCTTGAATCGTAAATCTTCCTAATATCATGCACAACATTCGATAGTGGAATTCTTACATCTGGTGCGGCATTGAGTCTGTTGCTGTACTTTGACTTAGTTGCTGCTGCCAACCAAAAAATCCTGCTACCCGTAAATAAGTCGTAGAAATGGGAAGTAAAACAATAATAGCTTTGGGAGTCTTCTGGCAAACTAACCAAGAAATCATTTAATGTCAAATTTTTGTTTCAAATCACAATCAGATTTTCTTAATCATTTGTTGATTAAATTGGCATTACTATTGCTAGAACTTCATTGTAATAAAATGATAAAAAAATAACAACGTATTTTAGTTGTACAAATATTGTTTTACATATAGTTGATAGCTATTTCGTCGTATACCTTCATCAGAACTATGATTAAACTTACTTTAACTCAACTATACACAGGATTAGTTGAGATTCGCAATATATGCTGTGATCAATGTAGGCTCTAAGACGAGAGGCTAACTGCACGGAAAATTCATAGCCTGAGCAGGCCAATCCAATAAAAGCGCATCATAATTTGAATCTTTTTGGGCACATTACTGTGTCATATTTGATGTGTTGCATGACAGAATAAAAATAAATATCATTTAGTATTTTATACTAATAATATAGAACTTAAATACGTTGTTATTTTTTTAAACTTATTACAATGGATTTCTATCTAGTTGATGCCAATTCAATCAATAAAATATTAGATAATCTCATTGTATACTTACTAATTTTTGTCAGTTTTTTTTGTCATTTATTTCTGCCCAAAATGTGACGACATACAATGAATACTCAATACCGCACATAAAACGTGCACCTACAATTATCTTTGATCATAAACATCAAAAATAATTTTAATATGATAGACACAATATTATCTTTTCCCTAAAGATTTCCGATTATCATTTTTAACAGCTTAACGACCGTGGACGCGTATTTGCGTATTTGAAAAATAAAGGTTGCTGGCCGGCGGACACATATATGCGTATAGGCGAAGTATCTGGAAGCTAAGAAAATTAAATTTTGTAAAGATATCTCAATTTGCTTACAAATTATAGTGAATTTAGTAAAATTACATTTTTTTTAATGAAATTTTATAAAAAAAATGTGCGGTCGTTAAGCTGTTATTAATATCGAGTATCGAAATGGCCATGAACGAAACTTCTGTTGCATTGTATTGCTGTAAATATTACCTAATAATTTATGATGGAAGCCGAAACAATTATTTCTTAATGTAATCTACCGATTGTCTAATTTGTTACAATATGCAATCAACCTAGATTAATAAATAATGAATTATTATTTTTATTTAAACATGTTTCGTCACGATGGGGAATTGATTACCAACAAGTATTTTTCTACGTCCGTCGAATTATAATATAATTGAGATACCTTTTGCTTTACATCATGTGCATTGCATAATCATATTGTGAGAGTATTTTTTATTAAGAGGATCTCCGTTTTTATTACCCGTACCCGAGTGATAAGCGATGTTATGATTTATCTTTTTAAATCGGGTTTTAAATCATCCACTACGTCATCTACCAATTATCGTTCATCATAAAGTCGTAGAGAAATTTAGAATTATTGTAGGTCGCTGAAGATTTAAAAAAAAATTTTGGTGATTTTTCAATCCTGGAAATTTACGGATTTCTTAAAATTGAAAAAGGTCCCACATTTTTAAATTTTCCGCAGATTTCAATTTATACACTGCTGTATACCAGTAAAGTATTGCATGTTTGTGATTTGGTAGAAGCTGAGCGTGGTATGCACTCGTGATAAAAGATTAATGTTATTTCCACTGTGATTTACCACACCTAATGTGAGTAAATAAAAGAAACGGACAAAGCCAGACTTTTTTTTATTAATTGATAACTTAAGAATTAGAATCAATTTTTAGCTTATTCGTAATCCTTGCATTGTAACGTCAGATGATGAAACACGTGTCATATTTTGTAACACAACAAGTGGACATCAACAAAGTTATCAAATTTTATTTGATATAGAAGAATAATGAGTTTTAAGCTATAACGGACGAAGCGAGGTTATAAAGCTAGTACCATATCGACTGTGGAAAGGAAAAAGGACGTAACCCACAATTTTATCAAAACAGCTTTTTTTCGATAATCACAATCTATACAACTTAATACACGTTATATCAAAAGGATGTAAGCTGCAGATGCCGAATTAGTATCTAAATTTATCTTTTATGTTTGAAAAAAGACGAGCTTGTGAAAATTGAAACCAAGAAAAAAGTCTGAAAAAAATGTTTTTTATAGACCATTTCTTTATTTAATATTAGATTATGTCAATTAAACACCACTTTAGAAGACTCCGTGCACATCAAGGTTGTGTATATTTCATGATTTGCATATGGCCTTAAATCATTAAAACACGTTTTTTGTGCCTCCTGTAAAGTTTGCTAGTGTGGGTTACGTCCTTTTTCCTTTCCACAGTCGATATAATAATACTTAGCTATAAAATATCAATCATACAATAATAAAATAACGAATGCATTTTTATTATTGTATTACGTTATTCCCACGCACTAAATAAAATCTAATAGGTTAATTTAATTGGATTCTCGTCGCCTTCAAAGTTTTGAAATTACTTTGTAAAAAAAAAAAACAATTTCGTCTATTATTCAAATTTTTGATGTCGATTAGCAAGACGTCCAACTGAGAGTATGAATAACTTAATAGATCGTGGATTGTAAAGTGTGTTTTTTTTTCTCTGTTACAAATATCTGGCAATGACCTTTACCGGGTTGAAGTTGTATTATACTCACAGCGGGGCTATTCTCATGCACACGAAGATCAAGCTAGACAGTAGGCACTTATTATGGACAGTTTAAAATATGATATTAAAGCGCCCATACATCTAGGAACAAATGTCCCGTGACATGATCCTGAACATAAATGTAATGTCTCAGTAACTATGTTCCAGGACATTTTCTGGAACACATGAAGGGTCACAAAAACGTCACCCGTTGAGGTTATGACGTATTTGATTTTATTGGATACAAGTAATGTGAGTAAAGTTAATTACTAATGTTTGTAAGCTTCTTCTAAAATGAAAATACAACTATTTTATCATCCACGATGACAGCTTATACCATAGAGTAATATAACTTATTGATTATTTTTACAAACAAAAGTAACAATGTATATCAATAATGGTACTTGGTACTTGCACTGTTACTTCTGTTTCCCTAAAAATCTACACTTAGAACCTTGTAGTACTCGGGTCGCGAAATGTATATTTTATTTTTTGAATGTAATTATTATTTATAGAAACCGTAAGTTATTATTGAAATGCACCCGTTTATGATTATGATATCGACTGTGGAAAGGAAAAAGGACGTAACCCACACATATCAAATGTTACAGGAGGCGCTAAAAACGTTTTTTATGATTTTGTGACATATGCAAATTATGAATGATACGCAACCTTGAAGTGCACGAAGACTTCTAAACTGGTGTTTGATTGACATAATCTAATATTAATTAAAGAAGTTGTTTGAGAAAAACCTTTATTTCAGTCTTTTTTCTTGGTTTTAATTTTTTACAAGGTCATCTTTTTCAAATTTAAAAGCTAAATTTAGATACTAATTTGGCATTTCCAGCTTGCATCCTTATGATAGAACGTGTATCAAGTTTGATACATTGTAATTATCGAAAAAACCTGTTTTGAGAAACTGAGGGTTACGTCGTTTTTCCTTTCCACAGTCGATATATTTTATAAAGAGGGTATTCTTTATGAAATATCAAAATATCGACTTTGATTAACTCGCCCGGTATTGCGATCTAAATCAACTTAATTTGTTTTAGGCAGTTTTGTAGAAAGGCACATCTTTTTAGAAACGGTAATCATAGAACAACAATTTTGAATAAGAAGAAAGACTGAACGTATGAAATAAAAGTCACACAATCATGATCTGAGAATGGAACAAATCGTGGAATGTTATGGAAATGAATGTTTGTTTGTTCGTACTTTATGCGTTGTCACACCGCTCCCGATTGCAATAAAACTTTGACAAAATTTTAGCTTGCACTTCCGGGAAGGTTATAGGTCTTATATATAAAAATCAATGTTTGTATGTCTGCCATACACTTCATTTTGACAACGTATGCTTGCACTTGCGCGAAGCTTATAGTACAATTAAATTACAGTAGGTGGCGCGTGTGTTGTACCATAGAAAATACCACAGCAAACAGACAGAAAAAGAAAGCATGCACTTTAATAAACACAATTAAAAGACAAACACTTTCTTTCTTCGATTGCAACGCTTGACGGGTACCGGCTAGTAAAATATCAAATGACAATCGATATTTTGTTGGGTTTGATGCATTTGCCTTATATGTGTACGCGCCATTTACAATTTGACCAGTATTGGGTATATATAGACTCTACAGAGAAACTTTATAACCTTACTAAGATTGTATGAGGAAGAAAAACAAACGTTGCGCGGTGTCTTGTTATGGTTTTAGGTACCGACGCTGCTTTTCCGCAAGCTCAGACAAGTCTCACAGCCGTCGCAGGTCGTCGGTTCGTTGCCCACACTTACCCGCGAGGTCGTTGCATTTGGCTTGCACACGCGATAGAGAACCTTTTTATCGGCGGACTATAACTTCCTTGAATTGGGCGAAACATAATATTTTGATTAGCTATTAACACAAGCCAGTCGAATTCATTTCCTGATAACCAAAACTCTCTGCTGTTGTGGTACTCAAAGTCTTACCAGCAGTCACTTGTTGCAGGTTTATAGCTCTTACTTGGAGTACTTCGTGAATGGAGGCACGCACTTTTAGCATCTATAGCAAAATTATAAAAATACGTTTCTCAAAACATAACACAGCAGTGGCAGCAAGCGCTTTCAAGAGATTCCAAGAGTGTCCTTAAATCATGTTCTATCTACATTACAGAAATCTTAATTAATAGTTTTTCATTATGCATTAACGTGTTGTAAGTTTTACATATAGACGACGCATAGCTTTTTTAAATATCGTTAACTGAAAGTAATTATTTTCAATTTCCCTTAAATTCTACTGAAAACTGGGGAACTTAATTCCTAAGAGGGCAATCTTGATGGTTCGTTTATTACCCTATGTTATTCTCTTATTGATTTCTTCGGTGATCTCAGTGTATCTGGCTCAAGAGAACTAAGGAAGACTGTTTTCCTTGGATAATTACCATACATCCTACCTTTCGTTTAGTTTGAAAGAGAATCAATATATTTAATTGTTCTTCTACGTTATTTAAACCCGATCCGATTGAAACGTGTGGTAGTACTCTACATCGAGTTTTTAAGTTGGAAGTTGAATCGTCAAATTTTATCATTCGTATATTTTTAATCTATTTATTTTTAATGATTTGAGTATAATAATATTGTGTTAGTAATTGGTGTGTTTTTTTTTAATTATTTTCCAGGTAAGCTTCTAGCGGTTAAAACGGAGTACCATGTCATTTTCAAAATCAACTTGACTTTTTATGTATGTAAGTTAATTAATTTTAATTTTATATTACGTAAGACCTCGATGAAAGAAATTGTGAGTAATAAATATTTATTTTCCTGATAATATCAATGTCAAAGTATTTAGTTCTACAAGAAATATATTTGTTAGTAAATAGCTTATTCGGCAGCACGCCGTCACGAAAACCAATACAGATAGAGATAAAATGGCGTAAAGCCGAAATTGCTATCAACTAATTTTAATGTAGTTCTACGGAGCAAATGAAAATGAAATCAATTTATTTTCCTGTTTTATTTTTTAAATATTTCTAGTTGGTTAGAGCTTGCTCTGCAGATAAGGTGTGTCGGGTTTGATTCCCGGTAAGGTCAATGACAAATTTAGATTATTTCTATTTCTGGCGTTTCTGATGTTAATTATTATCCTCGAGTAGATCTCGAGTGACTTACAAAAAAATATTTTCATCGAGATTATTTAAAAAAAAACTGGCTCATTGGCATTGAAAAATAAATATTATCAGACTCAAGAGCGTACTGTTAAAAGCTCTTATATCATTGAGGTAATCTTTTTCTCAGTCTGTTTATTTATGTTTACACTAATTTCCTAGCTATTATTAATCAGAACACAATATTCCTTTGTACATCAGTTGACGATGCTCGCAATGAGCGAAACCGGTCCTGACCTTTTAAATAATGTGGAATAAATTGCAATAATGTTGTGTTTTTATTAATGTTATGCAACATGTTCAATATATATTTTTTACCATTAATAAAATCCTGTTACCTCGGGCCAACGGTTGCGAACATCTGACGCATGGCTAATTCCGGGAAATCGAATGAGTCAGTTGATAATTTCGCCAAATCGTCGTCGGAAATCGCAAACCGCGTCCCAACAAAGAACTGTCTGGCGATTGAAAAAAAAAAACACGAATTCAGGACGAGTCGGCAGGTTGGGCTGGGGGCAGGATGTCGTTGACGCTACGAAAGCTTCATGTTTATCCTACTAATACGTTTTATTGTATTTTAATGCTTATTAGCTATGAATATCGGTATATCTGCTCAGCATAATCAATAGACGAGCTTGGTCGCACTGATAGGATTATTGCTACACAGGCTACCTCTCCGTTGAATGGCGGTGAATACTTTTTGAATGTGGTCAATAATATTACAGATTGCAATACATATCGGACCAATATGATACTATCAGAACCGTATTTTCGGTATTTCATATAAACCTTTATACGCCCAGCGGTCCCGTATGGAACCGCGGATTAGCGTCGTTCATTGCCCAGCAGTCCCCCTACGGGACCGTTGGTTATGGTTCATTTCGCTATCGGATTACACTGATTTATGATAATATTATTCAAGATATGAATATTAGGTAACATAAATAATGTCTTTGAGATACTGATCCATAATTTTATTTTCGGTTTCGATAAATATTTTTGTCATACGAGTAATATAAACATATGCGTTACAAGGTCTGACTCTTAAGAAATAATATGTCCGTTTTGTAATTTTAGGCAGACCGTAATAAATCAGTTCGGACACAAATAAAGCGTTTGTAAATAATAAACAATTTTTTATTTTGATAATGCTTTTTTTTACTCAACCAGGATGACTAGTTTTAGAGATATATTTTTTTTAAAGTATGCGTTTGTCGCGAATATTTCGCGAAAAATGCTCGGGCAGTGTGCTACTACTTTTGCGCACAGCGCGCGAGCGGATAAAGGTTAAATACCGAATATTGAAATTTCGATACCGAACGAGTAATTCAATGTCAGTATTTCAATATTTTACATAAAATACTGTCATTATAAAATAAATCACAAACGAATATTATTTTTTTTACATATCTTACGTTTTTAAAAAAAATAATAATAACTCATTGAAAGGCTCCATCAATCCTATAACCAAATCCAATTAATCGCGCTTTTAAAAAAATGAAATACGTCATGGATTGGCGCATGAGAGGCCCCAGTCGCAATAAAATTTGGAAGTCCTGTTTTTCGGATAACAGAAAAACATTAGAAAATTCCATGTAAAACAAAAATAAACAAAAATCTGAACGCAAAGTATGTGGGTTATATGATTTAAACTAATTTTGAGCCCCTTAATATTTGGAGGCCCAATAAGGCGAGCCTTATTCTCTTATCACCGTCAGTAATACAATACAATTTCCACTCATTATGATGATTACTGTCACTTTGAAGTGTAGAATACAAGCAATTATCGTAAGAAAATATGTTTAAAACTGATTGCATTATGACTAGACAAATAATAATGCTAAAAACATTACCGCAAACGAAACTATAAATTAAAATGTAATTAACTATTTTGAAAGTATGAAACCGACCACAATGTTTAATTTTATCGACAACATTATTTTAGATTTATCTCACTGTTGCTTACGCTTGGAACCGGTTGTTCTATTTACTCTATTTTGGAAAATCACTTCCTGTTTTTAATTATTCTAGTCTCGTTTGCAATATGGGGAACCCCAGCTGTTTTTTTTCATCAAATTGCAAAGGATATTGGCGATAGACTTTGGTTACACTGACAACTAATGCCAGTACCTAATTTTGGTTTAATTTGGTATACTAACCTTATTGCTGCAAACATGGTTGTATTAAATTTAGGTTTTGGATAGTCCTAGATCAATGGGTGGGGACCATTTTAGTATATACATATTTGTAAAGTGTCACTCGGTAGAAAAGTACATTTTACAAAAAATTCTTGCATTTTTGCTCGCCATATTGTACCTATAACAAGTTCAACATTTTTAGTAAAATTTAATCACATTTTTATATACTCAACTACAAATAATGAACATATTTATTATGAGTGTTAATAGATAAAAATGCGGATGACCTGTCGCAGCGAGCTCGGAACTCGTACTAAATTTAGAGCCGCTCGCATAATAGCATTGAAAATCTAAGTAATAGTATGTGTATGTACGTGGCAACACGAAATATTTTTGTTCCTATATGTAAGAAATAAGACGACTCCGATTTTAACCTTGATTAAAACACGATTTTAAATATTTTTTTAGGCTTTGTAGCATGCAGTGGGACCACTTTTGACCCAAGCGATTTTAACACGCTGTTTTTTTTAAAACGACTAGAAGTTATTAGTTTTTTTCGAGTCTGACTCCAGTTTAAACAGTCCGACTCCGCAACCCTGCCATCAACTAAAATACTTTTTGAATTCGCTATGATTTGGTATTTAGTCATCCACCGTGTGTAAGCGCAGCTTAAGTTTTCGGCTCCACCGACTTGTTAATCCGGCGCGGCGCGTAGACAAGGCGGGCGCCTTCGATCTTAATAAATTGTGATTTACCTTTTTTCACGATTCCCCTTTTTAAATTCGAGGAGACGAAATTGATTGGAAAGAACCCCCTTCCTCTCATCAGTTAGTTAGGGGCAGACGGCGATGTCAGGGGTCGACTTAAAGTGTGTCTTTGATCGTATGTAACTATTTACCGTTTGAACTGCAATGAAGTACACATATTTAGTTTTTTTCGCATTTAAAGCGAACAGCAATTCACGAGAAAAGTAAACAACGTAATTTTATTATACTTAAGTGTTCTACCTTATTGGAAACATGGGTAGAATATGAAATGTATTTTCGTTAAAACTAATTGCATATTTTGGTATAATTTAAGATTTCGACTGAAGGTTCAAATTATGTACATTCACACAGATTTCGTCGCCATCGACCCGAGATCGGGTCAGTTCAAGTTCATCCGTGCACTTGAACGCCTGGAGATGCCGAAAGGCGAAACCCGATACAAATGGATATTTTGAGTTTCCTTTTTTCAAACTGCAGGTCGAATCAATATTCTTACAGAATAAATAAATTTAAAAATGGTTTTCCATAAAAGTTTCTGTATTTAAAGAATAACAAGCCAGGAAAACACAGTACGCGCTTTTATATTAATAAAAAGTTTTTTTTAACACAATTTAAATGTTAAACAACAAGTTTGAAGACTTTATTTATTGTCCCTAGTGGCTGTTTACCCAATAAGTGTAAGAGGCGCTCGCTTGGGGCCTCCGATCTAAAGGGACTAAAAATTGTATATATTTACAATACAACTTATACAGTATTTTAAATTCAGTAATTCAAAGAAATGTGCGTGGGGCCTTCCAAGTGCTTAATTCGTCACTGCGACCCTACTGACAATCAAAAAACTTCACCAATACTGTCAAATTGGCTGTCGCTGGAAAAATTGTTGCTAATGCGAAAAACAAACCTTTAAAAAAACACCCTGTGCTTGATAGAATTTCAATATCAAATTTGAATCGCGTACATTTAGTACACTTACATAACTTTTTTCACATGAGCAATTTTGGTCACACTGAACGTTTCAGCTGAAGAGTATATTATAAATATATGGGCCCATTAAATGTGAAGTGAGCTAAGTGGTAATTATTGTGTATGAAGTAACTTCAATACACAATAATTGCAATAGTGCTATCCCCGTAAAATAAAATTATGCAATCCACCAAAACACCAAGTATTGACATGATTGTACTTAAATGTCCAAGAAAAAAGTTTTATCATTTTACTAGTTGGCTCACTTCACTTCACGGGGCTCATATGTGTATTTAATCAAATATTTGTATTATATTTTCTTTTTTATATAATACACAATTTTATGTTATTTTGAGCACATTTTTCTTGTGTATACGTTGGGCTTCCATATAAATATAAATTTATAACATTAATAAAGTGTTAGTTTGTACTGGTTGACATACTCGCAAACATTTGCGATTAATCGATTCATCCAAAAGTTCCGACTTGGAAGTTTTTTATTGCCAAGATGTCAATGATTTGTTTTTCCTCATATCTTATGTTACTCATTTACACCTGTTGTAAAAGATCACCTTGGAGGTGTGTAAATTCACTTTTTTCCGAATGATGTGTTAATTTTTTTACGAGTTCCTTCTCGGAATCGTTTTTTATTTACTTATTTAAATAAATCGGTGCGAAACGAACGAAGGATGTTGCGGTCTGGCTAGGACTATTTTTAATATTGGGTATACGCCTTCTTGGAAATACATATAAACCTTTTGATAATCGCTAGCAATTCTGAATCATTGTCCGAAGGAAATCCTTCGTCAGCCGCTTGAGCATTTATAATTCAACACCAATATAAAATGTAAATATTAGAAGATTCCGAAATTTTGAAACATGTACGCTGAAAAATTTCAAATTAATTTTCCAGGTGCGTGGTCGTTTAATCAACGTCTTTGGCTTCGGTCGCGAAGTTCACGGGCTTGAAGCCCAGTTTTTTTAATCAACGCCCGCTCTCAATGTAGACAGCGGTGGGCTACCGATACGTTAACAAGGGGCTCGCTTTATATCAAAGCAATTCTCTGTGTTCTGGGGAAGCAATACGTTTTTTTTCACTCCGATGGAATACTTAAATAAGCAGTCGCTTGTTACATAATATGTAACAATATGCAATTTACCGTAAACTTTTCAACGTAAATGGTCAAAAATGTACTACTGTGTATACTGATGTTGTCCTAGATAATATATAAGTTAGAAATTGCAGGTATGTACTCATTTGATATGAGAATATTTTTTTCTCTTGAATTAACAAGGGGCTACCAGCCCACTGAGCCCTCTCCAGCCCACCCCTGGATGTAGAGCGTATGGCCTCCTAATGGAGGTATCTCAACAGAAGTTTTTATATGAGAACTATTTGTTACTCTCTCTCTTTTTTAAAGAGAGTAGTAAGAATAGAATGATAAGGCGAGGACAGGACCAGTGGTTAACAAATCGCTCTCGCTGCGCCCAGTTATTAAGGATCGGTAAAGGTGGGAGGGAAATTTAAAACATCACAAAAACCCGTGCCTTCGAACAGAAATCGATCGAAAACATGCTGTTCGTACTGGGACTCGAACCCGTGAGATCCGGCACGCTAAACGCTGCGCCATAGGACCCGACTCCGATTCCACAGCCCTGGTATATTGCAACTGGTGGCGCAGGAGAAATAGTTTATGTCCAGGATAGATTTGTACATTTAAAAGATTTTAATTCGTTCATAATACTCTCCCAAGTAATCGATGTGACGGTATATTAAATTTCATAATGCATGTATTAATCGTTCAGCGAGATGTCGGCTGACAATGAGAGCCGGTTTGGTGATAACGTGACATCGCAAGCCTTACTGCCTGAACAACCGTTATTCACTAATGACGACAGTTCCAGTTGATTTGTGATAGGCCTATAACAGCGATGCCATATTAGGCCAAAGTTTGCTCTTACTCTATTGTCCTGACTTGGATCATAAAAGAATTGAAGTCATACATACAAAGTTTACTGTACAGTGTACTATAATGTGAGATTACACGTAAAGTATTTTAGTTCTACGAATAAGGCGCTTAGAATCAAAACTCACATTTTTGAGTTAAGTATGCCAAATGATGTACATGTAAACAAAAATAGTTCAATCGGAGATTTGTATTTTTCATAGTTTAATTGTATATTTTGGATTTTAAAAAAGTCTTACTTTTCACTCGACATAAATATTTATAGTAATAATTATTACTTTTTTTGAAACTACAAAAAAATAGTGCTCAACGATAGTTGATGGTAGTATAGTACAGGGACGGGGAATCTTTTCTTTTCTCAAAGCCACATTTATTTATCTGATTAGACATAAGGCCGCAGTAAAGAAAACCAGTGTCAATAAAGCCTAGAAATTTGCGGATTTCCCAAATTACCGGCGTGAGTCTTTATTTTTTTTAGGTCTTCCAAGAATTTTGAAATCAAAAATAACAAGAATTTTCGGATTGATAAAAATAACAGAATTGGCCGATCAAATTAAAATACCGCCGGTTCCCCACCACTGGTATAGTATAGGTAATAAATATACATATTTCTTTCAATCCATATTATACTACAAATCTGATTTTTTGTTGATGTTTTGAGTAAAAATAGTAAGTTCTTATCATTCATGCAAACAAATAAACACTTATTTGTATTAATTTCGCATTTATTTAATATGATCAGCACTGGTTTCGCTCATGACGAGCATTTTCAACTGATAAACGAAGCCGGTCTTGATTGTTTTATTTGTTGAATATAATGCCTTTTATTTACATTGACAGTTAGTAGTAACCTTAAAGTGATTGCTTAAACTATAATAAATTCATTGTGTGTTGTATACACAACATCTACCTCTATGCTATGTTAGTTCTCTATGACATACTTGTAACAATAAACCTTTCAACAGACTAAACCAGTATCCAATTCCTTTTCTCCAAATCTATCTCAGCTACAATCGAGAGTTCAAATCGAAACGTCTAACTGCTTAGTAGAAACTCCTCAATACTCACATCGATATTATATTGATTTAATAAGATTAAGAGATTTATTATAAAGTGTTTAAATTATTATTATGGAATAAAGTTGACGCAACATTTAAATAATAATAAAGTGTTTTAGTAAAAATATATCCATAACAATTGTATTCTGACAACCAAGGATAGTGATACGGATGGTTTATAGTCACCCGCTCCCACTACCACTTTTGTGATGAAAACTGGCAGAAATTTAAAATGTGTAGCTAAATTAATTGTGTTTAAATTTTGTTATCAGGTAACCCGTAATATCAATTGTTTTATTGTTAATGGCCTTAAATGGCAACATTGTTTTTCGATAACCGACGTAATTTTTGTTTCTTCCTTTCTTGCTCTTTGGGACACGAACCGAACACAACGTGTGTGAGGGACGCTTCCGGTCCTGGGACTTGGCTCCAGAGACCTTTAGTTGTAAATTCACATGTAGTTATTTTTCTTTGTGGTTGTTTCGTCCGAGATGAAAGAACTGATATTTTCCCATTTAGACGAAAATTAAAATCCATTTTGTTCTCTGCGCAGAGTTTAACATCAATTTGCTTGACATTTATAAAATCTAGTGATTAAGCTAGGTTTTATAATAGTTATTGTGTATTGTATTAATTCAAAATTTTGTTTGTTAAATATTGTATGTGATTAAAATTTGGTGATTGTAAGTTCTTAATTAAACGTTTTCGTAACAGTCGAGCGATGATTTCATTTAATTCTACCTACCTGTTTTACGTCCAGTTCATTCAAACTGTATTAGTCTTAATGACTTTTATTAGTGGGGATTTATTTTTGGGGCTTAACATCGTGAACAATAGTAGAAATTTCTCACAATAAATGAAACTAGCTCTAAAATAAATTACGAGTAATGTCAATGTACAGGATGAGTGATTTGCGATGTTTTTTCGATTAGTTGATTTGAAATGTAATGCTCACTTTGAAACTACTTACAGTTTTAATTCCGTATAATTTAAGCAAACAAGCGACATGTTTTTATGTTTGATTTGATCCGCCACCGGCTCGTTTGTCTTTTTATTCTGTAGATTAAAATAAATTCACTTATCTCAATGTTTGCGACACGCGCGCCGAAATCTAATCACCGCTTCTCCAACGGTTGTTAATTTTCAAATGGTTCCTCATACGTTATTAGATACTTATATTTATTACGAATAAAATAATGATAATATTAAGTCGTTTGGTTGATTGAAATTATTACCAGATTCTTCCCACACTTTTTTCCTTCGCTTTGCCGGCTTGCTGCCCACTCCGAATGTGTACGCCACACACAAGAAACTTCATTATCATTATATTATTACCAACACATGTATTATTATTATAAAAAAAATAATAAGATTACGTTTTTTTTTTTTGCCTGGAGTTATTCACCTCAGTCAGCTCATGAATAAATTGCGGTTTTGTCTGCTTACAGTGTAGACCAGTGTTATTCAACCTTTTTACATCCGCGGACCGTTAAAAATTGGAAAAATATCTTACGGACCGACGTCAACCAACATCACTCAATAAGTTCGTATAATGACATATACATAGGTCACGGCACTTTCGACAAATCCATATGATTATCAGGAAGTATCAACCTTCAAATAATACAGGTCGAAATTTCATAACAATTTACGTTTATAATTTAGAATTTAGACTGAAGGTGCTTGATGGAAATTTAGCTTTAGATTAGAAATATTTTTTTCATAATGTACTTTTCCATTATAGTTTTGGCCGAACACGACCCGGGTTTCGCCTCTCGGCATCTTTCGGTGCTATTCAGTGCGCGAATGCACTCGAACATTTACGTTTAGTTCACAAGTTATAGGTTTTAGTGACGCTGCTTTTGTAATTTTCAAAACAATGTGAAAAATATGAATTTCGTGTGTTTATAAAGCATTGCTTTTTGATGGGAAAAATGCAGTTCAAGCAAAGCAATGGCCTGACAAGCGTTATTCGGAGTCTGTTACATCGAGACAAATGTTAGAGAAGTTGTTTGCTGATTTCTGGAGCTCGTTTCATGATTTCTGAACTAAACGTTCTGGTCGCCCGAATTCGGCAGTTGTTTTAGAAAACATCAAAATAGACTACAAAATATAATAGTTTTGACCGATCGTAAATTGAAGTTGTGTGAGATAGCTGACACTTTAAATATATCAGATGGCAGTTCATTCACCATTTTGTATTAACATTGACGAGATAATAAAGTCGAAAAATTTTCGAAACATAAAAGTCTTCGTGGACCGGTGCCGGTCCGCGGACCATAGGTTGAAGAACACTGGTGTCGACTGTTGACTCTTCACTGTATGTAGAGTCTTCACATTGAGTATGCATTTGATTTTGAGACATCTATATGAGGGTATTACTTGCAAACACGGCTTATTCCACATTGGTTAAACTATGAAACTTTTGAAAAACGATGTACATTTTAAATGTATTTTTAGTCTTACATTACTTTGGAATGGTAATTTGGATGCTGTTGGGCCATGTTTGAGACTGATTTCAAAAAATACTTTCAAAATTTATTTTTATCTACTAAATTACATTCATGATTCATGTTTCAACAACTTTGGAATGAGCCAGGTTTGCAAGTAATACTCTCATATATTCTCTTGTGGCTTGTGCAGCACGCATTTGAATAACACTGTTTCTATATAACACGGTTAATGAACTTATTTTCCTTAACGCCCGCCTCCATCCACCTCTGCTTTGTTTTCCTTGACTGGGAGTGTCTTAATTAAGAGAAACTGTTCAGATCGTGCACTTAAGTGTGCAGGAAATCAATCCATGATGATAATCGAACAATTGCTATGAGTTGAGATCTACTCGCTCTTCATATGGAGCCGCTAATTTCTGAAACGGCGTGTTAACCCTGACTGCGGTTCGTGAACTGTGATATATATTTGTATTACACGACTTAGAGAAAACATTACATAAAAATATTACATTTGTGATTTGAACATCGACCGCTGTGGTCTAGTTGAAACATTAAAATGTATAGAATATTCGTGTATGTCCGGAGTATTCTATGTACAGAAGTTTGTGTGTGCTTGATAGATTCTTGTTCGGATGAATCCGTGTACGGTGCAACGTTTCCTCTAAGCTGCGCGCGTGCGCGGCCGCGCAGCAGTATTAAAGCCCCCGCGCACTCATACAGGCACTAGTCAAATAACATATATTTAATTATACATTTTTTTATTTAATACAATTATTACTAAAAAAAATATTTTAAAATTATTAAATGATAATATTTTTTATTATGCAAATAAAAACATAAAAAACTTTTTTTATCAAACATGACAAATTATGCCGCGTATTTTTTGGGTTGGTCCGCGTTGACAATCTCTTGTCTCGGAGGGAAGTCATTGGTACGGAGTAATCTTGTTCGCAGAATTCGTGTACGGAGAATTTTGCGTTCGGAAGAATTACCGAACCGATTCAGACAATTAATAGTCTCCAAATTTCTTGCATTCGTCTTCTCTGTCCAATTTCTAGAATTTTAGGACATTTTTGCGATAATCCGACGATGGACGCATTCCTGTCTTTTTTGATAACATGATAATCACGTCAACCAGTGGCCAAAGTGAGTCTACTATTGTTGGGTGAAAAGAGAGACCGTTTGTCTTATATATTTTATACATCAATACTTCAATTTATTGTACCACGATCATCTTCGACTGAAAAACGAGACGAAGGTTACACACAACAACAAAGGTAACCCATCGTGCATATTTCAATACCAAGAAACGCTATACTGACATATTTTATATCGTGTTGCGATTTTTCTTTGTCTGTTTCATTTGACATACATTTATCGTAATATATCATTTTGCATTATTTGCTTTGTGACGGAAGAATTATTTTCTGCGCGTTTAGTGAGCAATAGAGGTATAATTAATTTAAATGCGCAATTGTCAAGCAATAATAAGTAAAGTAGCTATCAATATATGCAGCGGTGGGCTGCCAATATCTTAACAAGGGGTTCGGTATATCTTATCATTTTTTTATTATCCATCTCCGTTCCCAATGTCGAGCATACAGCCTGCTAATGAAGGTATCTCAACAAAAGTTTGTTTTTCTACGAGACCCGTTTGTTACTTAGTCGCTCAACCTCTCTTTTCCAAAGAGAGTAGTAGGGATAGAATGATAAGGCTAAGACAGGACTAGTGATTAACTAATCGCTCACGTAACGCCCAGATGAATTAAAGGATCGGAAGAGTGGGAGGCAATTTTTAGACATCACAAACACCCATGCTTTCGAACAGAAAATCGATAAATCAATCGAAAAAATGCTGTTTGAAGTCTTGTTTCATAATAAAATTTAACCATCAACAGAAATTGAATTTATGTGCTAATTCGATCTAGGACGAACGAGTTTCTTATCTTAACGAGGGGCTCGCCGGCCGTGATAAAAATTAACAAGGGGCCCGCGCGAGCCCCTTTGAGTCCCCTCAAGCCCACTCCTGAATATATGTCTTTATATCCTTATTTTAGGGAGGATTCTAATAATATAGTCTCAGGTAAAAGACTATCTGGACGTCGAATATTATTTGACGTTTAATCCAATACAGCTGTCGTGTCAGTGCTGTCAAAAGAAGAGTGCAAGAAGTGGATCCAAACGATAATGAATTACATACGCAAAACGTTGAGGATATGTGAATGCGAACGAAACGAAAGCTGAAACACCAATTTGACAAAAGTAGAGGCTTATTCGCGTTCTATTTGTATTTAGGAATTCGTTTTATTCTCCAGGCAGTGTTTTTTTGGAGTATTTCTAATGGTAATCAAAGAGAATTACATTTTTTAGATATGTATAATAATTGACGAGTGACTTATGTTTTTGTGTTGGGAGCACTGACACAACGACCATATTGGATTAAACGTCAAATAATATTCGACGTCCAGGTAGTCTCATAGTGTGATAGTCTGTGACGGAATACCGTCTTTTTTCCGAAAATAAGACACTGTCTTACATTCGAGGAGGGGTTAGTTTTTAAGTACAATAAGTAGATTTATATATTTTCGTTGAATTTTTTTTTTTTTATAGGAATCAAATTCTGAATTCCGTTCTGATTTTCCTCCAAACCTATTTGCTGTTGAATCATTGGTCCGAATCTCTCATGTCCTGCAATATAGCTATCCTTAAATGAGTATTACTTCTCCAGTTCCTATGTAGCCTGTTCGTAGTGCATTGGAAACACAACTGTCAGTTATTTTATCCCGTGAATTCTTCACCCGATTCACAACTTCTTGTAGGCCAGGTTCACAAAATTTCCACGTTAATTTCTCACCATTCTGTTTTCAATGTATTCATTAATTTCCATGCGCACATAATTCTGGAATGGCTTGTTTGTTGCGAAATTAAGTGTCTGGAGATAGGCAGCCATTCCCGCTGGAATCATTATCTGATCAATCCTCCTCTCAGCAAGGAAGTTTTTCATGTCTTTAGCGCGGTGAGTACTGGCTGAATCCCAAATTAGTAAACCTTTTTGGCGACCCCTAAACAGAGGTTGCAGCATAAAATTGACCCACTTTCTTATAACTGCTTGAGTGAACCAGGCTTTTTCACTTTCACAAGGACACCAATTTTTGAAACGCGTTCAATCTTGTCATTCTTACACTTGTGATGATTAACGGTGAGGCTTTCTTGCCATCCAGACGAATCGCCAAAATGCAGGTAACGCATGCCACATTTTGGCGTTCACATTATTTTAGCTAGGGCTCATTTTTGGAGAGGACTACACAGCTCTGAATAAAACTTAAATGCTTTCAAAAGGAAATCGACACGATTTCTTTACCTCGGCAAAAAAGAGTTACTGAATAGTTTTTAACACATCCTCTACAAATAGACTACGTTTCAAAATCGGACTGAAGCCCATAAAATGAATAATTAATTGGTGAGCATGTTTAGTATATTATTGCCAGGCTATAACAAAATAAACACGCACGTTAAGTGGAGCATAACAAGCTAAGACATAAAACAGCGACGCTACAAATTTTCGCAACCACTCCGCCAAGTCGGCGATTGATCTTTCCAAAAACAGCTTTTAATAAATAAACTGATTGATAAAACGGAGAAATGTTTATGAAATTAAATACCGACTGTATATTTAAGACTACACACGTGTGTGGATGGAAAGTTAAATCACACTAATAATTAATCTCGATCAATGAAATATATCGACTGTGGAAAGGAAAAAGGACGTAACCCATACATTTTACAGGAGGCCTAAAAAACGTGTTTTGATGATTTTGGACCATATGCAAATTATGAATTATACACAACTTTGAAGTGCACGGGAACTTCTAAACAGGTGTTTAATCGACATAATCTAATATTAATTAAAGAAACTGTTTAGGAAAAACCTTTATTTCATTGGTCTAATATTTTTTTACTAGCTCGTCTTTTTCAAACTTAACCTTTAGAGGAGTGAATAGATTTATACAAACCTTACTTTAATTACTTTTAGGGTGTTCACTGTCAAAACTTGGTGGAAAGGCATTATATTAGTAAAAACATAATATTCCTTTGTACTTCATTCCACTTTATTTAATATGTCAGGACCGGTTTCGATCATTACGAGCATCGTCAACTGAATTCATTCATTCAGTTGCATTAAGCATTCAGTTGAGGATGCTCGTAATGTGCGAAACCGGTCCTGACATATTAAATAAAGTGGAATAATTGGTTTTAGGAATATTGTGTTTTTACTAAGACATTAAGTATCTGGAGCGGTCTCATTTTGTAAAAGTGTCACAAGTGTTAAAAAGGTCACAAGGTTTGTATAAATCTATTCTCTCCTCTAAAGGTTAAGTTTGAAAAAGATGAGCTTGTAAAAAAAAAAAGTTGTATGTAGCTGCAATTTCTGACTTATATATAATATTATCTACGAAGCCTTAGATATGGCTCTAGGGTCGCCATCCCTGCTCTATTCTATGATTGTTATTTCTTGTAAGTTACTAGCCGGTTCCCAGCAAGCGTTGCAATGCCACAAAAGAAGAAAGTGTTTGTGTTTTAATTGTGTTTATTGAAGTGCATGTCTTCTTTTTCTGTCTGTTTGGCGTTTGAAGTTTGCTGCCGATTGTATATGGTACGACACACGCGCCACCTACTGTATACGAAAAAACAATCACACCTAATGCACGTAACACATTTGAACGGAATGTCAAAATGTAGACCACACGATTTGACGGATTTGAAATATTCCATTTTTTAATTTTTAATACAAACAATCGGACGTCAAATTTGAATCGTCTGAATGCTGTTTGATTGTCAGTCGACGGTTGACAGTTGAATTGCATGAACGGTAGACATACAAACATATATTTTTATATATAAGACCTACTGTAAGTTAATATTAATATGCTTATAACCTTCCCAGAAGTGCAAGCAAAAAGTTTGTCGAAGTTTTATTGCAATCGGATCAGCGGTTTGGCAGCACATATGGTACGAACAAACAAACATTCATTTATATATACTAGATAACTCAGAAAAAGTAAAGTTTCTTTTTTAAATTTGGAATTGAACTGCGTACAAATTCAAAAATTTCATTAAACTTTCAAAGTCGATCGTTACGGCCTTGATATCGTTGAGTGATTGTGTAACCTTTTACGGACGGACTGCTGCCGCATAATTACTTTATTCAATTATTATTATATCACTCCAGCTATCGCTGGGCACCGCAATTATTTATAATCTAGGTGTCGTCAGACGCCGTTTAAACCGGCAACAAACTTCGTTTCGCCCGCTCAAAGAAGGTAATCGTTCCGTGTGCACCCCGCGCGGTCGCCATTTTCATTTCCTTGCCAGGTAACTAACTACTAGCCCAACTTTATTGCGTTTACCACATCGATCATCTAGTTCAGTGTTCCTCAACCTTTTTAGGAGCGTGGCCCCTTTTGAGTGTCTTTATTTTTCTGTGGCCCCCATACCATTGTTTTGTCTTCCCATGAAAATTATAATTTCAAAAACCCACCTTTTTTGTATAGCTCTTCCGAGATTTTCGAATATAGAGTGCCAATAATTCATTTTATTTACGGATTTACAAAAAATAGCTGCGTAACGTCCGCCATTATGCTCTTCCTTGTATCGTTTTATCAATACCCGTGCCCCCCTAAACTGTGTTGTGGCTACCCAAAACAAAAATAAATTTGTGTGGCCCCCTTGGAACATACTGTGGCTCCCCTGGGGGGCCACATGGCCCACCGTTGAGAAAGCCTGGTCTAGTTCATACGTCAGATAGCTCCAAACAACCTGTTCTGAGATAATAGTATATTTTTTTGATTGAATTAGCGTAGAAATTCATTATAATACGATTAAAAACAACAAAATATTTTAGTTCTACAAATATTATTTTATAATACGAGTGGGGAAAAGAAAAAGGACGTAACCCACAGTTTTTCAAAAACATCTTTTTTTCGGTAATCTCGATGTAAACAATTTTATACACGTTCTAGCAAAAGGATGTATGTTGAAAATGCCAAATTAGTATCTAAACTTAGCTTTTAAGCTTTGAAAAAGAAGGGCCTGTAAATGTTGCGATCAGGAAAAAGGGCTTAAAAAGAGGTTTTTCTAGAACAATTTATTAAATTAATATTAATCTAAGATAATAAAAAAAAACATTTTATCAGTCGCCGTGGACTTCAAGGTTGTGTATATTTCATAGTTTGTCTTCGACACAAAATCATCAAGAAACGTTTTTTGTGTCTCCTGTAAAATTTGTTATGTGTGGGTTACATCCGTTTCCCTTTCCACAGTCGAATTATATAGTTGACAGCTATTTTGGCTTACGCCCTTCAGAAACTATAGCTGTAAATAAAATTATTAATGTATAACTTAAATATAATACTTTCACAGCTCTCCTCGGGCCATGAATGCGAGGGGTAGACACATTTTTTTCGGTCGACAGCGTTGTGGAAGGCGGCCATAAAACGTTGGTTGCATATACACAACGGGTGGTGGTTGGAAACCAATAGTTTTATTTAAGTATGTGCGTGTGATTTATACATTTTATCAACGAGTGTTTACAGAATACTTGGTTCGGTATTAGTAGTAGCACATTAAGAAATATTCGTGTAATGACCCAGATAATACCAAAGTTTAGTTATATGCGTAAGAAGTCTGTCTATATTAGCATTTTTTTTCACTCTGATCACTGGTTCCGCTGAAGCGCACAATTTTAAAATTTTGTAGTTGTCTGACTAACGAACTGGACGATCGATATTTATAATTGTTTCACACTAAACGACCGACTGACAATTCTACAGTTTTTGCATTTTGTAATAATTATAAGTTTTGCGATGATTGGTGTACATATGTGTGATTAGAAATACTTTTGTATTCTGACGTGTATACTCGTATGAAATTAACAGGACTTTCTAGATTTTTTCGCATACGACTGAAAATGTTCTCGACTCGAGCTTTTTTTCATTATAAAGATTTTCAAGCTCGAAAACGTTATCTTCAAAACAAATCAACGTCAAAACAATCAAATTTAGTGACAAATGATATTGCAAAAAAAAACTTTATAGCACGATTGGAAGTGCTTTGTAATATCTCTCATGGTAGGGATTGAAATACCGGAAAAAACCGATATTTCGTATTAAATACCGGTATTATGAAAAAAAAATACGACCTGTTGCGATCGCCATACTGGGCGAGTAAATCAAAATCTGTATTTTGAGATTTTGAAATAATTTCATATAGAACACTAGGGCTGTGGAGTCGGAGTCGTGGAAAACGAGCGACTTAGAAATATTAAAAAAATAATAATCATGTGTATTTAAACCGCAATACTCCGTAGTGTTGACATTGCATGCTTGGCTGAATAAAGATGATCTGATGGAATACAGACATGAGAATCTCAATTTCAAAACCTACCCAAAGACCATTTTTGTTTTTTTTTTCAAATATTGGTGCCAACTTGTTCTCTATTTCAATATCTCCACAATCAATAAGTTTCCAAATTCAAAACCTCTCTAAATACAGAGAAAACGCACTTTGCTAACAATTTTGGTTTATGGTGTTAAGTAGGTTTTGAAACTAAGGCGCTCACATATAAGTTAAAATGAAATGATTAAAATAAATCGTCGGAGTCGGAGTCGTTTTTTATTTTAAAGCTAGAGTCGGAGTCGTCTATTTTTTAGACGACTTCACAACCCTGCAAAATACCGTCAGTACGAAATCATAATCTGACTGGTTTTTATCATGGATTACTTACTGTTTCTTTATATAATAATACATAATTGAAAAACTCACCAATTCTGGAATTTATATTGATACAACTCTCGTTAGATTCAAATAATACCAATTTAACTAAAACATGTGTATTTTCTGCACATTAAAAATTGGATTCTGCTTAACTTTCATTTCCGAAATACCGGTTTATTTGTATTTTCAAAACCGGTTCTTTCTTTAAAACACCACCGATACCGGATTCCCGGTTTCAGTAATACCGATACTGCAATCCCTATCCCATGGTGATTTATTTGATAGCATCGGTAGATGGTCTTCGGTTGTCAGTCGATTGATTTCAGATCCGCCGTTGTCTTCAGCATTTTGTGAAGTCATGTTTCTTTGTCCTGTTCAAACAGTTTTTATAAAAAACTTCTGAAGTCGTGATAGTTCACCTGATTATTCCAAAAACAATAAATATACAAATATATTTGCATTTTCAGTATTTGATGATGTTTGTCTTTGGTTATTTGCATATTGAGATAAAATACTGATATGAAGGATTCACACCCACATTCACATATGAAGGTTATTAGTAAGCCAATTATATTTTTTGGGTGTTCACCGTCAATACTTGGTGGAAAGGCATTATATTAATAAAACACACAATATACCTTTGTACTTTATTCCACTTTATTTAAAAGGTCAGGACCGGTTTCGCTCATTGCGAGCATTGCCAACTGAGTGTCAAAATTGTCAGTTGACAATGCTCGCAATTAGCGAAACCGGTCCTGACCTTTTAAATAAAGTGGAATAAAATACAAAGGAATATTGTTTTTTTATCAACCAAATATATTTGAAAATTCACCTATTCATTGTATTGATTGGTGAACTAATGACTATGTACTAAAAGAAAGAGAAATAATTGAAAAAAATTGAAGACCATTTTCAGGGAAGAAAAAAATATTTTTCACATTTTTTTCGATATCGAATTCAGAATCGGAGTCGTGTTTTAATTGTAAGTCGGAGAAAGAGTCGTTTTTTCGACGACTCCACAGCCCTGGGTCATATCAAACGCAGCGGCGGCCGGTCAATGTGGCATTCGGTCAATGCACCCCTTGTATATGCAGGGGCGGTTGTATTTCTTGAAATAATATTCAAACATAATATTTATACCGTTTACTCATTTTAAATTCTTCATGTATTTAAATTTGAATCCTTCAAACTATGTACATTCTCATAGATTTTGTCACTAACGACCCAGGTTTCGCCTTTCGACATCTTCAGGCGTTCAAGTGCACGGATGAACTTGAACATGAACTGACTTGGACTTCATGTATTTATTGTCGATAATAAATATTTTACTGAATTTAAAATGAGGGAATGGTCTAAATGTTATTTTCGCCCCTGCATATACAAGGGTTGCATTGATCAAATGCCACATTGACCGGCCGCTACTGATCAAACGACATTACAACCATTATTGAATGAGGACTATTGTTATGAAACGCTAAACAAAAAGTCTATTCCATTTAGGAAAACTGTCGCATAATGTATGTATCGTGTTTTTTTTTGTATAGTGAGTGACAGTTCTTTATTAATCTTTTTTTTATAAATAAAATTATTACATAACTCTATTGTCAGTTTCGTTTTCTCCGTTGGCAATGTTTTTAACTGCAGGCGGGGGCAGAGCACGTGAGAATCGATCGGCTGCATAGCAACACCCGCGGCCGTCTCCCACTCGGTTAATAGGTCAAACGGAATCGCCTGTCGGGGGTGCGGGGCGAGGGTCGAGGACGGAAGCGAAAGCTGGGGGTAGTTTCCGTCCGCGGCCGCCCTCCCCGCACGCCCGCCGGTCGAAAGCGAAATGACGAGTTTCACTGAACGGGGAAAGCCCCGTGCGCTGTTTAATGAAATGTAATGTGACGATTGTGGGGGGGGGGGGGTATTTTTAGATATAATTTCTATTTGTGATCGGATTCAGCATTGAAATGTTTTAAATTATTGCTACTATTCATTTGACAACGTGTAGTTTGAAAGCAGCATTCATGAACTCTATAATATATAATGTGATCGTTTTCAAGAATAATTATTGAAAGTGCGATGCGTCCAAGATCAAACAAGACCGTGTCATGATTTTACCAATGTGCACTTTTTATTAATTCCGATACATTGAATTTTAATACCTTTACCTACAATTCAATATACGTTTCAGGTTTAAAATTGTAGATACTACATGCAGCGGTGTGCTGCCAACACATTAACAAGTGTCTCGTTTAATCTCAAAGCAATTCTCGGTGTTCTGGGGAAGGAGTAAATTGTTTTATCACTTCTACACAATTATATGCAATCAGTAGCGGCCGGTCAATGTGGCATTTGATCAATGCACCCCTTGTATATGCAGGGGCGGGTATATTTCATGAAATAATATTAAAAAATAACATCTATACCATTCCCTCATTTGATACTGGACATCTCAATTATAAGACAGGTTTATTTTGAAATTTAAACACACGTTACTTAGTACAAACTACTTTTAATTAGGTTTTTTTTCTACAAAGAAAGACTTACTTAATTTTGTCTGTATCAATTAAAAATTTTATTTATTGATAATACTCGTAATAAGTGAAATCGGCCGCGATATTTTATAAAATACTTTCCGGTCCCCGGTAAGCGTTTTATTTTTCTGTCCGTTTGCCGTTTGCTGCCGATTGTCTATGGCACGACACACACGCCACCTACTGTAAGATAGTTGTACTTTAACCTTCGCGCAAGTGCAAGCAAAAAGTTTGTCAAAGTTTTATTGCAATCGGACGAGCGGTGTGGCAACGCATAGAATACGAACAAACAAAAAAACATTCATTTTTATATATTAGATTTGGAATTAGCACAAAAAAGTGTTTTATTTTTTATATATAATGTCTTTCTACTGAGCATATGAGAAAGATATGTGAATTGACTGACTTCTGAGCTATTTCTCGCTAAGCAATTGATTATTTTAAAACTGTCTTGAAGTAGTTATTATGACTTTTAAATCAAGTTAGTATAATCAAATAACACTTAATCATTATGTTGGTGATTATCAAATAAAATTGAAATACTTAATGAGATTGCCCATCTACGGAACGTAATGCCTTGAAATATTTAACCTTATTTCACAGTGCCTCGTCGTCAACACCAGCCAAAATCCACGGAATATCTTCTGATGAACGAGCTTTTAAAAAAGCTTCCGTCATTAAAAATAAAGCCCACTTTATGGCTGCCGAGCTTTTCGGATTGAGAAGGGGGCGCCTGGGGCTTGCGGGCGGAATCGTTCGTGACCCGGCCCCGCGACTCCGGCAACTGGGTCGCCCCCGGGCTGTTGATCCTAACCGATGCGGGGACTACCGATTTCCGCGAATGCAACTTTCGCGCGAAGATAACCTCCGCGAAGTTGATTTGTTGGTCAAATTGTCCTCTTTTCTTGAAAGTGCTAATTGTTATTTTGATCAGTTTATGATAAGTGGACACATGGCTGCTTACATTGTCAGCTTAAATACCGTTGTTTCATTAAATTGGTATTTACTTGGTAAACTTCGAACTAGATGATGCCGGAATCAGCTGTATATTTAAGCTTTGTTTTTGTGTGAGTTATTGAAATAATTTTTCTAATACAAAACTGTTAATGGTTTTTTTTTTATATATGTATATAAACAAATAAATGTATATGTATCGATTTATGTTCGAAGTATTCGCATATGTGTTTGTGGTGTCGTAAATACTTACTCCCTTGCACCCCTCCAATCCAAAAATAACGGGGCGTTGCGTGAGCGATTAGCTAACCACTAGTTCTATCATTGCCACTTACTTCCATCCATCCACAAGCCGTAGGCAGAAGGTACGGACTAATTTTCTGAAAGTGAACATTATGCAAAGACGAAACACAGATTGCAAATACAAATATATGTATTCATAGAAAGCTCTTAAGTAATCATTCTGGCTTTGTCGCATAGCAACACAAAACCGACCGATACAATTATGTTTCGACTTCGACAGCGGCTGTCAAGTGTTTTTTTGTTTAGTCATTGGAAAATTCCTTTGCCTAACGCGAGTCAAATAAAAATTCTTGGAAAATTTCTTGAGAACTGAAACATACTACGCATACAATTTTCCCAATTTACCTGTGATGTATTTTGTCTTAATATATATTTATTTTTATGTGCATTTTATTTACATCGTTAATAATTTCGAACAAATATTTGATATCGTTATTTTGATTTTAAACATTTGAAACGTTTTACCTCTTTTATGACCGTCAGTTCTTGGAAGAAAGTAATAATACTAAACAATAAAACACAACTCTTTTTGCACTAATTCCTACATTTTTTTGTCTATTTTGTTTTCTTAACACCTCCATGCCCATGATGCAATCGTAAATAGCCATGAGCCATTCTAGCATATATACATTTTTAAAATTATTTTTTAACTTCTAACTTAGGCTTAAATATTGTCAATAAACAATGAAACTGAGATGCCATCATGGCAGGGAACGTGATTTTTTAGGATGGCATGTTACGGGTTAACCATGTCCGCTCCCAATGTGGAGCATATGGACTCCTAATGGAGTTTATCTCAACAGAAGTGCTTCTTTTCTACCAGAACTGTTTGTTAATCAGTTGCTCAACCTCTCTTTTTCCAAAGAGAGTAGGGAATAGAAGGAAAGGGCTAGTTCAGGACTAGTGGTTAGCTAATCGCTCTCGGTACGCCCCGTTCATAGAATAGGATGGGAGGGAGGGGGGAATTAAAGACATCACATACATCATCCATGCCTTTGAACAGAAATTCATAAATTGATTGAAAAATCAATTTATAAAACTGCCCGTACTGGGATTCGAACCCGCGATCTCCGTATCGGTAGCTAACGACGTTGACCACTCGACCACACAGGCGGCTAAAGTAATAAAATATGTTATTATTGTTTAATATGACATGTTTACCATAATATAACTTTGAAAAGATGCTCGCTAACAATATGTACATAATAGAATTGGTACATTATTAAAAATAATGTTAGTTCGCTAATTTGTCGTCTGTTCGGAAATAATCGACGAATTTTGTTACCAGACGTCCACCTGCCTCGAAGGCTTTCGCGATACGTACCCGCCGAAGCCTCCGCGCGGTATTCTATTTGGGTCGGGAAATAATTATTTGGGACGAGCTTAATGCCGCCCCCTCTACGCCTCGTCTCGTAGCAATGGTTTGCATGTCACCCATCTCGTTCGCTGCTTGTCTACACGATATTTACATCTACGTTATGTACGACAGCTGTGCTCTCTTAGTGATAGGTCGTTTCTGCCGTGTGCTTATCCATGTTATCGAAATAGCCCATGAATTTATTCTAATGAACAATAATAATGTTGAAACTTGCTGTCGAGTAAAATAACAAAGGTTGAAAAAACGAATAACTAAGTGTTCTAAGAAATGAATAAAAGTTATAAAAGCAATGAATTATAAAGAAAATACATCTTAAACAAAACAGCTCACAGTCTTTTCATTTGTTTTCAATTATTTGGATCTTCTTAAATATGTCATATGGCCTTTTAATGAAGATATCACAATATAAGTTTTTCTAACGAGACTTGCTCAACTATTCTTTTATTTGAAGAAAGTAGGGATAGAAAAGATACGATTAAAAGAAGACTAGTGGTTAGCTAATCGCTGTCGTTGCGTTATTTTATGTTTGGAAAGGTGGGAGGGAATTTTCCTGGGAAGACATCAAAAACATCCATACCTTCGAATGGAAAACGATAAATCGATTGAAAAATGCTGTTTGGACTTTGATCCAAACTCGTGAGATCCGACACGGATGCCAATGTCGTTAAACTGCGACAAAAAATACACCACTATAAAGTTTTAATTTTAAAATCTTCCAGTAAGAGCTAGTTTGCAGACATTTTCGGAGTGGCGAAATATGTATTATGAGCTAGGGCGTGTAGGTTTTCAAAAACCGAGTTGAAAAAACCCCGGGTTTTCGTATAATTTACGACATTCAAAAGCCGTTTTTTTTCAAACTTGGTATTTGGGCTTCGATCATATTTGTCGCCCGCTGTGGTCTAGTTGGTTAGAGTTTGCTCTACCGATCAGGTGGGTCTGGGCTCGATTCTCGGTAAGGTCAATGTCAAATTGGATTTTTTAAATAAAACATTTGTGTTTGTGACGTAAACTCTCCTTGAGTTAATCTCATGTGACTATATATAGTCGAGTATATCTTGTATGATCTTTCAACTTCAAAATATTTGAAGCTGTAATGTCAAATATTTTTTTAAAAAATTAAAAAAATATAAAATAAGCGCTGCGACTTCGCGAAAGTTTTTTGTTCACTTTGGAGTACATAATTTTGCTGCAAAACATTTTTTTAATTTCGCATGGCTAATCATGCGGAATAGATATCCAATTAAATGTTTTTTTTATATAAAAAATAACGATTTTAATTTTGTTTTGTTATCTGCCAGTAAAATGTGTCATTTAAACATTCGCTTCCTTGTTTTGAGTGAGTCGTATTTATTATTATTTTATTTAAATATGTACGTGCGTTTGTGTGTTAGATTTTAGTTGTGTGTGGATTCCCGAAGCCTCGTGTAATAACACACTTCGAAAATACGGTGTTTTATGTTTTCTTTAGTAAGACATCATATATTATATACTATTCATATTCTACATATATATGTCACAGTTTAAGTGTGAAAACTTGTCAATGTATTCATTAATTGTCAGCTTAAATTTAAGCTTACACTGTTACAATTGGACTATTCAATGTATTAATTAACTAACAAACCTATAAACTCACTCACCTGCACTAAATAGAGTAGAAATGCCAATGCGGCAGAATGAGAGCGAGAATGACAACAAGACGTTGAAATTTTTGAGTTTATGTGAAATGATATAATATGACAGTTAAAAACAATAATTGCGTGAAGAAGGTGTCTGGCTACACCACTAATGCATTAATTACTTGTTTTGAAGCTTGTCAAAAAATTAACTACGACTGTATAGTATAAACATCGACCAGTTAAAGTGTTTACCAATTCCGGATCATGTTTGACATCTCGTCATTTCGGGATTCTCAATCTTTCAACCACGCGATTTCGGGATTGATCATTTACCATAATTTCATGTTTTAGTTTTTTTTTAATATACATATCACTAATTTTAATACAAACAAATAACTGGCGTTACAGTAAGTTACGTTAACGTAAACTACAGTTGCTTGAGATCAATTTGAGTATTAGATATATCACAAACACCAAGATCTTAAATTAAAATTGAAAAAAAATATACCGCCCTAATAAATATTGTTTAAAATTATGACAAAAAAAACTGTGTCTATTCCTGTCTACGACTGCTATTTTTTTTATTTTACCATGTCCGCTCCCAATGTGGAGCATATGGACTCCTAATAGAGTTTATCTCAACAGAAGTGTTTCTACGAGAACTGCTTGTTACTCAGTTGCTCAACCTCACTTTTTACAAACAAAGTAGGTATAGATGAAAGGAATAGGAGGAAAGGGATACAGAAGTCGGGAAGAATTTATATTTTAGCATATTTTTTTATTACGTAGATCCCGGAAGTACGGAATAAATAAATTCGTACGAATCTCTAATCCCGGATTAGATGCCCTAGTCTGAACCCCCATTTTATACTAGGGCATCTAATCTCGGACCCCCTTTTTGATTCCAGGACTTACAAAAGTTACGAATTGACAGATTCTATATGAATATGAGACAAGGTTTTAGCTCATTCAGACAAAGTTCGAATTGACGGATTCCACAATTATTTACACATGTGGGATTTTTTTTAGGTCTTATTACTGATTTTTACGTTCTGTAATGAATCATGAAATCCCGGAATCGGTATTAAGCCGATTCCGGATACGAGATAGATAAATTGTTAGTAAAAACACAATATTTCGTTGTACTTCATTCCACTTTATTTAATGTCAGGACCGGTTTCGCTCATTACGAGCATTGTCAACTGATAAGAAATATAATTTAATAATGCTATTTATACAAAAATGAACAGTTATAAACAACAATTGGCATTGAAAAGAAATTACCAATTACATTAAAAGTGATTCTAAAATAACACAAAATTAATAAATTTAGAATGGGGATTGAAAGTAATTAAAAACATAATTAAAATTTGGGAAATTTTTGACAAAGTGATAAAATGCTACATTAATAAAGTGAATAGGCTTAATGATAGTTTCCTGTTTTTCCCCTACTACTACTACTACTACTTGGAAGCGGGGAAAAACAGGAAACTATCATATAATATAATGCCTTTCCACCAAGTATTGACAGTGAACACCCTAAAAGTGATAGATAAATTGGTTGGGATCCCGGGTCCTGGGACTGTATGCCCTATTCGCTACGTCCCTGCGTGTGTGCGTCAAGGCGCGGTAGATAATGTTATGTTTCGCATTGCACTGGCCAAACAGATCATCATCTGATAAACACATTACGAATTAGCATAAAATAAACACTAATAGTGCTCTTTTCCGCGTTCTGAGTGAATAACTAATTATTGAGAAGTCACGAGAAGATCTTGTCGCGAACGTCGTACTGATACGCTGGATGCAAACATAATTTTGTAATTTATATGCGTAACTTGATGGTTACGTGTGACGCGCCTCTCGCAGTAGAGTTTAAAAAAAAAATCTCATCCCGTGCAGTGTTCATTTATCAGTTGTCTATGTATATATAACTATGTAATTATACAACATACCCCCCCACGAGTTTTTTTCATACATGAACCATAAACCGCTGCGCTTCAATATAGAGCAAATGTTCTACTAATGGAGGCATCTCAAACTGTCTTTTTTTCTTTATTTATAGATTTGCCGCCTGTGTGGTCGAGTGGTCAACATCGTTGGCTACCGCTACGGAGGGCACGGGTTCGAAGCCCGGTACGGGCAGTTTTATAAATTGATTTTTCAATCGATTTATGAATTTCTGTTCAAAGGCATGGATGTATGTGATGTCTTGAATTCCCCCCTCCTACCCATCCTATCCTATGAACGGGGCGTATAGAGAGCGATTAGCTAACCACTAGTCCTGTCCTTGCCCTTTCCTTCTATTCCTACTCTCTTTGGAAAAAGAGAGGTTGAGCAACTGAGTAACAAGCAGTTCTCGTAGAAACATTTTCTGTTGAGATAAACTCCATTAGGAGTCCATATGCTCCATATTGGGAGCGGACATGGATTTTTTCTTTATTTATAGATTTGGCATTTACTTGGTAGAACTTCATTTTAATAGGGTAAAAATAACAAAGTATTTTAGTTCTACAGTTTTTTTATATATTATACGTTGATAGCTATTTCGGCTTTCGCCATCGTCAGAACTATGCTTTAAACGTAAATTTGCTTAGCTATATGTACTGGCTAAGAAGAGATACACAATGCATCATATTATTCACTGTAACTTACTAATTCAAATTCTAATTACAATATTGCACTTATTAAATGTGATTTTATTGTTTCAAAGAACGATAAGCAGTCTGGGGTTTTTAAAAACATTAATTAGGATAATTTAAACTGATATTTATTATTTATTATGCTACAACAAATTTATTAACTATAGCTTTAGTTTTTTCTATTAGAAAAGCTTGTCAATATTATTTTATCCATCGACTCAGCGGTAACTTTTCGAAAGTTCATTTTTAATATTTAATTTGATAATTTTGAAACATGACTTATTGTACAAACTTCCAAACTATGCAACGTGCCAGCATCATCAGACAAATTTAATAATGGAATAAAAATTGTTTATACATTTTTAGTTCATTCGTAACTTCCTGTCTGATGATGCTACTTAAAGAGGCGAAATACGTGTCACAGTTTGTGGCACTGCTTGTTACTCAGTTGCTTAACCTCACTTTTTAACCTTGAAGGAAAGGACTAGAACAGGGCTAGTGGTTAGCTAATCACTTTCGCTACGTCTCATTTTTAGGATAGGGTAGATGGGAGGGGGGAATTCAAGACATCACATACATCCATGCCTTCGAACAGTAATTCATAAATCGATTGAAAAAATAATTTATAAAACAGTCCGTAATGGGGTTCGAGCCCGTGACCTCTGTAATCGAAGTCAACGACGTTCATCACTCGTCCACACTGGCAGCAATTCATAGTTAACTTAGCTTACACAGAACAACTCGCGGATGCAAAGAAATGTGTGTGTGCTCGTCTCGGAATGATTGCTTTTATCATCACAATTAGGGCATCCAATCCCGGACCCTTTTTGCCATCCCGGATTTCAGGATTGAGATACAAAATCACAGGAATTTACGGATATCCCAAAACTGTCAGCGTGGGTACTTTTTTAGGTCTTCCAGGATTTACAAATCGGAAAACGCAGAAATTTGCGGAATTACCAAAAAATACCAAAACTTCGAACTTTCTTATTTTACAACTCGCTAAACTTTGCATATTTTCTCAATCCCGAAATCCCGGCTCTAGTACTGTCACAATCCCGGGATTTCGGTATCATGGAATTGGACGGGATCCCGTATCCCGGTATTGGAGGCCCTAATCACAATTTAGAATGTTACAATTGTCTATTTTGATTTCGCTAGCGCCCTCGATGAGGAACACTGCTCTACTCAACTGTGTTATGATAAAAAAAGCATTTGTGCATTTATTCTGTTGGTACGGATTTGCGTTGTAGACCTGCAGGTCTTTCTTATCTTATCAGTCTACTTATCAGCTTTGTGCGTTGTTATTTCCTTATCTTTTGTTGATCGTGGGTAAACCTATTTGTAATATTAAGTATCTTGTTAAGATATCATGTAAATTAAAAAAAAAGCAGCTGATTCTTATGATATGTGTGATTGTTGTTGTTTTTCGTAAGATAAATGTCAAGTGTATTGTATTACTGCATATGTTTACTCCTAGATATACCTTCCCCTACGGTAAAGTGAACAAAAATATTAATGTATTTTAGCTCTAAGATTATTATTGTACTAGCTAATTCGGTTCACGCCGTCGTACGTTACTTCTACGGGAGCGAAGTCACTGCGAATACGATTGGAAACGGCTTAAAACGAATGAAAGTATCAAATAAACTGATATAACTCTGAGCGGCGAGACCATTTGATATTTTCGTGCCGCACCGAGTCGCTTTGTATTCGCTTTGATTTCGTCCACGTAAGAATAATTTTTAAATTTACATTCACTTAGCTATGTATAACGGTTTAAAAGAGATACACAATACATACATATTTTCATTTTATATTCTGGCATCCTAACTTATATTGAAAAATACAGTATTAAATTTAATATATTTTTTTAATGTTTTCTCGGAACAATTATGATTGTTTTTTTTAATAAGTTTAGTATAATAGTTTCTATATATTCTCTATAATATTTTTGTATAAATTCTAGACGTAACTCACACATTCCGAATTTTACAGGAGGCACAACCAACGTGTTTTGATAATTTTTGACCATATGCAAATTATGAAATAAATACAACCTTGAAGTGCACGGAGACGTCTAAACTGGTGTTAAGTTTATTATATTAATTTAAGAAATTGTCCAAGAAAAACTTTTTTTCAGTATTTTTTTCTTGGTTTCAATTTTCTTAAGCCCATCTTTTTTCAAACTTAGAAGATAAATTTGAATACTAATTCGGCATTTGCAGTTTACATCATTTTGATAGAATGTGTATCAAGTTTGGATACATTGTGATTATTGAAAAAAAGCTGTTTTGAAAAAAAATGTGGGTTACGTCCTTTTTCCTTTCCACAGTCGATATAAATATATTATAAAATGACATTTGTTATCTGTTATAGACACACCGATGTCGGAATGCTTCCAATGCTTCTCATATGAGTCCACATGTTTGAGATTGGTAGCAGACGCTTGAGTTTATCGTGTAATTTTAAGAAAAAATAATATATAATATGTTTATCCACTCAAAAAAGATTTTCTGTTAACTTTATATAATTATGCAAATACAAATTAATGTTACTGTCTGTATCCATAGCAACAAATATATACTTTTATAATGTACCTAGCTTATGTAAAATTGTGTTGCTCTCTCAATTTCCACCGCTACGTTTACATTTTCCCCTTTTCTTGCGTTTTCCACCCGCCAGCCTCCCTTCCTTCTCGCCAACTGAAAGTAAAACTTCTCGGAGTTGCCAGCCGCTTTACGTCGATAGTTCTTATTTTAAAAAACACATCGTGTCTATACTTGGTACTGCCAGTGAAAGTTTTAATGTTATTGTTTTCATCTCTATCGTCGGAGAAGTAAATCCATAGATAAAAAGTACTATCGTAGATAATTCTTTGTTTGAAAAGTTTTGTTTTTACCTACCTATAAAGCATAAGTTAAAATGTTTGCTTTGAAGAGTAAAATCGTTGGTATTAGGGATTGCAATACTGAACGAATGTTACATGTTGTTTTTTAATGCAAACAAATTCTTTCAACTGGGATCGCAATACTGGGCGAGTTAATTAAAATCGGTTATTCATATAAAAAAAACGCCGAATTAACAAAAACAAAAACGAAACCGTGAAAGTGTACATCATGGAATTCGAATCCTTGACCGGCTTAAACCACTCGAGTGAGTCAATTCTGTTGAAATACAGTGAACTCCCCTTTAGAGAAGTATCCAATAGCGTATTTAGCAGTCGCTTCTATAGCGTATTTTTTTACAAAACGTTAAATTTTTAAGGTTAATTTTCACAAATATACATATTTTATTATCAATACATATTTTATAAAAGTGCATTGAAAAAATGTTTGTCAGTAACTGTACCTTGACTTCGCTAGACGTATTCTATGAAATATACTTTCGATGGACTCGGCGGTAACTTTGTGGAAGTCCATTTTAATATAAAATAATTTAGATTATTCCACGTATTGTATTACGTACTTAAACAAGCATTTGTGAAAGTAAGTCTGTCTTAGATGCCTCCAAAAGAGGCGAAACACGTGTCAGTTTTATATTCTATGAAATATATTTAAAAATGGGAAAACTGTTCTCTTGATCTCTTTCAATCCACAAAATACAATTGAAAGAACCTAACCTCAAATTTTGTATTTCCATATAACGTAGTATTCCTACAGCGTAGTACCAATCTCTACGCTGTAGGGAGTCGACAGTACTTCATTTAAAAGTAATGCTATTGAAATATTTCTCAAGCGATATTATAGCTTGCGGGGGGGGGGGTATGTACTAACAAAATATTATTTATTAATTCGTTATTTATTACGTTCAACTTTTCACGGTGATTTTGTTATTAACATTTATAGACATCGGCCTTTTAAAGAGGTACGTAAGTGCCTGACCAATAAGTGGGTCACTCTGCATTGACCACTGTTATCAAATTATTTATAAGACTTCCGCTGGCAGATTCATCGATTTGATTTACTCATTTTAATGCACACTGAATACATCAAACAATTGAATTCAATTTTGAATCTTTCAAACTTTGTACACTTCTACAAGTTGTGTCAATGAAGACACAGACTTTACCTTTTGACATAGTCAGACATTTAGGTGCATCGATGGAATTGAAAAAAAACTTATGCAAGTGTACGAAATTTGATATTGAACTTTCATCGAGTATCTGTAGTCAATATGTTAAATTATTGATTTCTATTTGTATTCATATATAACATACGTGGGCAAATGCGGCTTATCATTGGGTTAAGTGTGGCTCACAATATCTTCCTATAAAAATGTTTTTTATACTTAATATAGCAATTAAGATTTGTGTAGAAATGTAATTAAATTTGAATTCTTGTATTCAATACTACGTGAGAACGTGACAATGATGTGGCTCTTTATCTATATAAAAATCTAAAATTTGGCTCTCGTTAACCTCAGCTATGCACATCTGATATATAATAAAAACTATTAACTCAGCGTCAGTTTAATTTCATCCGCGTACTTGACTGCTTGAAGATAGTAAAAGGCTAAACCCAAGTCGTTCGTTGGTCACAAAAGTCATCTACAAAATTTTTAACCATTTAAATTGTCATTTTTCTCGAAAATTTGTCAAAGGTAGTTAGTTACTGCTTTCTTCCTAAGCAGATTTTTTTATTTTTATATACGGATATGTACAAAAACAAATCCAGTCGATTATGAATTCAGTGACGGATTACGCACTTGAGAGTCCATAGGCGCAATACATTTTGGCAAAAGGCCCTTTTATTCGAACAACGTAAATGTATATATAAGTTAATAAAAACACAATAATCCTTTGTACTTCATTCCACTTTATTTAATATGTCAGGACCGGTTTCGCTCATTACGAGCATCGTCAACTGACAGTTGACGATGCTCGTAATGAGCGAAACCGGTCCTGACATATTAAATACAGTGGAATGAAGTACAAAGGATTATTGTGTTTTTATTAATATAATGCCTTTCCACCAAGTATTGACAGTGAACACCCTAAAAGTGGTATATATAAGAATAATTATTGAAAACAGAAAAAAATGTGTTGGTTTTATTTATACAATATTTTTTTCCATATCCGTTCCCAACACGGAACATGTGGTCACTACATATTTCCTCCAAGATTCTCTTTCCCCCACCAGTCATTTTGTTTTCTACAAGGTCATCCCAGCGTCCCGTAGCTCTGCTGAGTAGATGGTCATCAGTGGTCTTCTACGACGCCGGGATCCATATGGTTGGTAGAAGAAAAAGGAAGGGTTCAGACTCGCTTGAGGCCATGTCCAATCCAGGACCATCGTCGCTTTTTTATGTTGGACGTAATAAGAGACTGGTTATTTATAATATTATTATATGCCATTTTTGGGGCCCCTTAGATTCGGAGGCCCCAAGCGCGCGCCTCTTGCGCTTATTGGTTAATCCGCCAGTACATACATTTGGCCTGTGTGGTCAAGTGGTAAACATCGTTGGCTACCGCTACGGAGGGCACGGGTTCGAATCCCAGTACGGGCAGTTTTGTAAATTGATTTTTCAATCGATTTATGAATTTCTGTTTAAAGGCATGGATGTATGTGATGTCTTGAATTCCCTCCTCCCACCTATCCTATGGACAAGGCGTATCGAGGGCGATTAGCTAACCACTAGTCCTGTCCTAGCCCTTTCCTTCTATTCCTACTCTCTTTGGAAAAAGAGAGGTTGAGCAACTGAGTAACAAGCAGTTCTCGTAGAAACATTTCTGTTGAGATAAACTCCATTAGGAGTCCATATGCTCCATATTGGGAGCGGGCATGGTAAAAAAATATACATTTGAGTAAAAACCGTCACTTTGAGTATAACATAATACGATATTCGATATAGCAGCTCAGCAGGGCAGCTCAATTATGATTTTTATGAATATATTTTATTATATACGCTATTTGCATATTTAATTTTGCAGTCCCGGTGTATTTTAGTTCTTTAAGAGACTTGGGTGTATTCCAAAAAAATCCATTTAGAGAATTAATTACGTTTAGATTTTCTGGCTTATTCAATAAATGAGGTTTGTAATTTATTTTTCACGCCAGTAAATTTTCTGACTACTTTAAAATGCAACAAAAATCCCCCCCCCCCGTTAAGGTCAACGGGCTTACAGCTAGTATTACATAATTATCTACACCGAATATCGATAGTTTTTTTTTTTGTATGTGTCACGAAAATTCGACGTGCCGATTTCAAAACCAGGAAGTATTCCATATCGCATGGTGGCCAACTGTTTAGTTTGTCGTGCAGTCTCTCTCTCGGTGTTGCCCTCGTTATCGGTCGGGTCTTTTGTTTTTGGCGGGGCGCCTGCATTCGGGCGGCCTCGTTCTCCGCGACCCGCACGCTGCGGTTGTTTTGACGATTACACCGCGGCTAGGCAGGCGGTTTGTATTTTGTGCGGGTACCGGATATGCACGCGCTCAGCGATTATGCAAGGATTTGACACGAGTGAATCATAACAATTCTGTATGAGTTTAATAATATTATTGTGCGCTATATTATTCGGTTTTTACATCAATATATTCTTTTAAATATGTGTATACATACAGCGGTGGGTTGCCAATACGTTAACAATGTTCTCGCTTTATCTCAAAGTAATTAATTCTTGGTGTTCTTGGGAAGGAGTGAATTTGGTATCACTCTTATGCAATTACATGCAATTTACCGCAAGCTTATCAATCTAAATGGCTAAAACTGTACTACTGTGTATGTATACTGAAGCTGTAGTAGATAATACCTAAGTCAGAAATTACAGTTATTTACTAATTTTATCTGAAAATATTGTGTTCTCTCAAATTAACAAGGGGCTCACCAGCCTTAGTAAAAATTAACAAGGGGCTCGCGCGAGCACCTTCGAACCAGGCTCCAGCGAACCAATCTTCAATTTTTATATGAGTTATATCACTTTTTTACAGGGTATTTTGTGAAACATATCAACCGTGTAAAAAGATTAACTTTTATTTCCATTTTTTAGGAGTTGTCCGTCTAATGAACTTGACTATTGAACACTGTATACCAGTTGTTCCCAAAGTGGTTCCTACAGACCCCCAGGGGTCCCTGAGACCGCTCAGAGGGTACGTGGCCGGTCAAAATTAATTTGGGGGTGTTATTTCCCTTGGGAGTTACTTCACTTGGAGGTCCGTGGTCAAATTTTTCTCCATGAACTGGTCCGTGAGCATAATAAGTTTGGGAATCACTGCTGTATACCAATCCGAACGCCGAATACCAATCTTTATGATTGATGTCATAATTAACAATGCGCTTCTGTGGTATTACAAATACTTTTTTAAATATTTCGAAACAATCTATTAATTGTCTGGCTTCCATACAAGACCTAACGCGTTCGACTTCCAGTACAAACAGAATTTTACAATCGATTTTATGTTCGAGTGCATGGATGCTTGTAATGTCTTAAAATCCCCCCCTCCTCCACTATTACAATCCTAAAATAAGGTAATTTAGTTATTAGCCTTCCAATAGTTTAGTCGTAGCGTAGCCCTATCCTTTCTATATCTACTCTCTTCGAAAAAAGAGAGGTTGAGAAACTGAGTAACAAGCAGTTATTGTAGAAAATAAACTTCTGTTTAGATACCACCATTAGGAGGCCATATGATCCACATTAGGAGCGGACATGGATTTAAAAAAATATATATTTACTGTGTAAAAAAACATTGGAATATTTTTACGAATGTATAGAATTGATTTATTGTCATGTTGGCACGATAAGACATTTTGCATAATAATATAATTGAATAATAAATCAATATTTATAATTATATATACAACTCTGCAGCGCAGTTTATGGTGATTTTCTCTTTGTCAGTTTATCGATATTTACCAATTGCATCAATTTTAAAATTACACAATAAAATTTGTGTAACGTTATCATTATTGTAACATGACAACACTGTATGCCGGAGTTTAAAACGTACTGACCAGGGCGTCCAATCCCGGCTCCTTTTTCGATTCCAAGAATTCGGGATTCATAATTTTCAATCTCGGAATTTCAAATTAAATTTGTGTTCATTATTGGCTGCAATCGGATATATTTGTTTTGCGAACTTTTTATGATATATCAAGAATGAGACAACCATGTACTACAAACAAACTAAGGCTAACAGTCGGTTATTATTTAACATGGTGGTTAATTGGGAAGTATTCTGGTTTTACATTTGAATTTTTACACGCTATTTTGAACGCCGAAATCCTGGTATCGGTTATAAGACGATCCCGTAATTACGGTGTCGCTAAATTGGAAAACGTG
>CM062835.1:24114455-24130676 GCA_031772345.1 Himalopsyche anomala
TGATCACATTTTAACAACTCAGCGCAGTTGCGTCAAAACTTTGGACCACCATATCTCAAAACTACTAATTTCTAGTTGTAGCACTATGAAACAAAGCCATCGACACTTTTCAAAGCTCAATTAATGGTAGTTCATTCTACTGTCGAGAACTGCTTGTTAAACAGTTGCTCAACACTTTTTCAAAGTGAGTCGGGAGATAAGGATAGGGAACAAGAGTAGGACTTGTGGTTAGCTTAGCGTTTTTGCTATACAGGCTCCAATTTTATTAATTCAGGCACATTTACCGCTTGCAATTATTTTTGACGTGACAACGTCTTATAAATCGATGACGCCCGCTGCACGCACGAAAAAACATGACTCATTGTCCCGTTTGTTGCGTTGCGCCGAAGGCAAGCGTGCGAGCGATAGAGAGGCACGATCGGCCTACCGTTCGGATTGTGCCGCATCTATCTCTAGCACATTGTTACTTGTAAATAAACTGTTCATCAAAGTAATAAACATATTTGAATTAATGAGTGCGAATAAAATATATCAATAAAAAATTGTAGATTTCATTTCACTCCTTCTTCGTATCCATACAAAATAATGATAATTCAATAAAAATGATTCCATTTTATTCATAAAAGTATGCAATCATTTCATCAATGTTTTCTTATGACGTTGTCACGTTAAACTGTCGTCCGTAAACCGACTTTACAGACAACCATTTTTTTTCTTAATATTACGTACTATCGCATTGTTCCAAAAATAATCATTTTGAAACTAATGCTTAGTTGGAATATTAAATCGACCATTGTAACATTTTTTTTTAACACATTTTTGCCCGAATTTTCCTGTAAATTATACAAATAAAAAAAAACACTGCTCACTCCGAAAGGTTCAAACCTAAAAAAATACTACACGAAACGATCCCCACGCTTGCTAGCTGTAGAATGATTGAGACTGAAGCAATTTCAACTTTTATTGTTTCATGCATAATGGAGTGGAAGTAAAAATACTTTCTACGAGAACTGCTTGTTACTCACTTTTTCCAAAGAGAGTAGGAATAGAAGGAAAGGGCTAGGACAGGACTAGTGGTTAGCTAATTGCTCTCGATACGCCCTGTTCATAGGATAGGATGAGCGGGAGGGGGGAATTCAAGACATCACATACATCCATGCCTTTGAACAGAAATTCATAAATCGATTGAAAAATCAATTTATAAAACTGCCCGTACTGGGATTTGAACCCGTGCCCTCCGTAGCGGTAGCCAACGATGTTGACCACTCGACCACACAGGCGGCTAAAATATTTAATGTTCCAATATTGAAACACTGGACAAAAATGGGTAAATCTAATTATTTCAATAATAACTCGCATATTGAAAACACTTAATTTATTGATCCAAACCACGGCAATGGTCGTGATATTAATTCAATCATCATGTTAAGGTGCGATTGTAATAAATCAAAAAATATTGTCAGAAGTGGGATTCGAACCCACGCCCTCAGAGAGGACCAGAAGAGCTCGCCCCGATCTACTCGGGTAAGGTTAATTGCCTTGAGTCTGGCGCCTTAGACCGCTCGGCCATCCTGACATGGTGGCACGGTGACAAAATAACCATTCTAGTTAAAATAAAGATAAGTGTACAAGATTAACTAAAAAAAGAAAATTTACTATCTATTTATACAACAAATTCTTATCTCTGCTGTTATGAAAGTGCCGATATCATTATGCACGCTTAGTAAATAACTCGGCAAAAAGAAAAAGATGTCACGTTTTTGTTGGTCGTTGTTGGTACGTATTAGTTAAAAAAGGAAAATCTTTTTATCTATCTATTTTAGAGCTAAAATAATCAAACACAGTACCGTGAGTATACTGGCGAAAATTCAAAATGCGACTGTTTTGACCAGGGGTGGGAAACCTGTTCATATCTGAAGACAAACATTCATTTATCTGATTATGAAGGCCGCAAGTAAGAAAACGTTGACAACCCCCTCTTTTTTCGGTTGGTTACAGTCTTTTTCCAAGCCCTTGCTTATATTTTTTGATTAATGGCATCAGAGAAGACAAAAGGCCGCAGGTTCCCCTCCACTGGTTTTGAATGATGAATGCACATAAATTGATTTAACATGCTTTATTTTCTGGAAACTTTTTTTTTCTACTTTTTTTATGCTGGCTTCCGTACCGGATCTCACTAAGGGGCGTATAAATGGAGTATTCAAATTATTTTAATATACTCTAATAATAAGGTTTATTTTATTCAGACGTTTGTATTTGTTTGTTGTAATTCTATAAAATTCAAAAAAGAGAGGTTGAGCAAATGAGTAAGAAACAGTTCACATAGAAAACTTCTGTTGAGATACCTCCATTAAGAAACCATATGCTTCACATTGGGAGTGGACATGGATATTTAAAAAAATATTTTTATGATTCCAAGTTATTTTTTTCATTATTTATAAAAAATATGGAATGATTTGTGAAAAAAAGGGCGCGCCAATAATCGTTGCCTAGGGCGCCAAACAATCTCGCGCAGGTACTGCTCACGAGTTCCAGTACGAATAGCATTTTTTCGATTTTTGTTCAAAGGCATAGATGTTTGTGATGTCTAAAAATACTCTCCCATCCTTCCGATTATTTAGTAACTAGGCGAAGCGATTAAATTTCGCGAAACTCCTATAGATAAACAGTTGCATGCCATTTATATTCAATGAATAGTAGTACTAGTAGTAGACAGTTATTGTTTCTTTTATTATGTTTAGAAATGATCTGCAAACAGTGGTGATTCTGGAAATAGTTTAACAAGCACATTCTTATAGTTTATGTTAATAAACTTTTCTGGAACTTGTTTACCAATTTTGTATTTTTTTCAAATTATATTTTAGTCATCATTTTTATAACTATTTTGGTAAATTCACGTTTCATGATTTATAATCTAATTATATCTGCAATTACACATATAACATAATTTTCCCAAAAAGTAAACCATCCAAATGCTGCAGACCGCAGGATAATAATTGTAATATCGACTGTGGAAAGGAAAAATGATGTAACACACACATATCAAATTTTACAGTAGGCGCAAAAACGTGTTTTGATGATTTTGGGCCATATGCAAATTATGAATTATACACAACCTTGAAGTGCACGGAGACTTTTAAATTGGTGTTTAATTGACATAATCTAATATTAATTAAAGAAATTTTCTAGGAAAAACTTTTATTTCAGTCTTTTTTCTTGGTTTTAATTTTTTACAAGCTCAACATTTTCAAAATTAAAAGCTAATTTTAGATACTAATTCGGCATTTGCAGCTTGTATCCTTTTGATAGAACGTGTATCAAGTTTGATACATTGTGATTATCGAAAAAGACCTTTTTTGAAAAAACTGTGAGTTGCGTCTTTTTTTCTTTCCACAATCGATATGTTACAAAAATAACATCATTTCAATTCGTAGAATTTCACGCATTTTCCAGAAAGGACAAATAAAAATATTAATTGTGACAAATCTCTAACCGCACTTTATTACAGATAATAACGAAATTAAAACTTATCGTTAGTGCAAGCACAGTGCAAAATCTTATCGTTAAAAATGCCAATTTGTTCGGTGACGCAAGCTAACTAGTTATCGTAACCTTATGATTATCCTCATTCTTCCATAAGGGGTCAATCGCAACTTGCCTTTGAACTATAATAGTGCTTTCTTCTGTTTGGAAGGGTAGATCCTATCATTTAAATGAAATTATTTCGTAAAACTAATCATTGGTGAACTATCTGTCATTGAAAATTTTATTTACATCAGCTAAAGTATATATAGTTTTCTCAAAACAGCTTTTTTTCGATAATCACAATGTATCAAACTTGATACACGTTCTATCAAAAGGATGTAAGCTGAAAATGCCGAATTAGTATCTAAATTTAGCTTTAAAGTTTGAAAAAAGATGAGCTTGTGAAAATTGAAACTAAGAAAAAAGACTGAAAAAGAGATTTTTCCTGGACAATTTCTTTAATTGGTATTAGATTATAACAATTAAAAACCAGTTTAGAAGTCTCCGTGCACTTCCAGGTTGTGTATACAGTGGAACCTCTCATAGCGAGTAATTCGCATAACGAGCAAAACAGATTGTGAAATAAATGCTCCCTTAACAAGCGACATTTCGTATAACGAGAGACGCAGAGTTTTGGAAAGATCACTTTCACATCGTTACTTGCCTCAAGATGATTGACAAGGCGTGGGAAGGGATTACCAAGAGGACCCTCACTTCTGCTTGGTAAAAGCTTTAGCCAGAGAGCGTTGTAGAATGTGATAGGTTTCAAACAGTACCTGTGGAGTCTACAGTCAACGAGGTTGTATCTTTGGCCAATATCATGGAACTGGAGGTGGATAAGATCGATACTGATGAGCTTGTGGAAGAGCACAGTCAAGAGTTGATCTCCGAAGAGCTTATGGAGTTACATTGTTTTTCACAGCAAGAAGTTATGGAGGAGTTTTTTAGTGGACGAGGTATTAATATGCTATAAGTGGATTTAATGATTAATGGTATTACCGTTTCCTCTTTGGTAACCATGGAAATTTGTCTGTTTGAAATATCAGAGATTAGGTGGTGCTAGTTTACCTGCCCTTCAAGACCACACAATGCGCTGCTGTCACAACGTATCTGTCAGAAATGAGCGTACCTCCACAATCAAATTCTATCTCCAAGTCATTTGCGTAGCCCAGAGCAACCTTAAACATAAAAAAGTGTTTAAAATAAAATGGCAAGTAATTGACAGGTTTTACAGGAGAGTCAAAGCCTCTCCGAAAAAAGAGACGCCTACGGTTTCTCGAAAGTCGAAGCTCTTTCATCTAAATCACAGCTTGTCAATCTGGTCCGTACCACTCATTAGTGGGCGATTGATGCTTCCTCGGAGAACGGTGATGATTTTAACATTATATATTTTTTCTGTTTTTATCGAAATTATTACAATATAATTAAAAAGATAAATCGTTTGAAAATTACTCAAAGAGAATACTTTCTTTTGAGGATTTTTTTTAGAACACTCCGTTCACAACTTTTCCGCACAAGAAAATTCCGCGCATTGATTCTTCCGAACATATAAAACTCCGGTCACGGAATATTCCGTACATTTATATATTTTTTACATTCGAGATTCGAAATCAAAAAGACAAACACACATTATTTAAACTTTTACATTAACCTGCAAAATATTTGACACCCTTGAGTAAAGCCATTAAATATTTAAAAAAAACAATAATTTAAATATACGTTATATGATATGTGCGGAGTTCTCTATGTACGGAAGTTTCCGTGTAGGGAAAATCGGTGTAGGGATAATTCGTTTTTAGAATAATGTTGTACGGGAAAATCCATTAATTAGAATTTAATGCAAGAATCAATATGATTGTATGTAATTTTTGATAATTTTATTTCTTACTAGTATAGTGATGGTAAGCTGGTAAGCTCTAATAAACAAAAAGAATTCATTACATTAACACCTTCGTATTTATAAATAGGTATATTTCTTTTGTGATATTTTTGTTGTCATTACTACATATTCTAAAATGAAAATTGAACTTCATCAGGATTCAAATAGGAAATAATAGTTTAAATTCGTACCATGTGCGGAAATTCTCCAAGGCCTGCTTCGGTCCCACCAATTATTTGTGTCGCTACAGAACCTGGCATAGTTCTGATGTATTCCTCACATTCTGGAAAATATAAGGAATCCTACTTACTTAGATCGTGTACGCTTTATGTGAAGTCTACACTCTATGACAACTGTTTGTTACTCAATTAGGTAACCATGTATTTTTCGAAGAGAGTTCATGCTTTTACGACTGCAGAATTTACATTAATTATATCATTTTTTTTTCACCACCATTTAAATTAAATGCTTTTAAAATATTATCGTTCGATAAAATAAAAACGCTTTAAAATCATGCATGAAATAACATATCAGTTTACTAACAAGACTTCCGTTGGCTTCCTTGGCAGATCTCAAGCATTTTTTTCATTTCTCTTCGAAGTAATGGATGTTTGTTATATCTAAATATTCTCTCCCACTATCCAATCCTTAAATAACAAGGCATCGCGAGAGCGATTGGTTGACCACAAGTACTGTCCTAGCCATATTCTTCTATTTCTACTACTCTCTGTTAAATCAAAGGTTGAGCAACTAACAAATAATTTTTGTTAAAAAGGCTTTTCCTTATTATATGGTCCACATTTTGAATATAGAATCTGGTTATAGGATGTTTACTTAAATTGTATATCTTTGATATGCTTCTGATTCTTCTACAAATTGTGACATGTGTTTTGCGTTCATGAGAATCAAATTATTTAGACCATAGGTTCCAAAGTGGTCCGTACGGACCCCGGGGTCCGTGAGAATTGCCAGGGTGTCCCTGATAGGAATAAAAAAATGGGGTCCACGAGATGTAAATGGGGTCCACGGACCGGAATCAATGGAATCAAAATCAGAACTTAAGGTACAGTTTAGAAAGGGTTACCAGCAGTTTTGGCTGCAGAAAGATATCCCTGTTGCTTATCCTGTATTGTGGGCTATCGCAAGAATGTTTTTGATAGCATTTCCTTCTTCGTACCTCGTGGAGAGAGGTTTTAGTGCGGTTTTAATCGGTTGCAAATCACTGAACGTAAAGATTTACGAGTTTACGACTGTACCTTACAATTTGAACCCAAATATTGACCAATTGATATCGGAGCATCAGTTTCATCCCTCTCATTAACAGATTTTATTATTTTATGTAAGAATTTGATTGTGAATTGATTTGTTCATTTTCATTAAAAAAAATTCACTAATGATAAGAATAAAAATTTAACATATTTTTTTTTACAATTGTCCACTATACAAAAAACCCTATCACAGTGTGCTCATATTTGTATTTAAAAAAATTAGAAAACTTCACTATTATGCATCCTGGGGAGGAGGTCCACGAAGAATAAAATACTGGGCTTAGGGGTCCACGGGGAAATAAGTTTGGGAACCATTATTTAGACTAATAAAATATTTTGCAGGTCTTTTTTATAAAAGTACATGTTGACTATTATTCCAAGCTTATGAAGTACACGATGGAAATTTTTTACTTTGAAAGTTTTCACCGTCGTTTTTCTGAGAAAAAATATAAAAAAATAGCATCAAATGACAAATGATTAATTTACGAATTTCATGATGCGTTTGTTCGATAAATACGAAGGTTTCCCCTTATTACTTTTGCATTTTATCAATCGGAAGTGACCACAACAATTCACAAATGGGTGTGAAGTAATGAATCATTGTGTCAATATTATTCCATTGTGTCTAACGGTGAATGGATTCTTCCAAAATCATAGTATCCGTAAAATAAAACTTCCTACACCGATTCTTTTTAACAAGATTCTTCCGTACACAGACATTTCCGTACATAGAAAACTCCGGACACAGAATATTCCGTACATTATAAATATATAGTTTTATTACAAAGTGTAATGTCTTATTAAATGTCAAAACACGTTCTAACACTTCCTCTACGGTGCTAAAAAATACTTCCGATATGTTGCTGGCCCTTGAAGAATCATGTGAAAAACATTTTTTTTTAAATATACTTCCTGGGTTTTTACTCCATCAAACGGCGGTTAGTGTAAAAACATGTTTTTTCACTTGGTTCTTTAAGGGCCAGTAACACATCGAAAATATTTTTTAGCACCGTAGGGGAAGTGCTATATAATAAACTCTTCTTATATACATATAGATATAATGATTTAAATTTTTGCTTGTTTTCATTTCGAAAAATACTTGGTACAGTTGACATTACACATTAAAAAAAAACCCTATCCTTTAAATTAAATGTACGGAATATTCAATGTCCGGAGTTTTCTATGTTTCTATGAAGATTCTTTTTGCGAAGAATTACGGAACTCTGATGCTTTTCTAAATGAGGTGTTAGAGATGTAAATCCGTAGCAAAGTGTAGCAGGTGCAATTTTGAGTAACTTAGTAGATAGAGATTCGTTAGATGCTTAAAAAATCTTCATTTATTTTTTATTTACATAGTGAAAAAAATATTCTTATTCTTAAAACTTAAAGTCACAGTCAGTTAATTAATTTTGCATTCTTACTTTCTTCGGCTCTACTAGTCACTTTCATCTTTGTTGGTAAGTCAGGAATAGAAGATGAGCTAGTTTCTGTAATATGCAAAAAAAGTCATTAAATAATAAATATAATATTAATAAACTATTCCGTAAGCCTTGAGTTAAATTATATATCCCCCAAAAATGCAATCAGTCGAAAGGCTGTAATCAAAAAGTGGGTCCTCGCCTCTGCCTTAGATACTTACAAAAATGGGTGAGAATGATGGATACAACCTTTTTTATACAAACTCGCTCCAAATGTAGAGCATGTAGCTTCATAATGGAAGTATCTCAACAGAAGTTTTTCTACGAGAACAGTGTGTTACTCAGTCGCTCAACCATGGTTGGCAATCGACTTATTAAAATGTCTTGTCTGTCTCTTTTCGATGGATTCATTGTGCTACCGATATGTGTTTGAAAATAAATCCAAAGATCACTTAAAAATTGAAAGCAAAGATTATTTCCCAATTAAAAAAACAGGGCACAGTTAGGTAGTATCCAATCCCGGACACTTTTTGTGATTCCGAAATTTCGGGATTGACAATTTTTCAATCCCGTTACTGAAAACTCAATATAAATTCGTGTATAAATTGGGATTCGGTATTGAGAGAATTTTTGGTCGAAGATTTTGAAATCATGGGATTTTTCAAACAATTTTCGAATCCAAAATCTCAAGAATTTACGGTTTTGCCCAAATGAACAGCGTGGGATCATTGTTTTTAGGTCTTCCGAAAAATTTTAAATCCAAAATCGCAGGAATTTACAGATATGCTAAAAACAGCGCGACATCCGTGTTTCATTTTCTCAATCCCGAAATCCCGGGATTAGTACTGTCGCGATCCTGGTATTTCGGGATCACAAAATTGGACGGGATCACAGTTACTATTATTGTGTTTATTAAGCTTGTTTGATACTTTACCATCCAGCGAGGAGATGTTGCAGCAGGCTATTTGGATCGCCCCCTCAAATCCACAACTCACAATAGTGGGGCGTATACCAACTTTGAGCTGACTGAAATAGAAGTTGAACATATTGAAATAATCTTCTTCACAAATTACTGTCGAAAGAAGTGACACTTCAACCGCCCTGTCGGCAATTCGGCTGGTGTCATTTGGGTAAAATTTTCAAGATACAGAAACATTTGGTGGACTACCCGAGCAGAATAAGCCGACTTGAAGATTAAGCAATCATTTGTCATACTTTTTTGCAATTTTGTTTAATATAGATTTATAATTAAGCACAGTTCATTTTATGCTCATCCGACAATTCAATTTTTACCACCATCCGCCACGGCCGAACGTTTCGTGGCGGATGGTGGTAAGAACGTGGCGTAACAACGTTATACATACGTACCTTCAGGCAGCGGTGGGCTGCCAATAACAAGGGGCTCGGTAAATGTTATCCATTTTTTTATCTATGTCCGCTCCCTATGTCGAGTATATGGCCTCTTAATGAAGGTATCTCAACGAAAGTTATTTTTCTACGACAACTGCTTGTTACTTAGTCGCTCTACCTCTCTTTTCTCTAGGGATAAAATGATAAGCATAAGACAGGACTAGTGATTAACTAATAATAGCGCCCAGTTGAATTGAAGAATCGGAAGAGTGGGAGGCAATCTTAAGACATCACAAACACGCATTCCTTCGAGCAGAAAATATATAAATCGATCGAAAAAATGTTTTTTCGTACGGACGCCCACAACGCTGAATGAAAAAATGAAACGACAACTAATTTTCAAATTTATCCATCTACAGAAATTGCAGTTATGTGATGATTTGATATAAGACGAATGATTTTCTTATCTTTACAAGGGGCTCGCCGGCCGCGCCAAAATTTAACAAGGGGCTCGCGCGAGCCCCCTCCAGCCCATCCCTGCCTTCAGGTCTTAGTGCTAAGATTGTTTGGAAGCAGTTTTCAGTTCATTTTTTTCTTTATCCATGCAGCATGTAGACTCATAATGGAAGTATCTTAACAGAAGACTTCTAAGTTAACTGCTTTTTACTCAGTTGCTTGACCTCTCTTTTTTCGAAGACAGTAAAGATAGATATAATAGGGTAAGGACAAGACTGGTGGTTATCTTACCGCTCTCGTTTTTTTTGTTGTTATCCATGCCTGCTTCAAATGTGGAGCAAATGGCCTTCTAATGGAGGTATATCTCATTGTTTGTTATTCATTCGCTCAACCTCTCTTTTGTGTGTGTAGTAGGGATAAGTTTAGGACAGGATCAGTGGTTAACTAATCGCTCTCGCTACGCCCAGTTATTAAAGAATCGGAATGGGTGGGAGGGAATTTTTAGACATTACAAACACTCATGACATTGAATAGAAATCGATAAATCAATCGAAAAGATGCTGTTCGTACTGGGACTCGAGCCCGTGAGATCCAACACAGTAGCCCATAACGTTAACAGCTGTGCCATAAGGACTCAACAACTCACTCGTTACGCGCTGTTGTTTTAGGATTGTAAGGGTGGGGCTTGTTTGACATCACTTTTTCGGGTACATCATGAGATTACATCAAATTAATGATAGTCTTATTAAACTTTTCTTACTTTAATAATTCAGGGCATTCGAGTACCGGCTTGCATTCGCCAAGCGACCAGTCTTCGAAAAAGCAACTTCCACTGTCTAGAATAAAACAAAAAATATATACATACCGACATTAATTTTAGAGGCAAGAGAATAAGTTTTGTAAAATTGACATCTATCAATGAATGTTTTATTAACGAATCATTGATCAAGTCCAGTTTAATTGATTGATTTTAATATCTAATACATAAAAAATGAATATTTGTTTGTTCGTACTTTATGTGTTGCCACACCGCTCATCCGATTGCAATAAAACATTGATAAACTTTTTGCTTGCACTTCCGGGAAGGCTATAGGCATAGTAAAATTAACTTACAGTGTGTGATTTTTTTTCAATGAATATAATATGTAATTCATACATAAAACATATGTATATATGCTCACAGACAGACATTACTGTGTTGAGTAAAAAGTACGTCTGTACTCCTTTACAGAAAATATGGCGCCGAAATACATATACGTACATACTCAAGCTAAAGGACTTGTACCATAATATTACAATCTATGGGATGAATCTTTTAGCACTAGACCAAAAAGTTAACATTATATTATAATATTTATGAATTAGTACTACAAATCATTTTTATAGCTTAGAAACTATCATGAGAGACTGACATTGTTTCATATGGTGTTTGTTGACTTGCTTGCGAATTATGAAGATGTTTCTCAATGAAAAGGAACGCATTCATTTAAAAATATATATTTTATTGGTGCTAATCTGCAAGAAGACATTTAGACACCTAAATTATTGATAAGGAAAAATTAAATATACAACTTATCAATGTAATTAATTAAATCAATTTTTACTCACCATAATCATACAGGGCTTCTAGGTTGGGTATTGAAATTATAAACAGTATTATTATTTCACGACACCACTTTATAGATGTAAACATTTTAATAATTTTTGATTAAATTAACATTAAAATATCTGATGGCACGCTACACAAAATTCATTATTTGACTTTGAATTGTACAGATTTTTACATAAGTGATATTTGTTGTTATTTGATACACTTCTTTTAATAATTTGATATTTAATAAATATTCAAAACAATCTTACAATATTAAATGTTGACGTAATGAACTAAATTTAGATTGTTTTATTATTAAAGATGAGATGCAGAGGCGTACGTTGTAATAAATACATTTTTAGAATTGTATCATTCATTTATGGTTCCCGGTAAATTGCTCGAATGGAAATTGCTCGAATAACAAGATAATCAATTTGTTTCCGTTTGTTCTGTCTTAGACCTAGTCTTCTATGTGTTCTGGAAATATATAGAAACAGTTTGAGTAACTAATTAATAAGCAATTCTCGTAGAAACACTTCTGTTGAGATAAACTCCATTAAAAGATTATATGTTCCGCATTTGGAGCGAACACGGTTAAAATAAATACTTACGAAAAATATTTTTATATTTCACTCTCTAAACAAGTGTCGCACAAGATAAAAATGAAATTCGTAGAAAAAGTCGTGAAAAATCTTTTAAATAACCAAGCAATTCGAATAATTTGTAATTCGAGCAATTTCCATTCGAGCAATTTACCGGCTACCTTCATTTATCATTTATCAATGTTTTTTGACCAGGGCTTGAAAACCAGGATAAAGGATATCCGCAAATTTCTGGGTTTTTGAAATCAACATAAAATTATTAGAATAATCCATGATTTCAAAATCACCGACCAAAATCTTTCTCAATCCCGAATCCCAATTTATACACGATTTTACGTTGCGTGTTGAGGGATCGAAAAATTGTCAATCCCGTAATCCCGGGATTGGATATCCTAATTAACAGCAAGCAATGGCAAAGTCTCTTGATTTGACAGATAATAAGCTCAAATTTTAAAAATAATTCTACCCAATGAGGAACATAAATTATAGTAAATTTAAAACAATCTTTCAACAGTGTAACCCTCTTTGTGTGTACGCCAATGCTCGACATTTCAATTGATAAGACTAATCATAAAACACGAGTACAGACTCATTTTTTTTTACATTGGTCACTGAATACTAATAATTATATTTTATCTTACCAAATGCCTATTAACTAAAAAAATAATAATAAAGTTTGGGTAATATTTAGGTATGGTCGGTTTCGGTCGGTTTCTATCGGTTTCGGAATTCCCCGCCGTCATCATTGTTTATATGTGTTACCTCGTCCGCTCTTAATGTGCATATTAACTCCAATGTAGTTTATCACAACAGAAGTTTTCTGCTAGAACTGGTTGTTACTCAGTTGCCCAACCTATCTACACGAATAAATGCTGTTCGTACTGGGACTCGAACCAGTGAGATGCGATACGCGATGTATAACGCTAATCACTGCGCCACAGGACCCGACAAATTCATTATTAACATTTTTTTAAACGACTTGCCATAACCTAATATTGTTATTTTGTCAAAAAACATAGTTTTTAAATGCAGGGATCTAATATTAAATTATTCTATGACTTTTTATACGCGGTTTACAAATTGCGTGGGGGCCCCAGATTTCTAGCCACGTCTCACTGGTTCCTTAGAATGCTACGTGATGAGCTCGTTTACATCTCCTAATTCTATGCAATTTCAGTATGAAAGCTCACTCGTAACTGGAGACTCCAATACAGCGGTGGGCTGCCAATACGTTAACAAAGGGCTCGCTTAATCTCTAAGCAATTCTCGGTGTAAATTGCTAAAAATGTACTACACTGTATACTAAAGCTGTCGCAGATAATATATACATAAGTCAGAAATTGCAGTTATATACTAATTTGATCTGAGAATATTGTTTTTTCTTAAATTGACAAGGGGCTCGCCGGCCTTAGTCAAATTTAACAAGGGGCTCGCGCGAGCCCCCTCCAGCCCACCCCTGCTCCAATTCGAGTATCGAATACTCGATACTCGAGAATACTCATCATTTTTTTTAAGTACTCGATACTCGTAATTTACAGATGAAGATTTATGAAGAGTCTTGCGCGTGGAATTTACTATCAGGTGATATTTTTTAAAAAATGATTTTGCCCAGTTTTGCCAGACCATGCGAGAATTTCTTTTGTTACTTTTGCTTTGGGTCCTGCTGACTTATTTTATCAATGACAAGTTTATTATTACGAGAGTATAGACAAGAGAAAAAATAAAATATTGAAAAATAATCTTTTTGTTTTGCCAGCTGTGGTATAATAATTTTACACGCCTTTACGCGTACATTAATATTTCTTTGTCATTTATAACAGCCACGCATCAGTGGTGATCAAGTAGATTTTTAAATTATATATTTGTACACAAATTTGAATTAATAATATATATTTTAGTACATCTGAATCTACTCGAGTATTTTTTTTTTTACCATGTCCGCTCCCAATATGGAGCATATAGACTCCTAATGGAGTTTATCTCAACAGAAATATTTCTACGAGAACTGCTTGTTGCTCAACCTCTCTTTTTCCAAAGAGAGTAGGAATATAAGGAAAGGGCTAGGACAGGACTAGTGGTTATCTAATCGCTCTCGATACGCCCCGTTCATAGGATAGGATGGGTGGGAGGGGGGTATTCAAGACATCACATACATCCATGCCTTTGAACAGAAATTCATAAATCGATTGAAAAATCAATTTATAAAACTACCCGTACTGGGATTCGAACCCGTGCCCTCCGTAGCGGTAGCCAACGACGTTGACCACTCGACCACACATGCGACGAGTATACTCGAGTATTTTAAAATTTTACCACTCGATATTCTAGTACATAGGTTCCCAACCTTTTTCGGGTGGCGACCCCTTTTTATAAAATCTCATGTGACTAGCGACCCCCCCCCGAGGAATTTGAAATCCTTGATTTGCTATACTTTTCCTGCGGATTATCTCCGAAACTACTTTTTTTAGCTCACCGAGGAATTTGAAATCCTCGATTTGCTATACTTTTTCCCCGGATTGTCACCGAAACTCTTTTTTTTTTTTTAACTCACCGGGGAATTTGAAATTGCTATATTGTTCAAATCTACAAAATCGAAAAAGTTAGCGACCCACAGGTTGGAAACCCGTGCTCTAGTAGTTGAGATGTCGAGTAATTGGACTTACAACTCAAATAAAAAAAATAAAACAATCAAGTTACGACAAGTATTTAAAAAAAAATCGTAAATTTGGACACTCCCAATTCAATGTATCTACTATGTTTCTCACAATTTGATTTCACTGCCGATATGTATACAAAAAATATTGTAAATAAACATCATGTAACATTTTTACTATTAATGTTTCATTCACTTTACTATTTAACCACGACAATGGATAACATCTCCGTCGATGGTGATATTCTCGGAATAAGAACCACAATTATTAATTGAAACATTCTTTAGACGTCGATAGATATTATCTGTACCAGGGTTTCTCAAACTATGTTCCACTGAACCTGAATAGGTAATCCGCGAACGCCTACATGACTAGAAAACCACTATTTTTTAATATTTTACGAAAACTAGTAAGGATGATTGCTGGATTCGGAATACATTATACCAAGCATGTAAGTTTTAGCTTAATCCTCCAAGAACGAGCGTGACCATACGGTCACAGTAAACACCGTTGTCTATTGATCCCTCTATTCATCCTTTTTCTACCTGAATATCGTTGCTTTCACTCATATTTGGTTAAGAAGGGTACAGACTTCAGTTAGTCATCAGCCGCGGGGACAGAAACGGCCACCAAAAGCACATGCGATTTTTTGAATTTCCGTTTTTTTAATAGACTTTTTAAAACTGTTAGTTATTTTTTTTGATCAAAACATCAAATTATTTACAGTTATTTTGCTAATATATTTGTATTGAAATTATGTTGATCTAAAGAGGTCAAATTGTAAATAATTTAAAAAAAAATCACGTTTAGCTATATTTCAACACCGAATGTTTGCGTGCCCATACGGACAGGCTCATCCTTACTACTGTCCGTACACAATATTACACGATAATAAAAGGATGAGCATGACCATATAGTCATGCGGGGTTTCTATACAACGACTTGGCGTTTTTTTTTTTTAAATTTTTGTTAGGAATAAAAGTTATCCGTGATTTCAATATGGCTTAAAGATTTTTTTTTATCGAAAAAAAGCTCTCGTCTCTGGAGGGTTAAGTGATTATTAAAATCTAATTGATTTAATCAGTGATTCTTATTTGAAACAGAAATACAAAGATCGGCCATTAAATGATTTCTGATGTGTCTAAACAAACTATTATTGTTGTACTTCCGTTTTCTACATCGTTTTTATGCAAACCATGATTTTGTTTATTATGTTGCTACAAAGTCAAAGTGCAGAAACAGGCTCGACGCCACACCAGATAATAATTCAACTCTCCAATATTGTTTCTAATATCAAGAAGATTTGCGATTCAAGGACTCAAAATTATCAAAGTCATAATGAGCTTTATTTATTCATTTGAATTGTGTGTAATATGTTTTAAAAATATTGACTAAATAAATAAAAAAGGTTTAAATAACACTTTGCTTACTATTTTTACTATTTTTAACAGTGGCGAATCAAGTCAAGTGGAGGTACC
>CM062835.1:24130776-24291881 GCA_031772345.1 Himalopsyche anomala
GTCATCTCCATTATTCCATCACTCCATGGAACTATTAATCTCTTTCTCTATTACTTCGCCGAGATGAATCAGGGTCAGACAAAATAGCTCAGAAGGCCGGTGGTTGCCCATATATGTGTTAAACATTTTAATTTTGCGTAATTATAGTTACTTACACTGTAATTTGTAAATTCTCTTCAATGTCAATTGTTGTTTACTCCTTTTTATTTCAATTTATTTTTATATAAATAGCAGTGTTTATATATTTTTCTTATCAGTTGACAATGCTCGCAATGAGCGAAACCGTAAAGTGGAATAAAGTACAAAGGAATATTGTGTTTTTATTAATGATGTCTATACATTCGAAATTCTGTTTTGGTTTTTTTTCAAGTTTTAATACCGAAAACCGGTATTTCGGTATTGCAAAAAAACAGCAGCAGTCTCTATACTGGACGTTTAGATTGATTCAAACTTTCTTTGTTTACCGATAGGTGTGTTGTTAAGCTTTGTATTCTCGCATAATTTTGCAGATACTATTTCTATTACAATCAACTCAAATGTGTAAACAATAATATGATCTCACAAGCTCATCAATGATAATTATGCGTGGGTAGGTATTTGTTATTAAGTAAAAAATGTAATCAATATTTCATAAGAACGGCGTTGTCACAATCGACTAAAAAATGGTGCAATTTCCTGATTAGTCATTGTTAGATCAAAACATTGACTTATATTCATTTTTCTTGGAAGTAGGAAAAAGGAACACGGAGGAAGAAAAGGATATGACGCGTTGCATGAAATAAACAAGGTAAAAAAACATGTTTATGATAAAAGTGATGTTTAAAAACATTCCGTAATATAGAAATTGCCATCTTTTTGAAAGTAAAGGTATAAAGTGGTTAAAAAGTTTTAATACAAGTATTTTTTCAACTAGAAATATACAGTCTAGAAAGTAAATAAAAGATTAATTCACTTGGTAGAACTCCATTATAATAGGGTAAAAATAGCAACGTATTTTGTTCTACAGTTTTTATATTTATTAGTCGATAGCTATTTCAGCTTTCGCCATCATCAGACCGAATAAGGTAAAAATAGCGACGTATTAAGTTCTACAATTTTTATATTTATTATTTGATAGCTATTTCGGCTTTCGCCATCGTCATTATCACTTATGTCCTACCGGGATTCGATTTCACTGGCTTTATCAATATAATATCGACTGTGGAAAAGAATAAAGACTTTTTAGCTTTAGCTTTTAAGTTTAGCTTTTAAATTTAGCTTTTAAGTTTGAAAAAAGATGAGCTTGTAAAATATTAAAACCAAGAAAAAAAACTGTTTTTCCTAGACAAATTTCTTTAATTAATATTAGATTTTCTCAATTAAATACCAGTTTAGAAGTCTCCACGCACTTTCAGGTTGTGTATATTTCATAATTTACATATGGCCCAAAATCATCAAAACACATTTTTTGCTCCTCCTGTAAAATTTTCTATGTGTGGGTTGCGTCGTTTTTCCTTTCCACGGCCGATATTTATATTTCAAGGCAGTTTTGCTAACGGAAAATACTCAATTAACATACTATATCATTGATAATTTTTTGTAGAGAAAAACCTGAGCGTAGATTTAATTTTTAACACGCGTAACCCCAAAGGTCAATGATACTTGTTAATATTTTTTTCAAATTTATAATTTATTGTGTTGTCTCGAGTACGAGTAATAAAAATAAAATCCAGTTTTAGACACGTAGGCATTTTGAGATAAATGCCAAACGATTCAAAACGTTCTGCTTAGAAATATGTTGCTCCATTACAATATCATAGTTACTTTCGATCATAGATTCTTTCTGAGTTAAACACTCTCAAAAATTGTATGAAGATATCTTTGAATACGTAATCGATGAATTCTGACGGATTGCATGTAAAATTAAACTGTTCTTTCAATGTAATTTAAACAAAAAATTCGATAGAAAATATGTGTTTCTTAATATTTACGACAAAAATTCATTTCGGGATAACGTCTTTCGTTTGCACTAACGGCTGGAGCAGGGGAACCTTTACTTCTCTAAAGGCCGTATTCATTTTTCTGAGTCCACATAATTGACTAAAGGCGGAAACACACTGCCGACACCCGTCGCCACGTAATTGTGTTGGATAAGATCATAGCTAAATATTTGCCATTGTATTGTATGGAACAGGAACGCACTGCCGTCGCGTTGCGTTGGATGTTGGCAGTGCGTTTCTGTTCCATACAATACAATGGAAAATATTTAACTATAATCTCATTCAACACGCTTACGTGGCGTCGGGTGTCGGCAGTATGTTTCTGCCTTAAGGAATCTTTGGCTGGAAACAATTTCGTGCCAATTTATAATGGCTCGTATTTTTCCGGTCAGAATTTATAAAGCATTGGTCAGAATATATATTAAATGGTCATAATATATCGGTCAGATTAAATAATCATAATTAAAATGAAATTTATAAAAAACCTATACCTAACCCAACATAACCTAACCAAATTGGTATAAAATATTCTGACCGCACAATATTTTTATTCTGACCAAAAATTGATTCAAATTCTGACCACTTAATTTGCTAACATTTCTAAAGCCCAGAAATTTGCGGATTTCATTTCCCAAAATTACCAGCGTGGAACCGTTTTTTTTTTGGTCTTCACAAAATCTTGTAATAGTTTCAGAGAAAAAAAAATGTGAAAGGGATGTGCAAAATTTAAAGAATCTGAATACAGTAGAAGTATTTTAAATAATATGAAAAACTATTTAAAACTAACAGTTTGAAAATGAAAAATCATACGAGACAAGCTTTTTAAGTCTTTCGAGATCAACTCGAATAAAAAATACACCACGAATACAGTTAAACACCCATTTACACTATAGTCGGGACCGTGTAATTGGGGGTAGTGTAATTGGGGGTGTGAATTTCATACAAAATTAGGGATTTGGTTTTTTCCGCGGAAAATGAAAAACAAATATTTCCCTTCGTTTTTCAAAAAAAAATATGGATGAAATATTTAGTTTTTGTAGTAGTAAATATCTCGCACAGACGCCCGGCTATGCGTGTATATCCTGGCACGTGTTAAATACACAGACGCTAGCCAACATTTGACTGTATGCGCGGCACAGACGGCCGTTTCGTAGTAACGACAATGGAATGCGACCGTGCAATTGGGGAATATTTCAAGCCAGCGCGTAATTCGGGGTAGTGTAATTGGGAGTTCTACTGTACTTGTGTCTAAGATTTCATTTCTACCTTACTGGGACTTTAGAGTAAAACAACTCCCAATTAGACTACAGAAGGCGATAATTTTTTTATGTTTTTTTATTTGCACGAATCATACAGTACACGTGCACTTAAATAAACTACGACGCAGCTACGACAAGTCTAAAAATAATTTGATGTCAACTGGTTTTAGTACGTAAGAATGAACGGAAAAAAAAAACATTATGTCAAATGTTTCTTTTCATGTTTCTTCTATTACGCAATATAATACAAGAAGGAGACAACAATACGTTTATTAATCATATTCAAAGAGTGGACATACCTAAATAAAAAATAGCAACGGCAGATTAGCATTTATATCGACTGTGGAAAGGAAAAAGGATGTAACCCAAATCAAATTTTACAGAAGGCGCTAAAAATGTGTTTTGATGATTTAGTGACATATGCAAATTATGAATTATACACAACCTTGAAGTGCACGGAGACTTCTAAACTGGTGTTTAATTGACATAATCTAATATTAAGTAAAGAAGTTGTCCAGGAAAAACCTTTATTTCAGTCTTTTTTCTTGGTTTTAATTTTTTACAAGGTCATCATTTTCATACTTAAAAGCTAAATTTAGATACTTATTTGGCATTTGCAGCTTGCATCCTTTTGATAGAACGTGTATCTAGTTTGATACATTGTGATTATCGAAAAAAAACTGTGGGTTACGTCCTTTTTCCTTTCCACAGTCGATATACATAGTTTGTCTGGTAAGAAAATGCATTTTAAACAGTAATCAATTCCGCAATTAGGCATTGTAATAAGAAAAAAAATGCTCGCCATGAGCGAAACCGGTCCTGATCTTCATAAATGAAAGTGGAAATAAGTACAAAGGAATATTTTGTTTTTCTTAATATAATGCCTTTCCACCAAGTTATCGACAGTGAACACATTAAAAGCAAGCAATTCCAAATTGTATAGTTGATCGATTTGAAATATGAATACATTTTTAATATTTCAAAGCTAGTCTCGAAATTCCGGTATTGATAGTAAGACTAGAGACTAAGACCGAGATTGCGGGATTGAATAATTGTTCGTAATCCCTGATCCCCTGAGGACTTTGTAAATGGGGTCCGCATTTGGAAAACGCTGATTCAGTACACATATTGTGATTGCTGTGGGCGAATAAAACGTATTGGCAATTTTACCTGATGGTATAGCAGTGTGTACCAAACTTTTTTACTTCACGGCACACTGGTGAATGGGATTTTATCCGCGGCACACCAAATAAAAATGCATTAGAAGAGGAAATTTACCTTATCTATATATCATATGCCGCCTGTGTGGTCGAGTGGTCAACATCGTTGGCTACCGCTACGAAGGGCACGGGTTCGAATCCCAGTACGGGCAGTTTTATAAATTGATTTTTTCAATCGATTTATGAATTTCCGTTCAAAGGCATGGATGTATGTGATGCTTGAATTCCCCCCTCCCACCCATCCTATTCTATGAACGGGGCGTATCGAGAGCGATTAGCTAACCACTAGTCCTATCGTAGCCCTTTCCTTCTATTCCTACTCTCTTTGGAAAAGGAGAGGTTGAGCAACTGAGTAACAAGCAGTTCTCGTAAAAACATTTCTGTTGAGATAAACTCTATTAGGAGTCCATATGCTCCATATTGGGAGCGGGCATAGTAAAAAAAATAATATGTCATATAATCAAGTGATGAAAAAGAAGACTATGACAAATATTTATTTGAATATGTAGATGTTAAATTTATTTAAAATCGAAGAAAATTTAAATGAATAAGCTTTATTTAAAATTAATAGTTTTGAGGCTTCTTCCTTCGCCGCACACCTAAGAATTCTTGCGGCACACAGTTCGGCAGACACTGTGGTAGAGGAATGCGTTTTTTATTATGAGAATTCTTGGTTTTTCACAATGTTTATTTACTTACTGTGGATGTATTTATTATAAATTACAATGCGAAATTTCCGTCACGATTTTAAGCAGGTGGAAATACACACAATATAAATTTAAAAAAAACGTTTTAAAACGTTGAATAGTAAGCATTGTAAGGAAAAAATCGTAATAATATGATACTTGCTTGTAATAAAAAATACTGCTTTTATTACATAAGGTAAATGTTTAATATGGCAATGTTTTTATTACCACGTGTAGTATTAAATTTATTTTTTAAATACTTCGTCAATACGCAAACGATAAAACTATGAGTGAATATATATATATAGTCACTGTTCTGTCAGAAGTTGGTGAGTAACATATTAATAGTTCTGAGTAAATAGCAATCGACATTTCAGCGTATACAATGAAGCATCTGGAATCTAAATTTTATGTTACGTAGATAATTATTATATCAAAATAAAGATGTGTTAATACCGATCTGATAAGAAACAAAGACATTGCTTGTCTTTAATCAGCATCTCATCAATAATTGCCTATAAAAATAAAAGTTTTTCATGTAAATATTTTTTTTTTATTATAATTTAGAATTTCGACTGAAGGTGCTTGATGGAAACTTAGCTTCAGATTAGAAATATTTTTGCAATGCGAATGCACTTGAACTGACATTCAAGAACACATGTGAACATAAATTATTTTATCAGGAAATATTGGAAATAAATAGGGCACAGCTTTCCAGTTTTCCAATTTTAAATGAACAGTTAAATCTCCCAAATTCCCCATTGTTATACCCCTTTAAATAATTTATTAATTACAACAGAAAGACATGTGAAAATATCACTTCGCAACTGTGTACTGCTTGGGAAGAGTTTTTATGACTAACAGACAAGCGTCGTACTCGTGTATTTTCTGTTTTCAACAATATATAAGCATTTATACCATTTGAAACACTTTTATAAATAATTAAGTATGTAATTAAAAAAAAAAAATGATTATTTTCTCTATAAATGAACTTTGTGTTCTAAAAATTCATGGGATATATAAAATAAGAACAGATTTCATATTATAAAAGTTGTTTCGCTGCTCGCCGAATATCAATCTGTTAAATATTATACTTGAATAAGCGAAAATAAAAAAAAAACCATTTTGGAAAATAAAAATATCGTAAAGACAGTTATTTTAAGAGTGTAAAGCAAAGATTACCAATTACCCCCTATTCAGCAACACAAAAATACAGAACGCTCCCCTAGAAATTTATATTTTTTAAATTGAATATTTAAGACAGAATAACGTATCGAACATTTTTATATACATGTCTATATTTCTATAAATAAGATAAGTTGAAACTAAAAAGTATAAAAAATATAATTAACTTAATGAGAAGGATAAACTATCAGTCACTACATTAGGTAATTCGACCAATTTATTAATGTTCTTCAGTTTGTTGTTTGCGATATTTTTTCAGTATTAACATAAAACAACATCACAAAATCGTAGATGGCATTTGTTTTTAAGGAAATTTACAAAGTTAGTTTCACAAATTCAATGAGCAAAACGTTTTACAATATTGAATAGGGCCCTAGGGCCAGCATGGCCTCCTCAGCTCCCTCCAGTACCAATTGGCCTACTTTGAGAACGTTATGGAAATTTGGACACTTTATCAACGTTGACAGAATGTATAACTACGAATTAATTGTATGGCAAGTTCAATGCTATAAAATAGGTGTCAATTTAACTTGTATAAATAGCACTGTTTAATTTATTTTTCTTATCAGTTGATAATGCTCGCGAGGAGCGAAACCGGTCCTGATCAAATAAATTTTAAGTGGAAAAAGTACTAAAAATCTTTTATTATTTTTATTATAATGCCATTCCACCAAGTATAGACAGTGAACACCTTAAAAACCACCTTAATTACACGAAACACCATTTGAGGAACGCTGAGAGTTCGATTGAATTAATTATATGTTCAAAAAATATTTACATATTCAAATTTAAAATAGTGAAATAGCATGCTATTAACATATTTACCACGAAATGAATTTGAAATACAAACACGACCAAAAAAAAATTAGCATCAATTAACGTATAGGTTGGCAAACGATACAAATATACTTAGCGCATTTGTCAAACATTGCATTGTGAAGCCAAAAAAACTATTTACGTAAGTTAAAACAGTAAACCGATGAATTCTTTCCAAATGCACTCACATCCATGCTGTTTGATATTTAAATGGAATATCATATAAATTCCACGGAAAAACGAACAAACATCGCATTAAAATATTCCCCTAGTTTTGAGGTTAGGTTCAAAACTCGGTAGATAAATAATTACTGCACAAGTCGACTGTGGAAAGTAAAAATAACGTAACCCACACATATCAAATTTTACACGAGGCGCAAAAAACGTGTTTTGATGATTTTGGGCCATATGTAACTTATGAATTATACACAACCTTGAAGTGCAAGGAGACTTCTAAAATAGTGTTAAATAAACATAATCTAATATTAATTTAAGAAATTTTCTAGGAAAAATCTTTTTTTCAGTCTTTTTTCTTGATTTAAATTTTCACTTGCTTATCTTTTTCATTTGCAGCTTACATTCTTTTGATAGAACGTGTATCAAGTTTGATACGTTGTGATTAGGGTATCCATTCCCGGAGCCTTTTTCCAATCCCGGGATTTCGGGATTGATAAATTTTCAATCCCGGGATTGAGATTAATTCACCGAGAAATTTGAAATCGCCGATTTGGTATACTTTTCCCCGGGATTGTCACGAAACCTCTCACTCACGTCTCACTTTTCGGAATTTACACAAAATTTCTCAATCTCGAAATCCCGGGATCACGACCATTTTAATCGGATCAGAAAATTGAACGGGATCCCGGGATTACGGGATCCCGGATCCCGGGATTGGATGCCCTAGTTGTGATAATCGAAAAAAAGCTGTTTTGAAAAAAATATGGGTTACGTCCTTTTTTCTTTCCACAGTCGAATGTCAATTATCATTGCTCGTACAAACAAGTATAGGGGCTTGTTGATCAAAAATTCTTAGAATTAATATTGTAGTATTCCCCTATACTACAAATGATGATTGTAAAAATAGCGTTTTTGCAACAGTTTATCAGAATTAAATAAATCCTTTAGGTACTTAGTAAATACTAAATAGGTCGAATCTTCACAGCTATATAAAAAACATTTTTTCTTAGAATTCAAGAAAAACTGCTTTTTCTGGAGTCCCCTCGTGGAAAGGAACAGTTAATAGGTAAATAAATTGGATTTTCCCCTAAATTAATAATCAATTAATCAATAAATAAATATTCCACGTGAGACGGCAAAAGATTGTAGATTTTACATTATTATATTATGTGTAATATTTTTAAGTGTTTTTTTTCGTATTTTACCATATCCGTTCCCAGCAGTGGCGGCCGATCAATGTGGCATTGGATCAATGCACCCCTTGTATATGCAGGGGGCGGTTATATTTCATGAAGTAATATTCAAACATAACATTTATACCATTCACTCATTTTTAATTCTTCATGTATTTCGGGACCGTGTAATTGGGAGTAGTGTAATTGGGGGAGTAAATCACATGCAAAATTAGGGATTTGTTTTTTTCCGCGAAAAATGCAAAATTAAGATTTCCGCAGAAAAAGCGCATATGTATTCTTGTAATTATCCAACATAATTCATTAAATGAAAAAATAAACAAAATATGCAAATTTCGAATCAAATGTCATTCTATTTTTGTTTTGTTTTAAAAGTTGAACACTTTATTGCATAAAGGCGCGCTGTAAAAAAATATAATCAGTACATTTTAAGTAAAAAATCGTTTTTTATTTGGTAGAACTTTACTACTGTAAAAAAATAGACTTGCTACGAAAATATTTGTCAGTGATAAGCTGCAGAATTCTAAGTCACACAATTAAAATGGAACATTTCAAGTCATATCATCATTATCATTTGAAATATGTATGATGACGGTAGGCATAAAATAGTAAACAAAAAAAAATATTGTCAGAAGTGGGATTCGAACCCACGCCCTCAGAGAGGACCAGAAGAGCTCGCCCCGATCTACTCGGGTAAGGTTAATTGCCTTGAGTCTGGCGCCTTAGACCGCTCGGCCATCCTGACATGGTGGCACAGTGACAAAATAAACGTTCTAATTAAAATAAATGTATGTGTGCAAGTTTAACTAAAAAAAGAAAATTTACTATCTATTTTCATAAAAATTTATTTGTATGAAGAGACCGTAGTAAAACTGATTGTATTTTGTACACAACAACCGTGCGTAAATAACTCAAAACAAAAGTTGTTGTTTTGTTCGTGTCGGAAAGAAAACTTTTTTTATAGAAAATTGTTATACACTCAATTATTTTTTTACACGAAATAACACGGTTTACAAAAAATGAACAAATACTCTTACACAATTTACAATTTGTGTAAAAATATACCTAGTAATACAACTAATAATTATTCTAACATGATTCACTGAGACAAAATTTCTAATAACATGCACTTCAACAACACATAACTGTTATAAAAAAATACAAAACGCTTCATTAGATGGCGTCAAGACATTTCTAGCAATGAAAGCGATTTAGTAGATGTCCAGTCCCTCATAAAAGTTCCCGCGTATGATCAAGTAGCGGTTATTAGTATTATTTATTCTTAATTACAATGCATATAACGAATAATATTATTTTTGTGTAATATATTTATTGGATATTCGTTGTAATATTTTTTACACGATTATTTTTACCAAAATTTTGTTATTTTATCAAATAGCACGGTTTTTTTTTAATTCAGGGAACCAATATCTAATTTTACTTTAAATTTTATCTTTTTTTTCATCGTTTTTGGGGAACATAGTAAATATATACCACGTAAAAAAGAGTTCAGTGTATATTGATAAACTCTTGAATCATTTTTAATCTTTAGATTTACTAAATTACTTATTTTTTACTAAATTACTATTTTTAAAAAGAATAAGTACCTTCTCCACATAACAATATGAATAAAAGTGGGTCAAATCCAAAATAAATAAAATTCAAAATAAATAAAAAAGTACTCTTTTTAAATTTAACATATTATTTTTTAATTTCGACTTGATGGAAATTTAATGTCACATTTGAATTATTTTTATTCTGTACAACTCCATAATTTATTTTGTCGATAACGACCCGGTTTCGCCTTTCGACATCTTCTGGTTATATCTGGCATGCCGAAAGGCGAAACTCGGTGTACAGAATAAAAATAATTCAAATGTGAATATTACATTTTATATATGGGCCTGCGAGAGGTGATGTGAGCCTACGAGTAAAATGGTAAAACTTTTTTTAAAAACTCTAGTCTATGGCTGGTTTTAACATTGACAGATATAAAATAATATACCATAAACACACCCCTGCATTAGTAAGACATATGTATATATGATTTAATGTATTCAAAACTGTATTGAACACAAGACGATGACTATAATATCGTATTGCATAAAAGTGTGTAACTATTGCTTAATCATATTAACTTCTGATGCAATAAGGTCATAATAATTATTGACTGAGGAAAAGTTAATGAAATAAATCTGCCTTTAAAAAGCAGTGCAACTCTGACAATCTAAAAATGAAAATTTATTATTATTTCATACTGCAACAATATATTTTGGGCAACGTTTTGGGTTACGAAAAAAATGAGTTAGATCATAGCAGTTAGGGCATCCAATCCCGGGATCCCGTTCAATATTCTGATCCCGAAATGATCATGACCATGTCAATCCCGGGATTTCGGGGTTGAGAAATAATAGTATGTATTCTTATTCTAATAGTAGTCTTAAGTTCCAAGCAGTGCTATAGAAAAATCAAACCATGAGCGGGCCGGGCCGTTGAATCCCAACCTCTACTAAAAAAATGAATGGCGGCTATATGTAGATCAACAGATTTTTATTTAACAACCTTATAAAATGTAATACTTTTTTCAGCTATTGACAAAAATTATTTTAAGTTATATTACGCATTTTTACATACTGTATGCATATTAAGTTCGTTTAATAATTATGATGGCGTATATTTTTTTACGAGCTATTAAAAAATCCACTTATTCACCTGTACATCGCGAATAACTGAGATTATGAGAGCTTTTTGCTTACGTATTGGTAGCCCACAGTTGGATATATAATATAGAATAAATTATTTAATTTATTTTTCACCAATATTATCATTTTTTATTTCTTAAAAAAAATGTACTGATCCCGGGATCGAAAAATTCTAATCCCGAAATCCCGGGATCAACATTTTGGCTCGGGATTGGATTCCCTAGTCGTATCGTCTTGGGCAATTTTTCCCGTTAGTTATTCAAGTATGGACATTCCGAAAGGAAGATATATATATATATATATATATATTTTTAATTCCGTAGGGTACTCAACGTTGTACCAACCACCACCCGCTACGGCTTCACACTCATCGTATAGTGTGTATTCCGTAGCGTAACAACGTTAGTCGTGTCCAAAATTTTGCCAGAAATGTCCCGAGAAGAAATTCCTCAAGACTTGGTTGCATGCAATACAGTGTGCAGAAATTAAAATTTAATTAATAATTAAGTGCAGTTGAAAATACTAGATTTTATCTATTTAACTCAACTCTTTTTCCAAAAGACGCGGAGAATTCTTTAAATGCCCTATAATTTGCCTTAGATGCAACCAAGTCGGCATGACCGACGGGGCCGACAGATCCGACAGATAGTTGTATCGTCTTGAGCAATTTTTATTTAAATCTGGACATTCCCAGAGGATGTGATCAGCATCCTGAATCATATATCCGCATTTACATTTAGGACTATTTACTAACCGGCCAAGCTGGAAGAGCTTGGCAGCGAAGTAACCGTGGCCAGTTATGAATTGGCTGGTCCAGAAATTAGGAGTCAGGACTTTGGTTATCTCCATTCGCCATTTAACATTCGAAAAGAATTTAAAAGTTTGCCTCCCCTTAGAAGATTTCTCCCATAGAGCCTGCCAAACTTTCATTGCAGCTTCTATTGCCACACTGCGCGCTGCAATTCTATGAGCTTAAGAATTGTAAGGGTCTGGTCGAGGAGGAGGCATTAACTGATTTTCTCCCACCTGGGACTCGATTCCTTTGTACAGCATTACTGTTGCGCCTCTAACTTAAATGTGCAGGTCCAACGGAAGTATACCAGCCAAGACCGGCAATGCATCCGTAGACGAGGATCTGCATGCTTTGGTTAGGGCTATCAACGCACTGCGTTGTCCACTTAGAAGGATTTTCCGTATCGAAAGAACGGTGCATCAATTGTACCATGTTCTAGCGGTGTAGCTAGCAATCCCCATGTATATGGCATCGTAAGCGATTTTAAGGGCACTAGATCTTAAGCCCCAATTTTTACCTGCTAGGCGTGAGATTGAATAGAAGGCAGAAGTAGCCTTGCTCACTGATGTCTTGGCATGGTATGAAAAAGAAAGTCTGTCGTCTAGAATAAGACCAAGGTAAGTGACCTTTTCAGAAACTTTAACCGTCGTAGTTCCCATGCGTATAGTGGGCTAGTCCTGTTGATCATTTTTGTACAGAGCTAATCTGGACCAAGTTCTTACAAGATACTGGAACGAAGCAATAAAACAGTTCGCTGCTATCATATAAAATTGTTTTATACTGAGATTGTCTTGAAAGCAGTTACCCAAGACTCGACGGCTCGCACTTCAGTGCTCTGAAAGTCGTCAGCTTAAGAAATGACAATGTTCCCATCTGAATAGACCTGTACGCTCGCCGTATGACTCCGAGTGTCCTTGCCAAGAGTTAGATGTCGGAATGTTTCCCTGATTGCGGATATAAACAATGAAGGAATACTGTTCAAAGAAACAATTGCACATTCCGCGGTCAGCTCTGATATTTGTTGCAAGATTTTTGCGGAAATTACCGGAGAAACATTACAACGAGACAAGGTTAGTTTTGGATAACGCAAGTGTTCACCACACCCAGGTAGTGCATGAGGGTTTTGAACACACAAACCATACACTAATTTTCCTACAATGGTGAATTCTATCGAACAAGTTTTTTCAATAATTAAATTGTTTGCTAGGATTCTGCTAGCAGATCCACCGAAATATTTAGATTTGGTAGACGTAATAACTATTGTGATAAAGTCTGTTTCTACTGTTACTTCTGCAAATTATAATAAATATGTATTTGAAATTGCCTTCTACCACCACAAAGTAGACACAAGAGAAGAAAATTTAAAACCCTCCAGAGACAAGAGCTTTTTTTCGATAAAAAAAATATTTTTTAAGCCATATTGAAGTCACGGATAACTTTTATTCTTAACAAAATTACAAAAAAAAAAAAAACGCTAAGTCGTTGTATAGAAACCCCGCTTGACTATATGGTCATGCTCATCCTTTTATTACCATGCAATATTGTGTACGGACAGAGGTAAGGACAAAAGTGACCGCATGAGCACGTAAACATTCGGGGTTGAAATATAGCTAAACGTGAATTTTTTTAAAATATTTACAATTTAACCTCTTTAGATCAACATTATTTTAATACAAATATATAAGCAAAAGAACTGTTAATAATTCGATGTTTTGATAAAAAAATAAATAACAGTTTCAAAAAGTCTTTTGAAAAAAACGGAAATTCAAAAAATCGCATGTGCTTTTGGTGGCCGTTTCTGTCTCCGCGGCTGATGACTAACTGAAGTCTGAACCCTTCTTAACCAAATATAAGTGAAAGCAACGATATTCAGGTAGAAAAAAGATGAATAGTGGGATCAATAGACAACGGTGTTTACTGTGACCATATGGTCACGCTCGTCCTTGGAGGGTTAATTTGGAATGTAAAACCTGCATTATATAACATTATTTAGATATTGTTTAAGAAATGATCTAATAAATAAATATTATTATTGGTTTTTTTTCAGTTCGTTCCTGTTGTATGGAAAAAACATTTTTAAATAATTTTGTTATTTTTTTAACTCTTGTCACGGTCACAGTGGTAGATCCTTGATTATTAGAAATATTTAGACGTTTGCGAATTGACATATTGTGTTTCAATAATTATTGGAAAAAAAAATAAAGAATTGTGAAGGGACTTGTTGTTAAGAAATAAAAAATTACTGTAGCAAAAGCTATGTTTTATTTTTTGAGCTTAAATATAAACTTTTTACAATTTTTAATCAGTTAATTGCATGGGGTGACGAATGTGCGAGTCAAAATAAAAACTGTTTCATTATGAACATATGTTGTGGCGGTTTCTCATTTTGGATTAGAGTTGAAGATTTTTTATCCAACGACTAACATTATCAGTAACTCTGACGCTCGCGTAACCTCGGTCGATTGACGCAAACAATCCACTGCGGTAGGATAACTTTTTAAAAAATCATAGCTTATCAATAAAATTAATCGTTTTTTTGTAGCATTTATTTTTTATAAGTTCACATTCGTAGAATTTGGTGATCATATAGTTATGCATCGTTTTAAATGTTGACACCTACGCTTTTTTAGTCTAAAATTTGTTTTCTTTCTCCCGTATTTATATGGGTATCAACTGGGGCATTTAATCTCGGACCCTTTTTGTGACTCCGGTATGTCAGTAGTAGGGCATCCAATCCCGGGATCCCGTTCAATTTTCTGATGCCGAAATCCCGGGATTGACATGGTCGCGATCCCGGGATTGAGAAATTTTTAGCAAATCCCGAAAATTGATACGATCTGGTGCAATAGTATAGAGAATTGAGGATTTAAAATTCTTCGGTGAGCTAAAAAAAAAGAACGAGGTTTGGAGATAATCTGAGGAAAAAGTATAGCGAATTGAGGATTTCAAATTCCTCGGAGAGCTAATCCTTATCCCGGGATTGGAAAAAGGTTCCGGGATTGGATACCCTAGTCAGGAGCAATGCTCCTTCTAAGACAAGAGGTCAGATGCGCAAAAAAATCAAAGGCTGCGCGGGCCAATCCAACATATGCGCCGTATAATTTCTCATATTTCATATACAAAACAGTGTTTTATTTGCATAAAACAAATCATCCATAGCTCGTAAACATACCAATATATTTTATAAATTTATTTACAAAAATTATAGCTTTGTGCGTCATTCTTTACAACTAATCCTAATATTATATACTCAATTAAGATCAATTTCTTGTTCTTATAAAATATAAGAATTTTATTCTAATTAAATTATCAAAATGTTCAATTTCTTAGTTAGTGCTGTCAAGTGAAATGATTACAATTTAAAATAATACAATATTTAACTATTCGTATTGGAGTGCGCGCCAACCCAGAATGAGTGCGCGAGGGCTTTCAAACTACTGCGCGGCCGCTTACGCGCGCAGCTTAAGCACTGGAAGTGTGAAATCTGATACCCTAAATATTCGAGAAACATGTGTCACCTTTTAAAAGAAATACTATGTGTGAACGAACATACAGGGCATAATAAATTATGAGGTTTATTGCTTATTGTCAAAAAAGGTCACTTGCCGCGGCAGTTATTTTAAGAGAAACCATTAAATTATGAGTCAATATACCAACAAAACAAACTACACGATAAACGAATTTTTACGTTTCCTGCCTATAATGTGTTAATTAATATATCCCAGAATTGTTGTCAATTCGAAGTTACGAATTCATAAATTTTACAATTATTTAGAAGTCGGAGATCTTTTTTTTTAGCTCCACCCGTTAATTAACAAAGTTACTACTTGCAGCATCCAACCCTGTTGAGCTTTCTTTTTTGATCTGATGATCTATTCTCTATATGAGGGTGTATGGATATTAACCATGGCTTTATCCAACTGACCTTCTCTTAGGCATGCTTAACTTTAATAGTTTGAACGTTCGAAGAGAAATGTATCTGGCTATATATTTCTTTCGACTTATACGAGGCCAAAATGAGAATTCCACCATTATTGAGAATGTGAATTTAAATGTACCCGATTATTTTTTGAGAAATCGTGGACATGAATTGTTTGTTCTGCCAAGGTGTAGAACCAACCTGCCAATGGTGATGCCACTGAGGAGAGCTTTAACGGTGTTCAACAATATTGCTTCGGATGTCGACATATTCCACGTAGACGTGGGTGAGTTCCGACGAATACTATTTTTTTTGTATTAGAGTAGAGTTCGTCGGAGCTTACTCAGTTGACTTCTTTGCTATTTTTTTTCTACTGATTTTAATATTAAATTGTAATATAATTTTTTTCTTCACTCTAAATGTTTAAAATTGATGATTTGTCAACCTTTTGCAATGTTAATAAATTAAATTAATTAATTAATTATAATAAATCTAGAAATCCCGGCATAAGTAGTAAGACAATCTTTCGATTACGAGATAGCTAAATTGGTCGTGATCTCAGAATTGCACTCTTTTACAATATTTTAAATTGTACACAATGCTAGACCTATTGTTTAGCCTACCTGAATTTTAGGTCACGTACCAGTGGTGGGTAAAAAAAGGTATCTCTTCCGGGTCTTCTAAAGGGTCGTCGAGTAGAACTACTCTGGATCTAAAACGATTCTCAGCCAGTGTCTCTTCATAGTTGTGGAGATTAGAGTCCGTTGGGTTAAAATGTTTTCCAACGTCGCTGTGAAACTTTTGAGATATTTCACGAACAAACTCGCGAATGGTAGGTATTTTCAAGTCTCTGTGAAGCAGCGAGTTACGCACGTACCACGGGGCGTTACATATCTGTCTCAGTGATTTATTTTGGACAATCTGGAGAGTCTTCATATGTTTGCGGTGAGCATACGTCCATATTGGAGCTACAGTTAGTCTCTAACTGACGTGGTTTAATAGTTAGACCACGTCAGTTAGTGACCATAATTTATAGTATACAGGTAAAACACAGCAGTTTATGAATATTTCATCAAAAATAAATTATTTGAATCATTTCTTATACCTAATGGATCATACATTTTTAATCGCATATAATTTTCCCGGTAAATTAAATGTTTTCCGCAATTTTTATCGAATAAAGCATAAACCATAACAGGATTTTTTTTAAATTATAAATAAGTAATTTAATTAATCTAAGCCCGCAAATAGCACTTGGTTTACAGTATTTTATTGATAACCTTTTGAGGCTTTTTGTTATATAAAAATATAAACTATTTATAGTTAACGAGTAATGGTAAAGTGATAACGGTATTGGAATCATATACTATTGACGATTGATATAAGTAACGTAATTATTTATACACTCAACTATTTTTACACGTTTTTTTAAGGCTACTTTGCAATAACACGGTCTACTTCAGGGGGGGGGGGCAAACTTTTTGGATGGAGGGCGGCGGCAAAATGAGCGGCGGGCCGCAAGTAAAATCCCATTTTATATGTACACTATTTAACATGAAAAAAAATACTATCTAATGAGAGGAATGGAACTGTTTTACGTGTATTAACATTTTTTTAAATTCAGGTATTAATTTTGTAGTTGAGATTCTTAAAACTTATTGTAAATGTTCATCAATGATGTTTGATCGTAGATTTAGATTTGAAGAGTTTGTAATGAGGTTCATGATTGAAGATATTTGTTCACATAAATATATAGGTTGATCAAAAAATACGATTATTATATTTATTTTCAATCTTTTTTTAAAAATGCGTTAAAAGATAAAAACATGAATCTTTTTCAAAAACATAATATTGCTCACGGGCCTCAGTTTGCCCGTGCCTGGTCTACTTAAAAGAACAAATGCTACATTTGTACACGAATTATTTGTTTTTGCACCATTTCAAACGCAATAAATACAAAAGCTGATAACGAACTTCCTAATACAAAAAAATAACAACACAGAACAGTAATAAAAGCAAAAGCTTTTATTAGATTCTAACACATTAGACGTGTCAGATATTTCTAACGATACAGTTATTTGTATTTATTCCATCATAAAAGTCCTAATATGTAATAAAGTAGTGATGAATAGTAATATTTTTTCTTTATTAATTAATATACAAAAAATATATCAAATTATTTTAATCTATCACCTTATTTTTGATTAATTATTGATAATAAAATACACTTAAATAAAGGCAACGCACTCAATATTTTATTTCTATTCTTAAATCATGTTTTTGGGAACTAACATGTTTTTAAAGAAAACTAAAAATATTATTTTCATAGAACACAGATTTTTTTGTTAAGAGAATGTTGCTATTCAGTTTTTGAAGTTTTCACCGTGGCACTCTATTGTACCCACAACAACCCGCTAGGGTGTCACGGTCTTCTAGCAGGGTGTATTCCGCAGCGTTACAATGTTATAATAGTCTCTGGCCAAAGACGAGGACTACATGTACTGTACGTTGCAGAAAGTTAATTAACCGCTTGGATGCCAAGTGGACGCGAATGGAAACGAGTTGTACTCTTTTCCTAGATTCAGATTTCACGGACGGATTTCATTCCCCTGCATACACAAGAGGTGCATTGATCCAATGCCAAATTGACCGGCCGCTACTGTATATATACATATATGCATATTTGAAGTGGGCTGCGGAAATCTGGATAAAATTTTGGTGTGCCGTGAGAGATAAAAGGTTGCGAAGCACTGCTTAAGGGTAGCGATTAACGATTTCAACTATTCTTCATTATCAACTATTGGAATATCGAATAGTAAAATTGAAACTATCCGGATGTATTCGGATATCCGCAGTGGCGTGCGAGGCTATTTGGCGCCCTAGGCAATGATTACTGGCGCGCCCACTTTTTGACAAATCGTTCAATTTTTCTTATAAATAAGAAAAAAATGATTAGGTATCATTAGATTTTTTTATATCCATGTCCGCTCTCAACGTGGAGCATATGGTCTCTTAATGAAGGTATCTCAACAGATTTTTTCTACGTGAACTGTTTGTTATTCAGTCGCTCAACCTATCTTTTTCAAATCATATAGAATACGATACATAATAACAACGAACAAATACAAAAATCAAAATAAAATAAATGTAGATTATTATTTTTAGAGAATTTAAAAATAATTTGTATACTCCATTTATACGCCCCCTAATGGTTTGCGCCCTAGGCGGTTGCCTATTTCGCCTGTATGGTAGCGTCGGCCCTGGATATCCGGATAGTTTTTAGTTTATACGTACCTTATATGTTTATACTAAAATATTACATTAAATAGTACCTACATTAAAAACGAGCTCATTTGTAATAAAAGTCATTTATTTAATAAACAAGGAATAACCAGCTGTTTTTGATAGTAGACAGTGGTCTCAATTTTTAAGTTTTTACTAAATAATCGTATAATTTGCACGCAAATAGAAATGTTGCACAATCAAAGTTTCTTTGTTCACTGATATATATTTAATAATAATTTAAGACTAAATATGTTCACATTTCTGTATTAGATAAAGACAAAACATATAAATACATATTTAAATATTGTTCCATTGTATTACAGTATTTAAAATTTGCAGCTGCATCGGATTACTCCAGCGGTATTTCTTTAATGAATCAAATTACGGCATTGAAGGTTTTTTATAGCCCCTAATTCGAGCCGATTCATCAAACTCAAGTATTATGATAAGATATTGATAACACCCGAGTTAGGTGAAGGCGAAAACACCACTACCTGGAGAATTCATAGTTAATCTTTAAATGTGGAGAATTTTTGATGTGATCTTTCGTAAATTTTGTAAAATATTTCATTAAAAATTATTACGAATACTATTCGGATATTTGGGGAAAGTTGAAAAATGGCCGAATATATCCGGATATCGAATATTCGGGTATCCGGATTGGAATCCCTAGCAGCGATATGTTAATATAAATTAAGTACAGAGACCGACGCTGAAGACTTTGAGACCACTAGGCTATCAATGCCTACTAAAAAAGTAATTATCCCAAGAAGTGATTACCTCCGTATATATACTGATAGTATAGATATAGATAGTGAGTGTTTCATCCGTGAAATCTGAATCTAGGAAAAGAGTACAATATAATTTTCAAATGAGTTCGTAATAAGGAATTTTATCCAGATAATCAATTTAGTATAGATAACGATGACTAAAACGTTCGTCCCAAAAAACCGGAGTATATTTTTTAATTAAATTTTATATGAACTAGCGTAATAGTGGTGTGGTCGTCGAAGTTTTCCTGCTTCTGGCGCGAGAATGCATCGCATTGATTCATATAAAAGAGGATTGATCGTCAGCCGCCTGTCATTCAATGGTCGTGAGTGCTTTATGCAAAAAGTAGCGCGGGAAACCGGTTTACACATTAGAATTTTATTCAATAAACGGTGTTGCACAGGCTTTGCGCGGTTCTGCCAGTTGTAATTGTAACGTTCGTAAAGCACCAGCGGAAAATATACGAGAAAATGTCGCTCGTGATGGTTTTGAGTCATCTAGTTGTGGCTGTGTTTCTTCTTGGATTTGTCAGTGGATATAACGGAGGTAAGAAATTTACAAATATTTTCTATTATAAAATAATAACATAAAAATTTAAGACTTTAAAAAAAAAAACAACACCCCTTTTTGTATTTAATCTCCACGTTAATTTACCAATATCAGAACCGGTTTCGCTCATGGCGAGCATTGTCTCGCCACTTTAACATTATTACGTTTTGATATATTTTTTAATTACATTTTAGTGGTGTTAAACATCACTTATTGATAATTTCTACTGTAATTTGTAAATTCGTTCCTTCTATTCCTACTCTCTTTAGAACAAAAAAAGAGAGGTTGAGCATCTGAGTAACAAGCAGTTATCGTAGAAAAATTTCTGTTGAGATAAACTCCATTACGAGTCCATATTCTCCACATTGGGAGTGGACATGGTAAAAAAAATGTAAATTCATTTTAGTGTCAATTGTTTTTTTACACCTTTTCATTTCAGTTTGTTTTTGTATAAATAGTACTGTTTAATTTGATTTCTTATCAGTTGACGATGCTTGCCATGAGTGAAACCGGTCGTGATCTTAATAAATTAAAGTGGAAATTAAGTACAAAGGAATATTGTGTTTTTTTTCTTAATATAATGCATTTCTACCAAGTATTTACAGTGAACACACTAAAAGTGATAAATATTTAAGACGTTTGCGAATTGTTTCGAAACCGTTATAACATAATTTTAAATAGCATTAATTCAAAGATTAAGACAGTGAAAGGTGAAATGAAATATATTATTTTACTCGTCTTAAAGTATCGTAAAACTTAAGTTACCTCAGTTAACATACATTGCAATAGTGTTATCTCCGTAAATTAAAAATATGCAATCCACCAAAACAAGTAAAGACGTGATTATACTAAAAGTCCAAGAAAAAAGTTTAACCATTATACTACTTGGCTCACTTCACCTCAAGAAGGCTCAAATATAAACACAAATAATCAAAAGATTCAGAATTTATTTCAATATAAGAAAGTTGACAATTATTTACTGTTAAATTCTTGCAACTGTGTTGGCAATTTATTTTATCACTATTTTTATTAATACATATTTGTCAAAAACACTAAAACTGGCTCACTTCACCTCTATTTATTATGTAAAAATGCATACATATTTTTATATTCACAAAGTGAATATAAAAATTTCATCAAGTATTTTAATTCGATATAATAAATTCTATACGGAAAACTTTGATATAAAATACAATTATTACACCTAACAAAAGTTGTTATTTTATAACAATAGCTCGCTTCTCATAAAATATACATGCTCAAATAATTTAGGCAAATGTCAAAACGTGTTCTTTTGATTGTTTTATTTTTAAGCGTAACATTTAACAAAATCATTGAAATGTTCACAATCACTACCTGATACCAAGGTTGTCTGATTAATAAAGCAAAGCATTAAAATTATAATAAATTCTCTTAATTAAGTTAGTACAATAAGAAAATGTTTATTTAAATCTTTTTTTAAACTATTTTGAAATAGCACTTTCCATAAAAAAGTAGAAAATACCAATTTTTGACACAATTTATTTGTACTAACAAGATTTCCAGACATGATAAACACAGAAGTAATAACATGAAATTCAACAACACAAGACAGTAAAAATAAGCAAAAAGGTTCATTAGATCTTGGCATAGTCGTGTTAAAAAATTTCAAGCGATTAAAGCGATGTATCTCCAGTCCCTCATAAAAGTAGAAGTATATAATTAAGTTTTATTTTTCTGTATTAAAATATGTATTCTAAATAATATTGTGTATAATTTACTTATTTGGTCTTCATTATTACCTTTTTAACACGATTCGATATACCAAAATTTTGATGTTTTTTTTAATTACACGGTTTTCTAAATTCTGGGAACCAATTTTCTATGAATTTTATAATTTTAAAATGAAACAAATTAAATGGTCAGAATAAAAATATTATACGGTCAGAATAATTAATAACAATTTTGTTTAGTAGGTTAGGTTAAGTTTTTTTTAAAACTTCATCTAAATTATGACTATTTATTCTGACCGATATATTATGAACATTTAATATAAATTCTCACCAATGTAATTTAAATTCTGACTAGAAAAATACTAGTAATTTTAAAAACGTAAAAAAAAGTATCGATTTGTAAATATTTTTATAATAATTAAATTCCTTAATTGGTTTGCAGTCAAATATTGTTTCCGTAGCTTTCAATAAACAACTCAACTAAGAATACTTTAAGACCTGTATTTTAAAGTTACGTTCATAAGATATATAAAAAAATAACGAATTTTTATTTGCGCTAAAAGTTATGTCAATATTCTTAACACACAAATCACGATTTATTGCGTTGTTCAAGTACCTTATATTTACATGTTTGCAAGATTTCAATATGATAGTAAACATCATTATAAATTCATGTAAACATGAACATCTCTGTTCGTTTATTATAACAATAGTCACCTCGACTGAACCTTCAAAACTAAATTATAAGATTGATATAAATAATATAGATATTTAAAATACGCTGTTTTCGATGCAATTAATACGTCATGACATTATTAACAGTCATTCATCGTAATACGCATATTTATTAAATAATTGTAGAGCAGTCGTGATAAACGTTTCTTAATTTTTGGCAAAATTCATTAACTAAAGAAAATGTTTGTGAAATAGTTTGAACAATCATTTTATTGTATTGTGAATTGAAAACGAACTACTTGGTAGCTCTATCAAGCTGATTTTATTTTCGAATTTTACATTAAATTTTCTGTTTTAATAACACCCTACCTATAAGGCCACCTTATAAGCAAGGAGCGTAGAGAAAGCTGCTAGCTTACAACTTGTTCCTTCTGTAATCTATCACTCTCTTTTTTTAATCTCCGAAAGGAGATGTTTAGTGACTGGCTTTTAAGCAGTTTTTGTTGATATTCTCCATTAAGACCACATGAATGACTTATATATATTATTGTCTGAGTATTTTTTAATATACATATTCTTAAATGTAAAACTTTTGGAATTTTAATAGTTTAAAAAGGGTTTAGAGACTACGCTCCAAAAATAATGTTTGAGTGGTGTCCTAACAACTTTTTTTTTAAACCTTCGTTTAAATTTTCTAGGGGATTTGGTTGGAAAAATCCTACGTGACTGAAAAGTAATTAGATTATAAGTAATCTTTGCGATCTTCTGTTTGATGATGTTTCTTAAAAAAGCGAAATATGTGTCACAATTTGTAACACAAGAAATGAAGTAACAAATTTATCAAATTCAATTGCATATTTAATTGTAATTAATTTAATGTTTTTCGTACAAATCATTTGTTTAGATTGTTCACTGTCAATACTCGGTACAAAGGCATTACATTTAGAAAAACGCAATATTCATTTTGTATTTAATATATATCCAGAGGTGGGCTGGAGGGGGCTTGGAGGGGCTCTCGCGAGCCCCTTGTTAACTTAAGAGAAAACAATATTCTCAGATCAAATTAGTGCAATTTATATATTATCTACGACAGCTTCAGCATACACAATACTATATTTTTATTCTTTACATTGATAAGTTTACGGTAAACTTCATATTGTTACATATTATAAGTGTATTAAGTAACCATCGATTGCTCATTAAGTATTGAATATAATTGCATAGGAGCGATTAGAAAATTCACTCCTTCCTCAGAACACTGAGAATTGCTTCGAGATTAAGCGAGCCCCTTGTTAACGTATTGGCAGCCCACCGCTGTATATATCCACTACTTTTATTTACCAATATCGGGACCGATTATTCAGCTTCAGCTTAATTCACTTATTGAAATAAAAATACTAAAATCGACTTCATGAAATCTAGTAATTTAGAGTATATTTATTGATAGAATAATGAGCAATAAATCAATACACAGTTATTTATTAAATATGACATATAAAGACGCTTGTTGTATGAATACGCCCGCAAAATATGAGTATGTATTCATAATGATGATTCAAGTAATTAATGCTCACCATTTGTTTCATGATGCAGTGTTAATTAATATTTATTTCATTATGGTAATTAGCTGTCTAATAAAATAAAGCAGCAAGTAACAACGTATACTTAATTATATTATAGACATCTACAGCAAGACCTCAAGAAATAAACAATCATATTATTATATTATAGTAAAAATCTTTATTACTTGGGTTTTTTTAAAGTAAATTGTGTAAAACACGCTTCAATCATTTCCTAATTAAATCCTTTAATTATGCTGTGCATCCAAAGACTAAAAACAAAGTTATGTGTCAGTTTTTGACAGCTCAACTTACAAAATTAAGAATGGGTTTTTTTTACTTAAAAATAACTCACGCTTACTCAATTTTCTTAATGATATAATTGTCAAGTACACAGTAGTAATACATTTAAAAATAATTCACTGACGTACATGTAAAAAACTACCGATAACCTTGTGAATATTTGTTGTTTATTTACACGGTGAATTAATAGGGCAGCCGGTCATTTATTTTTTTATGTGACATATATTTATTATCTATTTGTGTTTTCATTTTCAGTTGGCAAACCATGTCAATTTCCAAACGGATCCTCTGGAGTGTGTAAAGTTGTCCACGACTGTCCTGAAATCATAGAGTGAGTATATTTTTCCATATTTTCTTATTTTATCATTATTAGTTATATGCTTTAATGAGACGAAATTAGTTTTAATTAAAAGTTTTGCTTAGTAACTAATAAAGAAGTAAATATGATTAAAATTACTTGTTACTGTATATTAGTGGTTTTTTTTCATCTGGAATATTTAACGTTAACAAGGGTCTTGTTGTCAAAAAAAAAGCAGTAGATAAACAAACTTGACCGTAACATAAAAATACTAGTTCAGACCAATCAAGCACAAACGTAGTTAATTTCCATACGATATTTTTTAATATATTAATTACAGTGACTAAAATTTAGTTTTATGTAATTATTTAACAATTGACTCCATGAATTAATTAATTCTGCTTAGTAAAGTCTTTTAAAATTATAGAAGTTCAATAATTATATTTTAAATTAAAGTGAAAGCAATTGGCTTCACATTGTAAATAAGATTATTTTTCGTTTGTAGTTTTTCTAGTATAAAATATAAATATTGTATTGTTTTTTCGTAGGCTTGTATTTATTTACTTATTTAAAATTTAAAAAGGTTTTCAACATCGGATATACATTTTAATTCACCATTTTTTGATAGATCTAAATCAACAATCTTTTTGTAAAACGGAAATGTAATCCTTTCGACAAATCAATGTTGTGAAAGTGATGAAATAATTTTGACTCAACAATAGATAGTATTAATATTAACATTGTCTTGGTTTTATTATGCATATATTTTAAGCCGTGATAACCTCAGTGTGGTTTTCCAACTTGCGGTTAACATTATGACAAATGAGAAACATGTTTTAAATAATTATGATTTATGAAATAATTGCTCTTTAAATTTATATACAATTAGAAGTCTATTGAAACCATTTTCATTTTGGTGAGAGTACATAGATAAACAAAAATATTTTTCAACCACATATATAAATGATTGGATGCAATTCGTTATCAGTGTTATTTATCAAAATTATTTTGAACTAAGAACTCGCAAACTGGATGCAAGATATTTAAGTATTTATTAAAGCAATACCTTGGAGATAAACAAAATTAAACATAAAAATAAATTATTAAAAACACAAAAATCAAACGAAGTAGTTTAGGCACTCATATATGCAAATATGCTTCATTTGAAAGTTTCCGCAGTTAAATACCAACACTACAAGAAAACAGGGCAGACGCATCGTGTACCTCAAAATATGTGCTGATCTTCGCTTAGATTGCGACACGTGTTTCGTTTAATTGAGAAGCGTATTTATAATAATCAGACAAATTTATTAAAATATCTTCGTTTGATTTTAAAATAATAGTTTTGCTTATCTGATCGTTGTCTATTTCAAAGCTGACTTGTTTTTTTTGTTGAATTATTAAAGATCGTTTGTCAAATGAATGTCAAAACCATTGTGTGTTTTGACAAGCAAGGATGCAATACCATATGCTAATTTATTTGTTTCTTTTTTAAATCAGATGCATATCGTTTGGATCAACTTAGACAATGACTGAATTTGTATTCATTTTTTTGTGCTTGGCAGATTTTTATCAACTATTTTAATGCTGTTTAAGAAACATAGGTCAAATTCTTTAGTTATAATAAAAAACTATTTTTAAACGTATTATATAACATCATTTATATTGCTTGTTGAATATAAATTGTCTATTTAAGTAAAAGCGTACGTGCCAAATGTAATATTTTGGCCATAAAAGTTTAAATTTTGTTTTTCTAAAATGAGTTTAACATCATTAGATTTTAAGTATTTTCGTTGTAAATATTATTCGTTGTAGAAGCTCTATTCCAAGTCCATACAGTACAAATTTAATATCATACATTTAGCAACTAATTATTTTTAATGCTAAAATACTTATCAATGTATTTACGAAAAGACAGCCTAAAATACATTCTGAATACGTAATAATTAGCTTTAATTGTCGCGTTATTATCACGGTTTTTTGCATTATTTAATTAAGGTTAAGCTGTGTCATGTATACATTGAAATAATCACAGATACTCGTCAGTGATACATCACCATTGCTATTTTTACTTCCTTACCGCAGACATCCGTATGTCCGTATGAACACTATTGTCTCTTTGCGTCAGATTGTACAATATTAGTGGAAGAAAACCACAACTTCCTTCTATAATTAAACCAATAGCCACACATTCTTATCACTTGACTACTAAGCTAAAGGATATTATTTACACGTGTATCCATTGGGTTGCTATGCAATCGATCGCGCCTGTTTGAGGGAAAATGGAATATCAATAATAATTACTAGCTGTAAACCCGTTGCCCTCAACGTGGAGGGGGGATTTTTGTTGCATTTTTAAATAGATATAAGAATAAAAATAAATTGCAAACCTATTTATTGAATAAGCCAGAAAATCTAAACGTAATTAATTCTCTAAATGGATTTTTTTAGGAATACACCCAATTCTCTAAAAAAACTAAAATACACCGGGATTGAAAAACAAAATATGCAAATAGCGGATATGATAAAATTTATTACTAAAAACCATAATTGAGCTGCCCTGTTGAGCTGCTATATCCAATATCGACAGCCCTGCAGTATTTATATTTTTACACTTACTATTAATTGGGCTTATTCACTTTTTTGTACACGGTTTTTCGTGAAACTTATATACCGGTTAAAAAAAGAGTTGAGTGTATAATATTACCTTATAATATAAGATCATTGTCTATTGGACGATAAACAATGGATAGTAATAGAAGAGCTGTGTTTCCTCTTAAACTCTATTGTGCTTTCTCATGTTTAGGTTACACAAACAAGAATTTAACTTATCTAGGTGTGGACTTGTTTCTAAATATATGAATATATGATATTTTTTGTTATTATACCTCCCATTCAATCAGTCAAAAACAGATAGTAGAAATGGTTATCGACTATTTACTAGTAAACTTCAAGGCCTATACTTATTTCTATCTTTCCCTGTTTCGCCAAATCAACAAAACATTTTCGCAAATCTTCTAATGCTGAAAACACAACCAGTTGTTCATAGATTATAGCAACCAGTGAATGAACTCATTGAATACGTCTGTAAATGTTGTGATCAGCAAACAAAGTTCTACGTTTTTATAATATATTTATTTTTGTTTGCTTTTACAGTCAACTGAAAAAACACATTATCCCAGTTCGTGTACCCTGTGGATTCCGAGGGTTTGATGAGGTCATCTGCTGCTCAAATTCAGATGCCAACCAAATTGGTAAGAATATCTGACATACATTATATTTTAAAAAGCACATATCATCCAAAGAGACCTTTTTAGATACTTTACGCAGGCGTTTGTTTTAATATATTCATAATCGTAAACCTTTTTTTCATTTTATCATAAGAATTAAAAGAATATCAGACATAAATTGCAATATACATGCATTTTTTCCAAATTTTAGTTTCTATCTTTATGCATAAAGTATCACCATAAATTAATACTAATTTTCAATAATTTAAAGATTCATTATTTCACTGAAATAGGCCATTAAAAGCGACTAGTTACAAAAACCGATATATATACATTTTAATATTTTCCGCAAACAAGGTATTAATTTATGTTTCAGGCAAAAATTTTGTTTTAAATTAAGATTCTTTTTTAAAATTCCAGAACCAGTCATCTAGATACATGAATATATCATTAATTATGATTTGATGTTGTTTTGTAAGCTTATATTGAGCTTTGGAACATATCAATTTTATTATATTTATTTTGACAACGTGTTTCTCATATCGCTTTTTGTAACGGCTATATCATATCATAACATTATCAGTGCCATGGTCGTCAAAATTGAGTAACATATAGCATAAACTCACAAATATTTAAATCAGATAGGTCTTTTATTAATAAAAACATCTTTCATTTAACAAAATTTACATAAGAACGGTTTAAAAAATATAAAGTATAAAAAATAAAAATAATATTTTCTTTATATTCTTACAATATACAAAGCACACGTTTAAAAATATTTTAAAACGCGGACACAAGATTTTGACAGACAGACGTTTGAAAAAAAACAGGTTTTAGAAAAAAACGTGCTATAAATTTTCTAAAACGATTCAAAAACAAACAAAAAAAAAACACGTTTCGTTTAAGTATTCCAAATTTAAATTCATAAAGCTAATAAATTTTACCATTCTACCACGAAAAATATGTCTATTATGTCAAAAAAGGATATTTATTTATTTTTAGATGATTTAAAACACTCTAAGAAATAATTACATAATTTTATTTTATTTAAATCTTCGTTTTATTAAACTCAAATATTTTTTTGATAAAAAATCTTCAGAAAACAAATAACCATTCATCGTTAAATTTGAATCGTTCAAATTATGTTCATTCACACAAATTTTGTCACTAACGACCCAGGTTTTGGGATCTTCAGGCGTTCAAGAGCACGGATGAACTTGAACTGACGTTCGTTCATTCATGAATATTCATCGTTACTTTTTTCATACAAAATCGTGATAGGTATATTGAATTTTAAAGGTTGTTTTTATTTCGGAAGTTATATTTTCATAGAAAACTGGTTTTTATCTGCCAAGTCGTAGATCAAGAAATAGTGCGTATTAAAGATACAATCTGTATTAATTGCGTATTTTACGCAGTTGGAAACACGTAATGTTGACTAATTTATTGAATTGGTAAACAACTTTTGCAGATTGTGATACCATTGTTATTAGAGATTGAAATACCGGTATTACTGACAGAGGGTACTCGGTACTAATGACATTTTTCAATACCTAAATACCAGTTTTAAAAATGTTCAAATACCTTACTTATCACTGCTGCATTCTTATAAATTTTAAAAAATGCATCAAGTCTAAAAATACATTATTTACATCTGAATCGCAAAAACTTACAAGGAAAACTATTGAATAAATATAATATAATTATTAAGTTGCATTTTTGAACGCCAACATAGATTTATATATCGACTGTGGAAAGGAAACAGTACGTAACCCACACATAGCAAATTTTACAGGAAGCACAAAAAACGTGTTATGATGATTTTAGGCCATAGGCAAATTACGTAATATACACAAACTTAAAGTGCACGAAGACCTTTAAACTGGTGTTTAATAATTAATGGTGGTTATAATGCAAAACGTACTATTTCCAAAACTCAAACTTTTCAGTAGAGTCAAATACTATAAAGAATAACACAAACAAAATAACATTTGCATAAAAATATGATTTCCAATTTGAAGACGACAGTCTTATAGACATTTTAGATTAAAACTAATAGGATCAGTCGATTCCTTAGGTTTTAATTACCCTATCTGCATACCTAACTCAATATCGCTAATTTTGGAAATAGTAAGTTTTGCATTATAACCCCACAATTGACATAATATAATATTAATTAAAGAAATTGTCAAAGTAAAACCTTTTTTTCAGTCTTTTTTTCTTGATTTCAATTTTCACGAGCTCATTTTTTTTCAAACATAAAAGGTAAATTTAGATACTAATTTGGCATTTTCAGATTGCGTCATTTCGATAGAACGTGTATCTTGTATACATTTTGAATATCGAAAAAAGCTGTTTTGAAAAAACTGTTGGTTACGTCCTTTTTTCTTTCCACAGTCGAATTATTATTATTCAAATTACCCAAAAAATCTTTAGATTCGGTTTAAAATGTACGCCTCTATTTTGCAGGATAATAAAATTTTGATGCCACATTTTATTATGTATTTAAATAATAATTTTAATAAAACGTGTCTGCTAATTAACTTCTTTTGACCCAAAAAGTTTAAATATTTAAATTGAAAAGTTGTCTGCGAAGTTTTAGCACGTGTATAAATTATCATATATTTTAAATCGTAGATCTTTTTCAATCCGGTATACTACGTTGTTGTTTTGTATCATATTGATTTTAATAATGTTAGAAACACAGTTCTTCAGCGTGTTATGTTATATATCAGGTCTGGGTAAATGGTGCTCCACGATGAATTTCTATTCGACCTGCTTAATTACGCCACTTAAGACTCCCTGTTTTTATTTTACAGATAAATTTCATTTGAATGTAATAGTTATGAATTTTTTACTCAAATGGGATGTTTTTAAAATCCTAGTAAGCTAGATTCTATCAATTACTTATTACAAAAATATTTGTAAGTAATTCAGTACATAATTACAGTTATCGCTGTAGACAGCTACACTTACCCTTAATTAGTAATGAATGATTAATAAACGCTGAAAAAATAAAAAGCTAATGTTAATATCAATGTTTTTCATTTTGTTACTGTTGGTATAAAAAGTACATAAAAAACGTGTTACATTTTGTGACGCAACAAGAGGAATATTATGTTATTAAATTCAATATTATATGAATTTAAAATATCTTTTTTTTAATAAAAAATAAATTATTGATTTTTTAATTTTATTGTAGAAAACAAGCATGGACAAGAAGATCCTCACTCGTATTATTCCCACAACACATACCAGAAACCCAGCAAGGGGATCGGAAACCCTCAACATCATGGAGCTCAGAAACCACAAAAGAGGAAAGCTGATAAATGTAAGTACAATAATCATTAAAGTCAATGATCAGCGGCGAATCAATAAAATGACTCAACCAACCCGATTGACTTTGACTATATATAAGATACAACTGATAATAACGGCATCCAACGGTTTCAAACCGAACCGGTAAACGGTTTTTTGAGTTATGAAAAAAACCGAAAACGGTTTATTTTGGGCGAGGATAAGCGGGAAAATAAACCACTTTTAACGTTTGACCAAACGGATTATATTTACTATTAGTAAGTTAGGATTAAAAAATTTTAAAAGTTGTATATAAAACGTAATTTAAGTAAAACAACTATCTTAAAGAACTTATACTGATAATTAGTTAATTTCTGTGGAACATATTCTAACAAAATGTAGTCGAAATATGGACAAACTATACTGCTTTAAATCAAATTCTTTAATACGAAAGGAATCTCAAAATATCATGAAAATAAAAAGGTGAACTTATTGAACCAAAAAATAATTCATCATAATCTCTTTAAATTGAAAACAATATCCGAACCGAAAATTTGTAATGTTAAAAGCAAATTTAAATATTAGTAAACAAAAATATATAATCTACACTTTTTTCAGTATTCATTTGATCCTAATTAGTGGAGTATTTATAATTATTAACATTATAATATTGGATATGGAACTTAATATTGTATAATATAGATTGATTTTAATGGGAAGTAGTAAGTACTGAACTAAAGATGCTTTTAATATTCCACTTTTTTTGCAGCATACATACCTTAAAAAAGGTGAAAGTGACCACAGCCCATGTTTTATTATATATATTAAGTTATTAAAAACAATTCAATTTTTAAAACGTTTTTTTTTATTTTTAACAATCGGTTGCCATAAAATCATGGTACTTCAGGACGTCAGTTTCTTTCCCATATGAGTGTGGTGAACAAAATACATAATAACTCGAGAGAAAAAAGGTATTGGAAGTGTTATACACATTGAACCCTAGTGAATAATGCGTTACATTTATTTTAAACAGTTATTTAAAATTGTGGACAATGTTAGGCATACAATCTAGGACACGAATGCTGTTTAGCGATGGTGAAAATTGGTAGTTATAATTTATATGCACTTCTGGACTGATTTTTAAGTAATCACAAACTTTTATTTTTAAACATAGCTTAGTGTGGTAATAAAATTGGTTTTTTGAAATAAATCGGTTTTAAACCGGTTAACGGTTTATTTATTTGTAAAAACCGTAAATCGGTTGTTTAATTGTCCGGTTAACTGGAAGCACTAATGTACTATAATATGATTGAAAATAACATCAACGAACGAATCGAATGAAAAACAGCTGCTATATTAAGTTTCCTGGTGTCAAGGCTACGCAGAAAACGCGGGAGAGTTTTTCTAAATACCACAACAAAAAAATGTTCACAATTTGTGGTAAATTCATATCGCGGGTAGTGCACGCAAAAATTCTAATAATGTATAATATAATGTAATTATTTTCCTTCCATAAAATTATTCGTTTTTTAGATACATAATATGTCTGTAAAAGGATCCAAATACTCACTCATTTCAATCATTTTATTCTCTATCGATTTTGTACCCATCAACACATTGTTAATCGTGTGTTCGTTGTCGAGAATTGAGATAAGTAATAGTAACTAGCTGTAAGCCCGTTGACCTCAACGGGGGGAATTTTTGTTGCATTTTTAAGTAGTCATAAAATTTACTGGCGTGAAAAATAAATTACAAACCTATTTATTGAATAAGCCGGAAATTCTCAAAGTAAAAGAAATATATCTCGGGACATATATCGACAGCTCTGCCCTGCAGTATTTAAATTGTATATAATATAATTTTTAGAATAATTGAAAAGTTAAAGTTTGCTAACAAATATATTTCGTAGAAGAAGAAATATACCTCGGGACATATATCGACAGCCCTGCAGTATTTAAATTGTAAATTATTTAATTTTTGTAATAATGTTTAAGTTTGCTCACAATCATTTTTCGTAGTAGCAGAAATAGACCTCTATTATATAAAATATATTTTTTATTCAACTAATTCCTCATTATTGGCCTTATTCTTATGAATTTCAAAAAAAAAAAATAGTCCAAAGGCTTTCAAATATCTCTCTGCGTTATTCCTCATACATTTTTTTATAAAAATCTGTGGGTTTTTAATAAATAATCATATTTTAAGTTGCACGTAAAAAAGACGTCATTCTAGCACACATGTGAAATTGCAACTGACGCGTTTAGCCCAGCTATCTTACGAACGATCGCTTATCTCGCTATCGCGTTATCGCGTATTTATATAAACTACAAAAGGTCCAAAAAACTATGATATAAAAATACCTTAATTATAAACATTGTATCACCCATATTAAAATAGATATTTAAGAAAATGTGGGTATTGGGGTCGCATTTCTTGAGCTTAGAACCGGAAAAGTTATAAACACATTTGAGATGATCGATCAACGTTATGGATTTTTATTATTTATTTGTTTTTTTTTTTGCAGTTTGTGATGAATATGAAAAAAACGCACCATTGTCAATAGGCATTAAAATCACTGCTGGATCAGCAGCTGGTATTGGAGAGTTTCCGCACATGGTAAATATTTATCTTTATTTTTTGTATTATTTATTACATGCAGTCCGATCAGAAAGGAGACAAAAGTCAGCTCAGGAGTCAAGAATAGGTGCTTAACAATTTCACAAAAAAATGTTTTGAAATGATGCAACAAAGCTTTATTCATATAATTTAAGATTTCGACTGAATTATTTCATGAAATATAACCGCCCCTGCATATACAAGGGATGCATTGATCGAATGCCACATTGACCGGCCCCCACTGCTTATAGCTGAGTAAATGTCGGGTTAAGCATAGTTCTGGTGAAGATGTACAAAAATAATATTTGTAGAATTAAATACTTTGCCATTTTTCACCTTATTAGTATATCGCATTTGGTTTACTTTGTCGACTGAATGACACAGGTCTTTCCGATAAGAAAAAACATATATTTATTTTTGATGATATAAATAAAAATTTGTAATATTATGGTCAGATAGTATATTATTTTTGTCTTTTTAGGTTGCTTTGGGATATGAAACAGACAGGGGAATCGTCTTTGATTGCGGCGGTACTCTAATCTCTGATAAGTTCGTCATCACGTCTGCGCAGTGTGTGGTTAGGAAAGGAAAGTGAGTATTTCAAAACATAAATAGCAGCACTACTCGTTTACTGCGATGTCTATAATTATAATTAATTTATATTACCAACCGACATTTTTAAGGTTACGTGTTGCCAAAAAACAGAAAATTGTTGATAACTCTTACACGATCGTAATCTATTTTGTACAACATTAATTATATTTGACACTTATACAACAACACTATAATAACGTCATTAAAATATAAAATTTTATGTTATTCTAAAAAAGAGTTGAGTCATACATTTTATTACGAAAATTTCGCCATCACTCCGTTGTTATAATCTAATCTTTACACAGATCTCAATAAATATATGACAACTAATTTTCATCATTATATATTAGGGGTGGGGAACCTTTTCATTTCGAAAGTCTTCTTTTATTTATCTGGTTCAACATAAGGCCGCAGTAAAGAAAACGTTGACACCCCACCCACTTTTTTACGACTGTCGAACTTATAATGGGTTGATTACGCTCTTTCTCCAAACGCTTGTATGTAACTTTTTGATCAGAGTGAATATTTTGATCAAGTCAAAAGGCCGCAAGTTCCCCTCCACTGTTCTAAATATTGAATGATCTTAATGACTTTTGTTGGTATCTTTAATATTTAGGAAATCACTTCATCGCCAAAATAAAATTGCTGTTCTTGAAGCTTAAACGCTGTGATTTCGAAATAGTATAAAATATTTTAAGACCAAAAAGTGGAAACTTACTTGGTCTTTTTGAAAATATTACGAATATTTTTTTTAAATAATGGTTTTAGAATAGATTTCTTTATGGTTTAATAAATATTATCATATAACAAACGATTAAAGATAAAGACACACTTACAATAAATCATAACTTGCTATTTTTTTTGCACTAACAATTAACTACATTGATTGATTAGTATATGCTGTGAATGATGCAATATCAATTGCAAGGCATTTATGGATTCAAATAAACATGACATATTGTATTTGTTCTATAATATTATAACTCTTCTCGACAACAATTAAAATTATTCTTACTGGTTTATTTATCTTTTGAAATACACTGGTGCCGCCAAAAGTTTATTTCATTTAAAAATTAATAAAATCATCTGTGCTCATTCATTTATTATCAGAATCAGTATAAAATTAAGTTTTTTTAATCATCTCCTGTTTAAATCTATTTTAGGTCTGCGCCCAGTGTCGTAAGGATTGGAACCATCAGTCTGGAGGGAAAGATCAACACTCAGGATTCTGATTATTTGGTTGCAAATGTTATCGTCCATCCAGAGTATAACTATTCAAGAGTCTATCACGATTTGGCTTTGTTAAAGTAAGTTTAAAGTAAATATTACTAAATAAAACTCTTCCCAAACTTGACTGCATGTCTAACTATCTTTCCCTGAGGTAACAATCAAAATCGATAAGTCACATGGATGAATTATCAAGCAATCTAGATTTTTTTGCGAAACAACACGATTAGCCAACGAAAGATTTTTTTTTCAAATTCTGCACATGTGTTTTTTTAATCAAAATATAATATATTGTCGGCAATGCGAAAATACCTCCTATGAGATCGATTTTACAAAAATAAGTTTAATATTATATTACAGAAACAGAGGGATTAAACTGTTCTAACAATACTGTTATTTAATTAAAAATACTTCTTTACATCTCATATGTGGTCATAATAATAATGTTATTTGCTATAATTTGAATTGAAAACTAAATGTGAGTTTGCAGTTGCATTTAGATAATGACAAGCGAGAAAGACGTGTATAAGAAATAGTAAACAATAAACAAACAAAGTGTACTTTTTATATTTTAAAAAACAATACTTAACAGTTAATTAAAAACAGTTTTTGTTGGATTCTGAACAACTACGTAATTGGCACATGGGACGTATTTTCGCGTTGACGAATATAAATAGAGTATTGGTAATCCTCGTTCACATTACTACGAAACAATCATTAATGATGTTTTAATAATTGAATTGATTGCAGGTTAAAGAGGCCGGTTTCGTTTAATGCATTCGCTCATCCAGCGTGTCTCAACACGGACCCCAAAGACCCCACTAGCGCACTCACAATCACCGGATGGGGAAGCACCAGTCTCAAACGTAAGTTAAAGCTTTTTGTAAAATTCTATTCGTGTCTAATAGAAAGAAACAAAATACAGTACTTGTTCATTTTCACGTCATCGTTCATTTTAAGTATTATTATTTATTATGTGATATATTAAATTTACAGGGGATTCCAAAAGCAATTATTTGATGAAGGCAAACGTGATGGCCGTATCGGTCTCAAAATGTAGTGCTTCGTATGCTGTCAAGCGCAATCATAAACTACCTCATGGAATTGAAGAATCACAAATGTGCGCTGTTGACAAGAAAAACTCCGACTACAGCCTGTCAGCTGACGCATGCGGGGTAAGACAATCAATCTTCGTTTTCTATAACGATTTATTCATCATTGAGAGAATTTGTATGAATATGGTCGAATCAACCTTTGTTATTTCAATGACAGTAAGGATTACGGGTAGGGCAAGACTAGTGGTTAAAATTTCGCATGAGGATTAAGCCCATAAGCACCATCATCAAAGTCAATGACTTTGATCAATCAGTCAAGTTAGCGTTTGATTTAACTTAAGAGCAATTGCATTGATAATTATTCAGATTATTTCTGCTGATTATTCATTCGCGAATATGTTTAATAAACAACTGTCAATATTAAAAGTATGTCTATAAAATTGAAAGTAAATGCATGAGTTTTTAGCGATGTATTTTATATATGAATAATGTACTAAATGTGACATTTTTTATCAGGGTGATGGCGGTGGTCCTCTCCAGATGGCGTACACTGACAATATGCACAAAATCTTCGGAGTCACATCCTTCGGACTGGAATGCGGAGGTGGTGAACCTTCAGTCTTCGTCAGGATATCCAGCTATCTGGACTGGATCGAGAGCCAAGTCTGGCCATGAGCACAATCAAAAATCTCCATTAAATTTTTGTGTCAAACATAGCTTATTTAGACATTGGTCAATACATTATTGTATACTATTCTTAAAACCCACTCATTTACCACAATCAAAGTCATTATATTATAATTTTTCTTATTACTATTCAAAGTTTCTCAAATGCTTTGGGGTAGGCTTTCCATATATATGTTTTTAAGCCGAGACAGGTATCAAAAAAGCAGATTGATACCGACAGAAAAATGTTCGTTTATTTAATTGGTTTTTTTCAAGGTTCAATTAAATACAATTAATTATTAATAAACAATTTGGCATACAAACATTCAGTGTAATTAAATCAAATAATATTTTGGAATTTAAAATACAAACATGTTTAATGAGGTATTAATCTGCAGTCCAATTTGTTAAATATCAGATTTTTTTATTGAAATTTTATAATACTGCTATGACACGCCAAAATTCGAGATCTGTATAGCTATTTAAGTGTATATTTTTTCATAATATTCGCTTAAAATTGAAAATGGGAAACCTAAACCGCATCGCTGAAATTTAAATATTATTGTTTATTTCATTAAAAAAAAATTATTGTCATATATGTATAGTTATTAGCATAATTAATAAGAAATACATTTAATCCTTTTTTTATAATATATCGTCAATTTTCTGGCAGAAGTTTGTGATTAACAGATGTATGGTTCATATCGATATTTTATGTTACATAATTAATTACAATATTAAAATATAGTTGCATTAATCCCGATCTGACACAAATAAGAGCTTAAAATAGTAGACAGGGACAATTGCCTGCCTTTAAATCAGCATTAATAATAGTTTCATTTACAAATTATTTTTTTTCCTGTCAAACTGGTATAATTAATGCACCAACTGAATTATTCAATAGAAACTATTTATATCAAAGAATCTCTGTGTACAATTTTGTTGGTTATCAACTTCTCCCAAAAAGGTGACTATATATTTTGGAATAAAAATCATATTCTAGTTTTATGTTAGTTTAATATTATTCAAGTGCCATATTAATAAGTTTTTATCACCCTAATACAATTGATTTGAATAAAGAAAGACCGAACAAAAAATCCATCAATCCAAAATTCTGTTGGTTTTAAAAATTCTTAACAAATTTGGCATAATATAATAAAAAAGGTGATAACATACAGCTCCCTTTTTAAATATTCGATGGTTTTTACACAAAACAGTGCATTTATAAAAAAAATATAAGCTCATATCAGTGATTTTTTAATTGAAGCAATCTCTTAGTTTAGTTTTGTTTTTGTTACATAGCAAACATTTAAATGTTATACTTTTTAAATGCATATACATAGGTAAAAACCATTGACATTGTAAATAAAAGTACAATTTTCTTGATAAATTAAATCGATCCTGTTATAGTCTTGCCATTACAATCAAATTATTAATTAAGTAATTTTAAAAATTTGTGGAAATTCATAAAAATCTCATTTTTTTTATATTCAAATTAATAATATATATAGAAAAGATATATGGATGGTTTTATACAAAAGTATGTCAACACTGATAAAATTAGTTAGTTACATAACATATCGCCTGTGGAAAATCAAAATGACGTAACCCACAGTTTTTTAAAAACAGCTTTTTTCGATAATCACAAATTATACAACTTATAATACACGCTCTATTAAAATGGTGTAAGCTGAAAATGCTGGATAATTTAGCATTTAAGATTGAAAAAATAAGGACGTTTAAAAATTGTCTAAATTAATATCAGATTAAGTCAATGAAACACCAGTTTGTCATTGTTCGTGCACTTCATGGTTGTGAATATTTCCTAATTTTCTTTTGGTCCAAAATTATCAAAAAGTGTTTTTTTTGTGTCTCCTGTAAAATTTGTTATATGTAGATTTTGTCTTTTTCCTTTCAGTCGATATATAACAGTTATATTATTTTAACGCATATTTCTTGTTTAAATGGAAAATTTATTGTCTATGATACCGAATGTAGTATATGGACTCACTTTATCATTATTGTGTTGGCCCAGTCTTTCAAAAAACTATTTGTCTTACAAACGAGATTATTATGATTGATTCGAAAAATTATTAAGGTTTAATTTTAAATAATTATGAATATGTCAAAACGCTAAATGATTAATGTATTTCCAATACAAATTAAAGTATTTGTAGTAAATTCTTATTGTACTCGTGATATTAATTTTATAACTGATTATTTGATAAGGAATTATTTATAAGAGAAAATATATTTATTAATAACAGTAAGGTATCAATCATAGTGTAAATCAATTTAGTTGAATGAAAATGTTTTAAATTACTTACAAATTTGAAATAAAACATTTTTATACAATACACGCAAACCTATATCATTTTATCTTTTCCATATTTTAAGCCAATTTGTACTTAGTAGATTAGATTAGTAGATATTAATAAAAACACAGAATTCCTTTGTCGCCTGTTGTAGCCCAGCTCTACCGATCACGCAGGTCTGGGTTCGATTCCCGGTCAGATCACAGTGAATTTGAGATTTATTCAACTCAAAGTTGTGAGCGAAGACTGGGTGTTTGTGATGTAAAATTCACATTACTTCCTCTCCTCCCATCCTTTTGATCCTTTAATAAATGGGTGTAGCGAGAGCGATTAGTCAACCACGAATCCTGTTCTAGTCGTATCTTTCTTTCCCTACTACTTACTCACTTTGAAAAAAGTGAGGTTGAGCGACTGAGTAACAAACAGTTCTCGTAGAAAAAAAAACTTCTGTTGAGATACCTCCATTAAGAGGCCATATGCTCCACATTGGGAGCGGACATGGATTAAAAAAACTTTTGTACTTTATTCCGCTTTATTTAAAAGGTCTGGACCAGTCTCGCACATTGCAAGCATTGTCAACTGATAATAAAAATATATAAACAGTGCTATTTATACAAAAATAAATTGAAATAAAAAGGTGTGGCAACAATTGACATTGAAAAGAATTTACGAATAACAGTATAAATGACTCTATAATAACACAAAATTAAAATGTTTAACACCACTAACATATAATTAAAAAATCAGTGGTGACTGATGGCAATTATAAACATAATTAAAATTTGGGATTTTTTTAACAAATTTATATAAAATGCTACGTTACTAAAGTATTTATTATAGTAATCAGTTGACAATGCTCGCAATGAGCGAAACCGGTCTTGACCTTATAAATAATGTGGAATAAAGTACAAAGGAATATTGTGTTTTTATTAAGTTATTAATTTGTATGTAATGTTTCAAAATAGACGATGTTTGAAGAGAACGTTATTGCTGTAAGTAAAAAGGTAAGAATTCAATGAAAGTTTAAGTAACAAAAGTAAGATTTTAACTATATCTGAATAAAAATCGATTTATTTGTATTAACTCAAGAATTTGATAGCTTGGTCAGGGAACAGTTTACAAAAGACACTGTACAGGCACGGCGATACCACTCGAAGGATTAGAGCACGGGTCCCCAACTTTTTGGGACCCTAGGAAACATTCAAGAATATTGGTAGGGCGGCGAACACCATCTTTTTTTTCTAATGATATTTATAATTGGACAAGGATAATAAATAATATGTCTATAAAATATTGTTTATATTTTCAAATGCATAATAAACATTTTACAAAAAAGTGTAATATTTATCTCAGTCAGTGTGATTTTGGACACTGCGTTTCATTAGCCAAATGCATAATACATATGATGATGTTCCAGCTACAAACAATCATAAAGATGCTCATTGGTTAGCCGAGATGTATGCTTTGATGTTGTGAAGTTCATGTTTGAAAATAATGATTCACAAAGATACGACGAACCAAAAAAATGTTTTATTTTGTATCTCGCTTTTTCCAGCAATGGATTTCTTTCTGTCTACTGTATTCCAAAAGTCCTTCTCTGATAAAATTGTTGCGGGCCAATATTGGTGGGAACAAAGAAATCGGTCCGTTTTTTCCATGGCGTCTGCAGGAACAGGGTTAGGTATCCCTGGATTACAGGATGAAAAAAGAAAAGAATGTAAGGTTTTAAGTAATCTAGAATCTATATAATAATTCGTAATACAGTCATACGTTTTTCTAAACTGCACTATTTATTAATTAACTAGCTGTAAGCCCGTTGACCTAAACGGGGGGATTTTTGTTGCATTTTTAAGTAGTCATAAAATTTACTGGCGTAAAAAATAAATTACAAACCTATCTATTGAATAAGCCAGAAATTCTAAAAGTAAAAGAAATATATCTCGGGGCATATATCGACAGCCCTGCCCTGCAGTATTTAAATTGTATATAATATAATTTTTAGAATAATTGAAATGTTTAAGTTTGCTAAAAAATATATTTTGTAGAAGAATAAATATACCTCGGGACATATATCGACAGCCCTGCAGTATTTAAATTGTAAATTATTTAATTTTTGGAATAATGTTTAAGTTTGCTAACAATCATTTTTCGTAGTAGCAGAAATAGACCTCCACTATATACAATATATATTTTATTCAACTAATTTTCAAGTACGCTAACAAATATATTTCGTAGAAGAAGAAATAGACCCGAGGACATTTTACGAACATATTTGTGAAAAGTGAGTGATTATTTTATCGACTATTAATATATAGATCATTATATAACAGACAAATATATACAAAAAAAAAAAATGAACTGTGCTTAGGCTTAATTTTCAGTGGTTGATCCGGCTCAATTACGTCTTGTCAATAAATATTCTCGGCTCGCTAGATAGCACAATGACAGTTTAAATTAGGCTGGCCTTATAATTACCCTTAAAAAACTCATTCACAATCCAGCACGAGGAAGATAGATAAAATATAATTTGACACGTGGGTAAACAATAATACAAATTACTTCCGGCTCAATCATCGTGATTAAAAAATTGAAAAAAAATCGAAACTGTTGAAAAAAACGTGTTTTTTTCAACAGCTGCCATTTTGTGAAAAAGATTTTTTCGACTTCTCCGAAGATAGCGACATCTTTACTGAATAAGAATCCGTTAGATTTGTTTGTTTCAAATGACCAGAAGGGTTGGAATCATGCCCGCCAGGACATATTCTTTTTTTAGACCCCCCACTTTAGCAGCTGATAACTTTTCTAGTTTTGTATTTATTTATTTATTTACATATTCTTAAAATATAAATAAACGAATGATAAAAAAATGGACGCCCAAAATATTCTTGGTTTTTTTTTACAGACCTCGAAAAAACACCCGAAATTCGTGCTTCTAGACTAGAATACCGCTGGATTTGCAAACCCTTTTTTGTAATCTACTTTAAAATTTTTGTTTTTATAATATTTTACGCCTTATTTTTTATTATACTTCATAAAAAAGACACACTTTGAATCTTCCGAAAGTAACAGTACTTATATTTTTATTTTTATTTAACTTGTATAAGTAGCACTGTTTATATATTTTTCTTATCAGTTGATGATGCTCGCGATGAGCGAAACCGGTCCTGATCAAATAAATGTAAGTGGAAAAATTACTAAAAATCTTTTATTATTTTTATTTTAGTACTTATAACTTTAAAATATTTATATAATGAAAAAAAATGTTTTATATTTATAGTAATACTATTTATTTATTACATAGAAGGATAAAATATATTTTCGATGGATTCGGCTGTTACTATGTGGGAGTTTATTTTTCACATCGCTTTTGAACTTATTAATTAATATGTTCATAATATAAGTAATTAATTTATAATTAGTGCTTTGAATGTTTGTATCTTACCCTCTCTCTGCGTCCAGTATAAAATGAAGAAACCTCAACCTATATTTTATAATTAATAACTTAAATATAATATTGTTTTTAGTATAGTCGTAAACCTTACGATATAATGTTTGATGATACCTCTTAAAAAATCAAAACATGTCTCACAATTTATAATATAATAAATGAAGTAATAAAGTTATCAAATACATTGTTTTATTAAGATACAGTATCATTTTTTGTTACAATTTTCATCTCCACAAGGCGTAAATAAATTATAAAATTAATATATTGGTCCCACTTTAAAATATTTTTTACATCACTGATTTACAGCAACTTGACTTATGTATACTTTTTTTTAATGACAGGAACTTTTTTGTTTAAATGATATATTGAAAATTTATAAAATATTGCAAGTATTGTGTCAATGATAAATGTAGATCTGCAAAGGGTCCGATTTGAAATTAAAAAACATGACCATCCATAAATAACATACCCATCGCATTGAGTTATTAAAATGCGTTGCCTTGCATTTTTTATGTAACTTAAGAATCAAAATAAATACATAGAGCCGTATTGAGATATATTTTTGAATTATTATAAATGTTGCTCCTCTTAAGGCAAATTGACCAGGGATGGGCTGGAGGGGGCTCGAGGGAGCTCGCACGAGCCCCTTGTTAAATTTCGGTGAGGCCAGCGATCCCCTTGTTAAGATAAGAAAATCATTTGTCAAATCATTACATAACTGCAATTTCTGTAGATGGTTAAATTTGAAAATAATTTCTCCTTTCATTTTTTCATTCAGCGTTGTAGGCTGGACCTCACGGGATCGAGTCCCAGTACGAAACAGCATTTTTTTGGTCGATTTATCTATTTTCTGTTCGAAGGCATGGGTGTTTGTGATGTCTTAAAATTGTCTCCCACTCTTGCGATCCTTCAATTCAACTGGGTGCTACTATTAGTTAATCACTATTCCTGTCTTATCCTTATCATTCTATCCCTACTACTCTCTTTGGAAAAGAGAGGTTAAGCGACTAAGTAACAAAAGAGCGGACAAAAAATGGATAACATTTACCGAGCCCCTTGTTAAGATATTGGCGGCCCACCGCTGATTAATTGACCGACATTCAAAGAGAGAGCTCAATAACATTTCCATATACACTCATACATTTACATGATTTTGTATACAAATTTAAATACAGTGGAACCTCTCATAACGAGTAATTCACATAAGTTTTAGAAAGATCACTTTCACATCGTTGCTTGCCTTAATATGATTGACAAGGCGTGGGAAGGGGTTACCAAGAAAACCCTCACTTCAGCTTGGAAGAAGCTTTGCCAAGGAGCGTTGTCGAATGTGATTTTGAGGCGTTCGAAACAGTACCCGTGGAGTTTATGGTCAGCGAGATTGCATCTTTGGCCAATATCATGGGACTGGAGGTAGATAACAACGATATTGATGAGCTTGTGAAAGAGTACAGTCAAGAGCGGACCACCGAAAAGCTTATGGAGTTGCATTGTTTTTCACAGCAAGAAGTTATGGATGCGAGTTTGTTGGTGGAGGAGGAGGAAGTAGCCGAGCAACAATCTTCTGGCGCAATAAGATGAATGCTGAAAGCATGTGAAACTGTTGCAGTGTACATTGAGATGGAGGTGGCTATGCGTTTTATTCAATGATAATGCTGTCACATTTTCACAAAATTTTGAAGCGTCGGCAAAAACAAATATCTGCTAGTAAATATAATTAGTTATTTGTCATAAATAATAAACTAATCGATTTTTATCGTTTTTTGCAAGTCGAAATCGCATTCCAGGTTGTTACGCTCCTTAACAATTTATAATTATGTAATTTTACTTGAATACACGTTAAAAATATTTAAAAAAAATTCTCGGCATGGAACGCATTATTGTATTTTACATTGTTTTATATGGGAAAAATTGTTTCGCATTACGAGTGTTTCACATAACGAGTAAGATTCTGGAACGAATTAAACTCGTTATGAGAGGTGCCACTGTATGATATTTTTACACGAATTATATGTTCTAACACAATTCCCAGACACAAAAAAATACGGATTTTCATATAACAAGAAATTCAACAACACAAGACAGTATAATTTTAGATTTTAACTAAAGGTGCTAGGTGGAATTTCAACATTAAATTTTGATCACTTAAATTATGTAATATACATACATTCACATAAGTATCACTAACGACCCACTAGTTGTTAGTTCGAGTCCATCCGTTCACTTGAACGTCTGAAGATGCTGAAAGGCGAAAACATTACGTATATATGTATGTACATTAGCTTAGGACAGGGATGGAGAACCTGTTTGGGTCTGCGTGCCAAAAATCCTCAAATATTATTTTTCAATTGTGTGGCGTGCCCAAGCAGTAAAAAAATAACAAAATAGAAAAAATAAAAAAATATTTTAAGTGATTGTCGTTTATCTTAGGAAACATTTGAAAATTAATAAAACGGAATAAATTAATAATTCAAGGATTATTTAATCAAAATTTTAATTTTTTTTAACTTTTTTTTTTTTATTTAAACTTCGAAATCCTTCGCGTGCCATCCAAATTCTCAAACGTGCCACCTCGGGCACGCGTGCCGTAGGTTCGCCATCCCTGACTTAGGATATTATTTACATTGCTAAGTTTCATATTTTTATTACCGATTCGTTAGGACGACTGAGACTCCGAGAGTTTTTTTTCAATAATTTAATTTTAACTTAAATATATCGACTGTGGAAAGGAAAAAGGACGTAACCTACATACAAAATTTTACAGGAGGCACAAAAAACGTGTTATGATGATTTTAGACCATAGGCAAATTACGTTATATACACAAACTTAAAGTGCACGTAGCCTTCTAAAGTAGTATTGAATTGACATAATGTAATATTAATTATAGAAATTGTCTAGGAAAAACCTTTATTTCAGTCATTTTTCTTGGTTTTAATGTTTTGCAAGGTCATCTTTTTCAAACTTAAAAGCTGAATTTATGTAAATACTGATTCGGCATTTGAAGCTTGCATCTTTTTGATAGAACGTGTATCAAGTTTGATACTTTGTGATTATCGAATAAAACCTGTTTTGAAAATACTGTAGGTTACGTCCATTTTTCTTTTCCACAGTCGATATGTATACCATCAGATCATCTTTGGTCAGCCAAGCATGCAATACCAACACTTCGCCGCTCATTTTTCGATTTCGATTCGACAGTTCTATTATTCTTAATTTGATTAGTATACATATTAAATAACCTTGTACTAATAATATATATCATATTTTTGTCAGTTGAAGATAATCGTAATGAGAGAAGACGGTCCGGATACTAAGAGACTAATTATTAATTGTATTTTTTTAATATTATTTTTTGATCTTCGTCATCTTTTCCACAGTAAATTTTTCGTAACTAAATATTTAAATAATTAGCCTTATTGTGCAATTGAATTTACGAATATGTACGTTGTTGTTGTGCGTATATCATTTGATAGGTTCTTAGAAAAACCACAAAAAAAACCTAATAAAGCATTAATAATCATGATTAAGGCTTACTGTCAAAATAAAATACTTGTCTCCTGAATTGATTGTTTGTTTAAATTTTAAATATTTTTTCCTATCTACGTTGTTTGAATGCAAAGTGGCGGATGTTTTTTGGAAGACTTTTGCAGGTTATAATAGTAATGACAATCATTGTTTTTTTTAACTCGAGTAAATCTGTGCACGAAAGGAAAAAGGCGTCAAGTCCAGCAACGCTACTTTTTAGGAGAGTCAAAACAAGTTTCGCATTTATTTGAAATGTGACGTTTATAGAGGAATTTACATATTCAGAAACAGTTCATCTTACTTCTCAACGCATTAATTCATATTGAGATTTTCTATCTGATAATGCTTTATTAAGTGGCGAAAAAAGTTTCTCAATTTGCAATACAAGTTATAAAAAATAATTTAACAATAAAAATGAACTTCCGCATAGTTAAATATTACTTTTTTTTAAATCCATGTCCGCTCCTAATGTGGAGCATATGACCTCCAAATGCAGGTATCTCAACAGAAGTTTTTTCTACGATAACTTTTTTCTATAGCCACCTGTGTGGTCGAGTGGTCAACGTCGTTGGCTTCGGTTACGGAAGTCGCGGGTTCGAATCCCAGTACGGACAGTTTTATAAATTGATTTTTCAATCGATTTATGAATTTCTGTTCAAAAGCATGGATGTATGTGATCTCTTGAATTCCCCCCTCCAATCCTATCCTATAAACGGGGCGTATGGAGAGCGACTACCTAACCACTAGTTCTGTCCTAGCCCTACCCTTATATTCCTACTCTCTTTGGAAAAAGAGAGGTTGAGCAACTGAGTAACAAGCAGTTCTCGTAGAAACACTTCTGTTGAGATAAACCCCACTAGGAGCCCATATTCTTCACATTGGGAGTGGACATGGTAAAAAAAAAACTTTTTGTTACTCAGTCGCTCGACGTCACTTTTTTTCAAAGTAATTAGTATAGAAAGAAGGATACGGCTAGAGCAGGACTAGTGGTTAAATTAGTGGTTAAAGTGGTTAGCTATTAAAGGATCAGAAGGATGGGAGGAGAGGAAATGATGTGAATTGACATCGCAAATACCCAGTCTTCGATCACAACTTTGAATTGAATATTTTTCAAATCCACTGTGATTTTACCGGGAATCTAACCCAGATATGCGTGATCGGTAGAGCAAGCTCTAACCAACTGAGCCACAGCAAATGACATATTACTACGAAACATTATTACTATTTTATAATATTTAATTATCTTACTTAAAAAAAAATACGTTTTCAATTTTTTTTTTGCAAAAATAGCACCGTTAAATTATTTTTTTATCAGTTGACAATGGTCGCCATGAGGGAAACCGGTGCTGATCTTGGTAAAGAAAAGTGAAAGTAAGTACAAATGAATATTGTGTTTTTCTTAACATATTTTATAAACATGCAGTTATATTACCGCAATATGTTTGATGTCGATACACGATCAAGGAAAATCGTAGAAAAGACGTAGGCAGACGCGAAACATTCGTTCAATTAAACAGTTACACGTATGTAAAATTATTATCTTATGAGTAACCAATAATGACAGGTTAAGCATAGTCAATAACTTAGTCATTCTTTGACATCCTTTTACGCAATAAAAAGGATAAAAACAATAGATAATATATACGTGTTCCGGATGTGATTTGTTTATGATGGACGCCGACGCCATTGACTCGGAAACTAGTTTCCGATTTCTCATTTCCTCGTCTGCTCGCAAACTGAACGAGGAAAAGTGTGCTCGCGATTGCGACAGTGATCGAAATAACAAAAAAATGCGGTTTAGAGACAGAATAAGGAAATATTATCAAAACTCTGCAGGGGATCACCGCTTGTTGATGGGCTTGCTCATTCACGTGCCTAAGTCAACTGTCTCGACCCCATGCGTTCTTTGCCTTGACATTGCTACTAAGGAATTTAATGTGTTAGCTTTCGGGTGATTCCCTTCTTCTGCTTGCAATGGGTAATAATACATTACTTATTATCACACCTCTCTGCTGTGTGTACAATCAACCACAGTGGCTATTTATAAATCATTGACCCTGGTTAAAAATGTATGTGTGTCATAAAAATTTTGAGGTTGTCGTTTCGGAAAATTTCACGTGAACATTTATTAGTGTGTGGTTTTGAAGTTTTCACAATATCTGCCGTAGATAATTTGCTTTATACTTTTTATGAATGAATTCAAAAATAAATTTCGTGGAAACTCACAGGAGCTTTGATTGAAATCAATTATAATTTCATTTAAGCACTTTTCTCTTCTTCTTCGGGGCCGAGTTAATAATCCTGAAATTCTCATGACTATTAACTTACATGCTGCAAATTTAGTCTTACGTGGGCGAAACTATAACAAGAAAATTTTGATTCTGAAAACTAGTTCCTCGCGTAGGATGTATGAGTCGCCGGTTCCAACGGCTGTTCGACTGATTAACTCATTGCCTAGAGAAGTGGACATTTTCAGTAACAATATTTGTGAATTGTTTGTTATGTTTTACTTTTTTGATTCTGTGTGTCCAAAATATTTTTATGTATTGATTATTATTGTGTACTGTTTTTTTTATTTTAATTATATTTGTCAAATGCATGGTTAACTGGCGTCAGCAGTAATGCCATGTACTGGTATTTTGATTTTAAACAATAAACAATTAAGCAATATGAATGTTAATTAGTCAAGTAGCTCTTACTGTAGATTTTATTTCATTTGACTGAAGCTTTTCTATGAAGCTGTATTTTATTCAGATACTCAACTTCTCTTTTTCCGAAAAGAGTATGGATAGAAGGATTAGGTCTAGAACAAGACTAGTGGTTAGATAATAGTTTTCACTACGTCCCGTTATTTTAGGATTGGAAAATTGGGAAAGAATCTTTAGACACCACAAACACCCATACCCTTTATGCCTTAAAACAGGGATAGCGAACCTTTTTTATTCCACGTACCAAAAATCCTCAAATATTATTTCTCGATTGTGTGGCGTGCCCAAGAATTATTTTTTTAACAAAATAGAAAATATAAAAATGATTTTTTAAAACGATTGTCGTTTATCTTCAGAAACATTTGAAAATTAATAAAACTGAAAAAATACTAATTAACTGTTTATTTAATCAAAATTTTAATTTTTTAAACTTTTTGGAACGTGGAAATCGTTCGCGTGCCATCTAAATTCTCAAACGTGCCGTAGATTCACGTGCATATATGGGCAACCACCGGCCCGCCGAGCTATTTTTTCCGGCCCTGATTCATCTCGGCGAAGTTATAGAGAAAAAAATTAATAGTTCCAGAGAGGGATTAAATAATGGAGATGACACGGGCGCTTGCAGTGGCTCCACTCTACTAGTTTATGATCACCAACACTTGGCCAATATATACATACATATGAAGTAGCAACGTGTTTTATTTCATTTTTTTTCCATGTCCGCTCCCAATATGGAGCATATGGACTCCTAATGGAGTTTATCTCAACAGATATGTTTCTACGAGAACTGCTTGTTACTCAGTTGCTCAACCTCTCTTTTTCCAAAGAGAGTAGGAATATAAGGAAAGGGCAAGGACAGGACTATTTTATTTAATTTACTTTATTACGTTTAATAATTTGGTCCGGCCCTTGACTCGGAGAATGAATGATAATTTGGCCCCAGACCTAGGAAAGATTGCCCATGCATGTCTTAGAACTTAGTGAAAATAATTACAAAGGAATATTATGTTTTCTTAATATAATGTCTTTCCAACATGTGTTGACAGTGAACACCCTAAAAGTGTTCATAATGAACGTTGAGTTTGTGAAACATACGAACAACAAAACGGAACGATAAATCATAATCAAAGCGTGCAATATTGTATTTATTATCATTCATAGCTTTTCATTTTTCACGCCATAAGACGAAAGAGGTCAGTGAAATATATTTATGAATAACTCATATTAGCCACGCCGCGATAACATGAGGTTTTTTTACAATCCTTAGTCACTTTTACTACTGCGGTGTGTTATTCCAGTAACCAAGATAGATAACACAATCAATTCATTGATGAGTCTGAGAAAAAAATTCAATGTTGCAATGTTAGAAGCAGCGCTTTTAAAAAAAAAAAAATGATGATGATACTCCTTTTTTTAAATCCATTTCCGTTCTCAGTCTGGAGATAAGTCAACAGAAGTTTTGTGTTACTCAGTTGCTCAATCTTTCTCTTTTTTCGAAGAGAGTAAAGATAGAAGGACAGGGCCGTTTCAATACCGCGCAAATAAATCATTAATATGTCCCAGAAATACTGCGTGTTTTTGAGAAAAATAACTTTGCCTAATATACACTCGAATTCGATATTTTAAAAACCTATATTGACTCAGTATAGATGCCACTACACATATTCATCTAAATATTGCTTATATTCTATTAGACTACCAAGTATTTGATTTTTTTAAATGTCTTGGACATCCGTGTTTGCTTGCATATCGACTGTGGAAAGGAAAAAGGATGTAACCACACATATCAAATTTTACAGGAGGCGCAAAAACGTGTTTTGAAGATTTAGTGACATATTCAAATTATGAATTATACACAACCTTGAAGTGCACGAAAACTTCTAAAGTGGTGTTTAATTGACATAATCTAATATTTATCAAAGAAATTGTCTAGGAAAAAAAAATATTTCAATCTTTTTTCTTGGTTTTAATTTTTTACATGGTCATCTTTTTCAAACTTAAAAGCTAACTTTAGATACTAATTCGTCATTTGCAGCTTGCATCCTTTTGATAGAACGTGTATTAAGTTTGATACATTGTGATTATCGAAAAAAACATGTTTTGAAAAAACTGTGGGTTACGTCCTTTTTCCTTTCCACATTCGATATGCTTAGGATCCAAGTGGTTAATCGCTCTTGTTTTGGCCTATTTATTTAAGGATTGGAAGTGTGAGAGAAAAATTCTGATAGCACGTTAATTAGAAACAAAAAATAAAAAAAATCTTATATATACATCTACTCAAATACGATAAGACGACTAAACGTTTTTGAGCTGTAAACAATTTGGGCATTTGTTGTTTATTCTACCGCCTCGCTACGTTTCAGTTCGCTTTATGATATATGGAAAAGTCGATTGCTATCTCAAAACAAGGTTTTTTGACTTAACGTTTTCTGCCGATACAAATTTGATCTTATCTCTCTTACAGCAGTAGTTATCAAAGTGTGATACGTGTACCCTCTGGGGTACGTGAGTAGTTTGGTGGTGGTACGCGCTGTACCGAGCTTTTGCTGTGCCTGGTGCAACAAGCTGCTTATATATTTTGATTGTTATTAAAGTATATGCATTTTTTTTTGACGAAGGGTACCCGGTGTTACGAAAAGTATAGAAGGGGTACACATACATCTATTAAAAGTTTGGAAAACACTGTCTTACAGCAATAGATAAGTATTTAAATTGTCATGAAACCGTATTTTGGAGAAGTCAAACTATTGTATGATATTTCAGTATCACTCTAAGTCTTGGGCAAATTTGTGCTGAGAATGCTGAGATATAACACATAGTTATAGACAGTGCTTTTAAAAAAAAAGAACGGTGCCGGAACTCACTTCTTGTCAAGCTTTTTACTATAGTTTTTTTCTCTAATCCATGTCCATTTCTAGTGTGCAGCATATGGCTTTCTTATTGATGTATTTCAACAAACAAAAATACGAGAACTGCTTGTTAGTCAGTTGTTCAATCTCCTTCTTTTTTTCGAGGAAAGTAATTTTAGGATTGGTACCCTACCAATTTTTAAATTGGAGAAAAAACATTTTAGATATAAAAAAAACACCCATTTTTAATTGAATTTGATTGAAGAAAATGCTGTTCGCACAGGGTCTTGAATCTGTGAGATCCATCACTGAAGCCTTGACCACCTATCAATGTATTTTAAAGGATAAAAAGTGTCCAGCATAGAAACCGTGTGACACTAAAAGTACACTAAATTAGCGACACTGGTTCTAGTCAAAGAGTAAGTCTATGGATATGGCATTGTTTTGTATTATGACATTAATTTATGAGTGGTACGACACCTTCATACATACCATTCAAAGGAGACCTTAGATAGGGGCAGACAGTAAGTGGTTTACAATGAAACAATTAAAAGATTTCAAAACAAAATTTTGCGAATTTTCGAAACATAAATTTGTTGAAAATAGGTGCTGGAACGCCGTTCCACCGCGATACATAGTAAAAAATCACTGGTTATCGATATTATTTTATGAGTAATTGGTAGGTTGCGTTTTACGTCCTTCTGTATACTTGAAGAACACGGAGATACGTTATTTGCATTATATTACAATATTATTACTGTTTGCCAAAGACATAATATATTTTATTATTTAAATGAAATATTATTATGTTGATTCATAGTTCAACAAACGTGTCGCATTTATTTCAAGAAATCTATGAATGTTTCTCTCGTGCATAAGTCTAAAAACTATAATAGGACATTAAGACCAATCCTGTTAAAGAATTCCTTTAAAAACACTAAAAATATTCATATTAAATCCGGAATATATCGTCATTAGTAATAAAAGTATTATTGAAAAGATAATAAAACATATTGGTTTCTAATGAATTTTCCGAGTGATTCATTTGCTGTGGAAGCATGAACTATTTTATTGATACATTTAAAGAAAATTGTACATTACAATTTTGAGCGCAAAGAAGAAAAATGATTCTAATAAATCACATGTTTAAGGTACTCAGCGGTGGGCTGCCAATATCTTAACAAGGGGCTCGGTAAATGTTATTCATTTTTTATCCATGTCCACTCCCAATTTCGAGCATATGGCCTCCTAATGAAGGTATCTCAACAAAAGTTATTTTTATACGAGAACATTTAGCCAACATTTGAATGTATGCGCCGCACAGACGACCGTCTCGTAGCAAAGACAATGGAATGCGGCAGTGCAATTGGAGGATTTGTGGCGAATATTTCAAGCCAGCGCGTAATTCAGGGTAGTGTAATTGGGGGGTTATTCTACTAATTAAAGACATTTTTAAAATCTTGAAGAAGTTTAACTTTGTTATAAATTAATATCCACAGTTTACCGCCAAATCCATTTAAAATATTATCGTTATTTGTGTATCATTTCTTTTTGACAAGGAAAAATCCTTAAAAATTCAATAATTTCACCACCAAGTGAAACAACAATTTTAAATATGTTGGTTATCTTTTCCTTGCAAATAAAAGTAACATACTGTAGAAAATTGCAAAAATTAACCGATTCATATTTAACATTCTGTATTTTGGTATTGTAAAGGGCGATTGAAACGATCTACAGCGACATCTATAATTAAGAAAAAATGTTAATTGACTTATTACATGTGAACAAGTCAACCTAGCTTAATAAGATTTTTAAAACATTCACAAACAGTTGGATAATAAATTTCTTATGATTATATTCCACCAAAACCTAAATGTATAAAATGAACAGAGAGGCAGTGACCTCCTAACTAAAAAATGACACTATATATTTTGCTTAAATATTATTAGAACTAGTGATAAGTAAAAGATTAATATCATCACACCTTTTTTGACCAAACTTAAATATCCAATGAAAACTGAAAAAAAAGTATAAAACGTGTAATAATAGTATTATGGTTTATTGATGTTTATTATTTTTTTTTGAAAAAAAGGTGTTTTGATTGATATAAATCACTAAATTGGATTAAATTAAGAGGTCTCTGTTTGATCATGCCACTGGCTTACTGTCCATTAAATATAGTTAACTTTTAATATAATGGTTATTATCAGTTTTTATTGGGCATTCATAGCTAATTAAATTGTTAACAAAATACAAAGCTTATGTTTATATTAATGTATATGATTTTGTTAATGTTTGATATTTTTTTCAAAAATATACAGTGCGTTTTGGTTGACAGAAAAAAAATGAGAGGTCACTGCTTAAGCACGTCACTGTCCCCCTGTTAATATTTAAAGATAAATTTTATTGTTATATAATAATAATAAATGCTTAGCTTAACTAGGACTATATTTTAACAATTACACGCATGTTTGTAAATAAGTCACTTAATTTTTTTTCTTATTAACACTTCTCTTTCGGTGCTAAAAAATACTTTCGAAATGTTGCTGGCCTTTTAGGAACCAAGTGATCAACACTTTTTTTAAATATACGTCCTAGGTTTTTACCGGCTTACAAAAGGTGATAAATGTTAAAACATGTTTTTTCACTTGGTTCTTAAAGGGCCAGCAACATATCGGACGTATTTTTAGAACCGTAAGGGATTGTTAATAGATGTAGCTGTATACCGTTTCACTCACCCTCGATTCCGCTTGATGAGTAAATAATATATGTAATGAATATGTTTTATTATTACCTGAAATATTTTATCGAGTGAAATCAGAGGGTTTTTAAAATAAGCTGTCAATTATTACGATAAGCATCCTAATTCCTGTGGTATCCTTCCATAGTTATAGTATAACACAGGGGTGGGGAACCTTTTCATTTCTAAAGACCACGTTCATTCATCTGATTCAACATAAGGCCGCAGCAAAGAAAACGTTGACACCCCCGCTCCTTTTTTTCGACTGTCGAACATATAATGGGTTTTTTTTAATTAATAGGGTACTCAACGTTGTACCCACCACCACCCGCTACGGCTGCACACTCTTCTTAGTTAGTTAGACGTCTTAGACGTTAGTCGTATTCAAATTTTTTCCAGAAATCTCCCGATTAGAAATTCCTCAAGACTTGGTTGCATGCAGTACAGTGTGCAGAAATTAATCTATATAATGGGTTTATAACGCTCTTTTTTCAATCGCTTGCGTATAATTTTTTTATCAAAGTGAATATTTTGACCAAGTCAAAAGGCCGCATCAGATTTGCAAAGAGGCCGCAGGTTTCCCTCTACTGATAAAATGTATCTCTCTACCGTCAAAACTGATAGATTTTCGCATCAAAATCACTTTACCTAGTTCGTACACCTAATAAATTATCCACTATGGCTCGGATATATATTGTATAACACCTAAATGATTTCCACAAAATTGAGGCAGTGTCTGTTAGGTGTCATCTGTTTGACCTTGATGATGATACAAGCAATGAACTCACTATCAGCAGTTGCTGCAAACTGCAGAAAACCGTAATGCTGAGTTTGCTTTTCGGTACCGTATTTTAAAAATCGGACATTAAAAATTAGTGCGGCAGTATTGTTAATTCTTCTGGCTACCTATTCTTTATAAAAATGTCTTTTCTTCAAAAAAGGATTACTCATTAATATTACTATGTTTAGGGAATGACAAATATTCGCGTGTCAAAAATGTTAATGTTTATTTTGACCCTTTCTGATAAATAATAACAAACATTCTAATCAGGTGTGGGCTGGAAGGGGCTCAGAGGGGCTCGCGCGAGCCCCTTGTTAATTTAAGAGAAAAGAATATTCTCAGATCAAATTAGTATATATTTTCAATTTCTAACTAATATATTATCTGTGACAGATTTAGTATACAGAGTAGTACATTTTTAGCCATTTACATTGATAATTTTACGATAAATTGCATATTTTTTCATATTTTAGGTGTATTAAGTAACAATTGATTGCTTTTTTAAGTATTAGATATAATTGAATAGGAGTGATAAAAAAATTCACTCCTTCCACAAGACACCAAGAATTGCTTTGAGATTAAGCGAGCCCTTTGTCAACGTATTGGCAGCCGACCACTGATTATAATGAACCAAATGAACCAAAATACAATGTGCTATTATATTTAGATTTGGATGTGTTTTTTGACATCACAAACAGCCATGCTTTCGAATAGAAATCGATTGAAAAAAATACTGTTCGTACTGGGATTCGAGCCCATGAGAACTGACACGGAACCGCTGATCACCGCGTGACGACCCAACAACATAATACTATATATAAAATGCAACACAATACTATGAAAGATAAAACTTAATAATTTAATTAATGTAAAAAAAAAAAAAAATCATACTGCATTGTATGTATGTAAATTACAAATTTGTATATAATCTTGACTTTTATCAAAATGCAATGCATATGCAGTTTGCAAAAACATATTAACTGTGATTATGTAAAAGAGATTAACCCCAATTTTTTGAAAACAAGTTTGTTTGATAAACACAATTCTTACAACTAAATACACCATATGTCAAAAGGACTTCTGTCAAATTTCAAATAAGTATTTAAATTTAGCTTTTATGTTCAAAAATTGGCATGTAAAAATTACACCCACGAAAAATAACTTTCATAAATGGTTTTTTCAAACGAATTATGTTATTGAGTTAATTAAACACCAGTCTGTTTGCACTACGTGGTTGTGTTTATTTAATAATTTGAATTCGGTCAGAAATCGTTAAACAACGGCTTTCGTCTCTCCTGTACAATTCGTTATGTGTGGGTTGATCCCTTTTACTTAAACACAGTTGATATGTAGGCGTCAAAAAGCGGTTTTTTGCAGCTTTTTTTGCAAGTTAACCACGAAAAGTGAACTTCTGGAAAAAGGAAGGTTGGTGTTTCGTTTTAATAATGTCAGTGTCATCAACGTAAAATCTCGTGGCTAACTTGATAAGCGCTCGATGTATTTTCAATTCCTAATATAATGAGATACATCATTGTTCTCTTTAAATGTATCGGAGTAAAACCACTTCGAGCATTAGCAAAAAAAAAAATATTATGTTGTAACTAGGGCATCCAATCCCGGAACCTATTTGTGTTTCCGGCATTTCCGGATTGTCAAATCAACCATTTCCGAGATTCCGGGATTGAGCATTCAGCCATTAGCCATTTAGAACATAAATTGGGATTCAGGATTGAGAATTTTTTGCTGTCGATTTCCAGAAGAAACATGAATTTGCGAATTTCTCAAGTAATAAGTAATTCTCAAAATAAACTAAAATCTTCAAGCCTTTTTTCTCTTTTTTTTTTTGTTGCCCTCGCTCAACTTTCTTCTCATTTTCTCAATCCCAAAAATAGTACTGTCACAATCGTGGGATATCGGGATTGCAGAAATGGACGAGATTCGGGATTGGAGACCCTAGTGGTATCCAATTCACATCATTCATCAACTGCGGTATTTTTTTATGTCTTGATTCAGGATCTTTGCATATAATAAGAACATTTTAGTAAATACTAACGTAACCTTACGGTTTATGTGTACAAAAAAATATTAGTCAATTTTGTAATCATTAACGTATTTACGAAATCGAATATATCCAAATGGCTAATTAGTGGTCAAATGGACTTGCTGCAGCTTCGTTTTATTAATCGCTAGTATTTCCTCAAATTAATCTAAATTTAGTTAATTAATTCAGGGTAATTTTTAATTCAAAAGAATCTACCTAATCTAGCAAAAATAATAATATTTTTTTATCCATGTCCACTTTCAATGTAGAGCATATGGCATCCTAATGGAGATACCTCAACAGAAGTTTTTTCTACGAGAACTGTTTGTTTCTCAGTCGCTCAACTTCACTTTAAGTAGTAGGTAAAGAAGGATAAGGCTAGAACATGACTAGTGGTTGACTAATCGCTATTGCTACACCCAGTCATTAAAGGATCAGAAGGATGGGAGGAGAGGAAATAATTTGAATTGACATCACAAACACCTAGTCTTCGATCACAACTTTGAATTGAATAATTCTCAAATTCACTGTGATCTTACCGGGAATCGAACCCAGACCTGCGTGATCGGTAGAGCAAGCTCTTACCAACTGGGCCGCAGCAGGTGACAAACTATACATCTACTTACGAAAATTCTCGTAGATTTTATCTCGCATGATATTTTTCATATCAGCATTAAATGTAATATATGGATGAAAAAAAAATATCAAAGGTAATATTTTTGTTTATTTTTTCTAGTATAACATTTACTAATATCTTTATCTTAGCACATATAGAAAATTAGTGCATGTTTAAATGATAAATTCCGTGCAGCTCTGTAGTTGGCCAAGAATGTGAGGTGTAACTTTATTTCTTTTCTTGATCGTTATAGCGATGGCAGGCAGGCCATAAAGCAGCAGCTACATACACATAACAAGTGATGTTGGGAAAATCAACGAAAAAATTGCTCTTTTTATTGATGGCAAATCAAGAATTTCTATTAAAAATCTACATATCACAAGTTTGTGTTTTTAATTTAATAGATGTTATTAAATACCGTTAAAAATCCAGGAAACTAATCGATTGACAATTCTTATCAGTTAATCCACAAAAAATGACAAACATGCAAAATAAGGAAGATAGGTTCAAGCCACCAGTTGTGGTTAAATTGACGTCTGCCATTACTTTAATTCCTTTTTCAATTTTCCTATAAAAACGCGCGCAAGAATACAAGAGAGATCATTACTCAACTGCTTTCTGCACAAACAACAAGTTTTATTAAAGCTTTAAATATATTAAACAATTTATAAATACAAGTTTAAAACAATTATAAAAGTGTTTTTGCAGTTAAATAAAGTCTTAAATTAAATTTCTGTGTATTAAAAAAAGTTATTCAAAACAAATCGTTTCAATAATGATGTCGTCTTCAGTGATTATTTTACTTTTACCGCTGTTCGGATTGGCGATTTCTTATGACGGGGGTAATTATCTAAATTATGATAAAATTTATTTCCCATCTACAACGTCGCTACATAACGGTACCATATCATTTTATTAACAAAAAAAAACATACATTTTCTATAAAAATATATACAAAATTTATTATTATTTTCAACATATTTTTTTTTACAAAAATCAAAAAATACGAATAAAATATCATCAGATTAGACAAAGTTTTCTGTTATGTGTTAAACACTTTTTGTTTAGATAAATATTCTTACAATTACAAGTCATAATTACAATAAATGGGCTCGTCAAAACCAGTTTTTCTACTTATCAATATAAATAGCTGAATATTTATAAATTTTTACTTGTAAAATTCGTAATATATGACATTACATTAAGAATTTTAACTATCCACAAACTACTATTGTAATTCTATATTATTTATTATTCATGGAAATGCAGTTTTAAACTCCAAATTGGACATTTTACAAATCAAATTGGACATATATATAAACTGTTGGAATTTAACAAAAATTTAGTTGATTTTTGTATTTATATTTATAATTCTTCATTATCGTCTTCATTGTAGTCTCGTATTGCAACCATCACTTCTACAAATTGCTATCATTATTATATGAATATGTATATGAAACTACCTGCAGCTGCCACGCAGGAACATTTATAAATTAAATTTACTGATTTATAACTGTATTTCATGAAAATTTGCGTAAATATAACCAATTTAATAAATTATGCAATTGTTTAAACTTTGTTCCAATTGATTTCCAATCGTTTTTTTGTAAAATCTCTAATTTGATTTGTATAATTTCCAATTTGGAGTGTAAAAACTGTAGTTCAATTTAAAATTTTAAAACAATTATTGACTGATTACAAAACAAAATTTTAATTTTAATTATCTTCTCTATAGCTTTTGTTTTGTTTTGTTTTTATTTCTGAAGATAATATATGAATTGTTTACTCTTATACATAATTTTACATTGAATTGCACAATGTTTACGAATTCAAGATTGTGCAACTTATTTAAATAAAAATAAACATTTTAAATGCTATAAGTCTATTATAAAAATTTAAAACATCGCCAAATTTGAAAATGTATTTAAATACGCCTTAAAACTTGTTTTTAATACAAAAAATAAATTTTAAGCTTACTAAAAAAATGTTGTTTTACAGTGGGAAGCCCTTGCCGGTTAAAGGACGATTCTCCAGGAACTTGTGTAGTAATTCAGGATTGTCCAGATGCCTTAAGGTGAGTTATGTTAAATTACGTAAACCTTAAAATTATAAAGAATTAATTTGTTGTGATAAATTAAATCATAAAACTGTGCACTGTCATTTAATTATTTACAAGATATATTGGATATATCGTTATACCTAGTACACTTAACTATTTTTTTACACGATTTCAAAATATCGCAATCCACTAAAAATAACGTATAAATTATTTGAATTACATAAATTGTTTGTTCTAATACGATTCCCAAACACAAAAAACATAGAAGCGTATAACTGTTATCCAATAAACAAGAATTCAAAAACATAGAACAGTAATAACATACAAAATGCTTCATTAGATACTTACACATTATACGTGTGAAACATTTCTAGCGATAAAAGCAGTTTGTCTAGTTCCTCAAAAAATAATCAATTAACACGAATATTATTGTTTTTTATTTATTAGTATTTAAATTATTGGGGCTTCATTATTACTTTATTTGCGCGATACAATGTTGTCTTTTTTCTTAAATTAACACGATATTTTCAATTTATCAATGAATTCTATCACTTTTTTACACGTTTTTATGTGAAACGTATTGACCGTATACAAATAGACTTAAGTGTACGTAGGTATTATAAACACAATTGAAACTTCAGTTTACCTTATTTTTAAATGGGTATTTTTATTATTGAATGAACATTAAACATTAAAATATTACAGACATTATAATGTATCTATTTGCAAAATATAAATATTCAAAACTTCAAACATACTTACTGTAAATCAATCACACACCAACCGAAATGATTATAATTTATTATTATATTACCAACTTATGGAATTGGAAATCACGATTTCATTTTGTTGTTTTGATTTCGCGATGATGTAATATTTTTGCAAAAAACACTATAATTAGATATGTTATATTTATACTACCGTTTTGTTTTTTTTGTCTTTATCACCTGGATAAAACAAGAATATAAAAAAACATATATTATTATTTAAAATGCCGTCTTGGTCTTCAATCTTCCCACACTTTGAAATGTTTAAAATGTCAAGACCAATTCTTGCAATGCTATAAACGTATAATTTCTTTTAATGTAACATACAATTATCAATGTAAATGACAAACAAGATTTTTTGAAGAAAAGTGTAGTTTTATAACTAAATTCTTGTGCGAATTGAAAATTTTATAATATATATTAATCTTGTTAGAATTTTCAATTATTTGACAAAATATTAATTTTAAAAAGCCCTACAGCAGACTGGTAATCGCTTTTTTACGTCCTGTTCGATAGAAGTGTATTTTGCACATACGTTCAAATCGCAGTAAAAATATTTACATAATTAATGTCCACTCCCAATATGGAGTATATGGACTCCTAATGGAGTTTATCTCAACAGAAATGTTTCTACGAGAACTGCTTGCTACTCAGTTGCTCAACTTCTCTTTTTCCAAAGAGAGTAGGAATAGAAGGAAAGGGCTAGAACAGGACTAATGGTTAGCCAATCGCTCTCGATACGCTTCGTTCATAGGATAGGATGGGTGGGAGGGGGGAATTCAAGACATCACATACATCCATACCTTTGAACAGAAATTCATAAATCGATTGAAAAATCAATTTATAAAACTGCCCGTACTGGGATTCGAACCCGTGCCCTTCGTAGCGATAGCCAACAATTTTGACCACTCGACCACACGGGTGGTAAAAATTTATCTTTATGGATATGATTTCTATAGATTTCTATTATTTCCAATACCCTGTCATCTATCCAATTCTTAAAATGGAAAACTATAAGTTAACAAAAGGTTTGAATTTTTCCGGTCAGAATTTATAATATATCGGTCAGTCTAAATAGTCATAATTTAAATGAAATTTAAAAAAACTTAACTTAACCTTACAAAAATGGTTATAAAATATTTTGACCGTATAATAATTTTATTCTGACCAAAAATTGATTTAAATTCTGATCATTTAATTTGTTCCTTTAACAAAATACCAAGCTCAACAACTTTGTTATTCTGCATGATACAGTAGAGTCGAATTAATAACTACTAGTTATAAGAAGCACTTCTCCAAAATATAAGTAGGTATTGCTTAAAAAATAATTGATGTTTTATTTTATTACAGGTGGCTTAAAGCTAGACATAAGCCTGATCATGTAAGATGTGGCTTTGAAGGTTTTGATGAGGTAGTATGCTGTTCACTGAACGCTGAATTTCCAGGTAATTATATCCACACACAAGTCTTATCACTTTTAGGGTGTTCACTGTCAATACTTGGTGGAAAGGCATTATATTAGTAAAAACACAATAATCTTTTGTACTTCATTCCACTTTATTTTATATTAAAATAAAGTGGAATGAAGTACAAAGGATTATTGTGTTTTTACTAACACAAGTCTTATGTTTAAACTATGTAAGATACAAACTAACATGATCTAGTAAAATGTTCAACCCACTTCTAAAACAAGTGTCGTTTATTGTCACCTAAAGACGATTTACTGTATTTATTAACGAACTTCCACATTTAGGGTCTTCCAATTAACCGGAAATTTAAGCAAACCGGTTTTCGGTTTTTTTCAAATAAATAAATCGGGTAACCGGTTTAAACCGGATTTATTTTCAAAAAACCAATTTTAGTACCCAATAACCAATGTTTCAAAAAAAAGTATTTTGATTACTTAAAAACAGTCAATTAGTGCATACAATTAGAAAGTAGATAAAATATCGCTTTTTTTTCGTTCGGAAGGTTCACTTGTTTTATTATCATTATTTTATTATCATATTATGAGAATCCTTTCGTATTACAGATATTTGATTGAAATCAGTATAGTTGTCGACTTCGACTAGTTGTCGTTTTCGACTACATACTTGTTATTATTATATATATAATACTTTATTATATTATACTTCTTATAATACTATTATTATATACAACATTTTTAAATAATTATACTCTACATATGAATAGTTTAATAAAATCTTGTGGTGCTCAAACCAGAAAAAGATTTTTTAATTAACCCGGTTAACCGCCCAAAATAAACCGGATTTCGGTTTTTTTTGAAACACCCGAAAAACCGGTTAACCGGTTTCGGTTTAAGCCGGCTTGGAAGCCCTACTTCCAATGATAAGTTGATTTAATTTAAGATATCGACTGAAGATGTTTGGTGGACTTTGGTGTGACAAAATCTGTGAGAATGTACATAATTTGAACGATTAAAATTTAATATTGAAATTCCACCAAGCACCTTCAGTCAAAATCTTAAATTATTTCAATATTGCTAGTACAGCAAGATTGGCTGAACTAAATTAGTGTTAAAATTTCGTGTTGTTAGTCAAAATTTGTGATAATTTTATTATTTAACAAAATTTTGAGTTGTTATTTTGATTTTAAATCAGCGACTAAAACATTCATGAATAATTTATTAATTAAAAAAAATAAAACTAAAATTGTATTTAAATATAGTTCATATAAAATCACGGTGCCATATATAATTTTATAAATATGCAAAACTCTTAAATAAACAAGGAAAATCAAAACTATTTATTTTTAGAATTATAATGTCATTTCGTTTTTCTATAGATTTTTTAAATAATAAATGAGTTATTTTAAAAACAGCGTATTGATTTACTTTGAATTATATTTAATTCTTTCACGTCTGAAAAAAATACTTTTAAAGATGAATATAATTATTTTTTTAGACTGCCTGAGTCTTTATTTAGTCTTTGAGAATATTTAAAAAAATATTTTTTTCAACTTATGTATCCTTTTCCAATACTATTACAGTTATTAAACAGTATTTTATGGTAAATGAATGATTGTTTTCATTGAAATAACGATTTTTTAAATACAATTTAATTGATATGTTTCCTAAAACATTCGGCACTTGTAAAAATACACCATTCCTAATCACAATAAATTATCGTATGCAATCATTTTTGTTTTGAATAAATATTTGGTTTTTAAATAATTATTGCAAAAAAGCTTTTTAATTAGAAATAGTATAATAAAATTATTTGTTCAATTTAAATCAGACGTAATTTTTTTCCTACACTATTATAATATAATTGACCTTTTTTTATATTTATTGTGATATCACTTTTATATTTTGAAAGTCAAGAAAATTTGGTTAAAATTGTATAGTAATATACAATAGTTATATGAACAGACTAAGTAGCTATGCCTCAAATTAGGCCAAACGTAAGTTTTCGAATGCGTGAGCTATAAAACTTAAAATCTCTAGGAATTGGGCAGTTTATGATACGTTTGATGAGTTTTTTTGAAAGAAGATCTCTTTGAACATAAATTTAGATGAAAATAGCGTTTAGCCTACTTTGATAGTAAGCTACTATTTATTTACTGTATTGTATATTACACACATTTGTATCAAACAACTGTCTTTCAATAAATAAAATATATTGTGTTATCCCGGAAAGAATTTAGTTACTGTATTAACATTACGATGCCGAAAATTCTAAATTATCTGTTTTCTTTACAGATAAAAATGAAATTAATGATTTATCAGGAACATCTACTCCGTCGACAACGATTACAGAAACATCATTGACGGTAACAAAAAAGCCTTCGACCCAAGTACCTTCAACTAGAATAGCGGATATGGGTAAGTCATCTCGATTCAAATGTTTTCTGACATAAATATGCTCCTGTATATGGGTCTATAATTTTGTCTGAGCTTAAAGATGCTTTGATGATCATTATATTCAAAGCTTTTTACTTGTGCAACGCGGTGGGACGGCGTTCCAACACCTTTTTCTCGGAATTTTTAATGTTTTGAATCAATATTAATATTACATATATATTTTTTTATTTCTCTTTGAAAACTTTTGAAAACATTGGCTGTCTGTCCCTTATTTATTACACACTATATAACACAAAAATTAATTGCATAATACAATACAATACTGGGTCCATAAACTTTCTCTGTGGCCAGAACCAATAGTCTAATGCAGTGTCTGCCAAACTGTGTGCCACGGCACACTACTGTGCCACAAGAAGTCTCAGGTGTGCCGCGGTGGAAGAAGCATTAAATAAATAATTTTAAAAAATGCCTATTCATTTTTTTTTAACATTTACACATTCAAACAAATATTTGTCACGTTCATACATAGTAGTCAACGCAACACATTTTCTTCTTTAAAGGTACATTTCATTTTTTAAAGCATTTTTATTTGGTGTGTGGCGGTACTAGTCCCATTCACCAGTGTGCCGTGAAGTAAAAAAGTTTGGTAGACACTGGTCTAATGCTAAAAAGCGAGTTTATGGGAAAAAAACTTCTGTTGAGACACTTCTATTAGAAAGCCATATGCTACATATTGTATTGTACTACAGTCGTATAAATAATATATCTTTTATTGATAAACTAAATAAAATATTTGTTTTGCAGTTTGCGACCGCTATGTGTCTGAAATGCCTATGCCAGTCGCCATTCAAATCACTGGAGGAACTGAAGCTGCTCTTGGAGAATATCCTCACATGGTAAGTAACATTTGTAGTGTGAATTTGACCACGTAATATTTTTAAAAAAATCGTAATATGATGTATGTATTAGGGATTACGTATTTGTGCTCATACAAAAACCGACTTTTGAATAAGCCGGTTGTCAAATGTCAATATTGTCCGAAAATCGGTAAAAAATGGATAATTCAATTAAAATGGCGAGAAAAATTTCATGTTTTATGTTGTTTATTTATATACATATGAATGCACAACAAGAAATTATTCGGTGTTACTGTTCTGAAAATATGATTTAAGAAAACACAAAGCGTCAACTGATCATTTTGTAACAAAATTTCCTGATATCAAAAATACCCTTTCGCTGGGTAATGATGTGGGGCATATGGTCTTTAAGCCATCAAATAAAATTTCAAAATTTTCTGTCCTTTTGTTTATAGACTCGTTTATGGAAAAATCTGTACAACCGGTTACGAAGTTGGAAAACCGGTTTTCGAATGTCACAAATTTAGTGCCCTAGTATGTATAATAGTAACGAAAAAAATATAAATATTCATATACTGTTTACTTTCAGGTCGCTTTGGGTTATGGTACCGACCCCATACCACTTTTCCAATGCGGAGGCACCCTTATATCAGAGTCGTATGTCCTCACCGCTGCCCATTGTGTCATCAGGAAGGGAAAGTAAGTAATATTGTACGAAAATTTTATCACTAATTACTCTCCTACACTGAGGAGGCTTTGTAGCAGTCTTCCACCCTAATCAATAGACTCACAATTTTTTTTAAAATTTTTCCATCGATTTTTGAGACACAATAATCAAGCTGCACATATAATATAAGTTATCAAAGGCAAGAAAAGGTTTACCCCAGAGGTGGGGAACCTGCGGCCTTCTGGCCAATTCTGTCATTCTGTAAATGTATGTAAATTCCTGACATATTCTGACCGTAAATTCCTGTTTCTGGCCATTGATTCCATAGTCAATGTTTACTGCGGTCTTGTGTCGAATCAGAATAATAAATGCGGCCTTTAAATAAGAAAAGGTTCCCCACCCCTGGTTTACCCTTTTGAGAATCAGTAAGTCTATAAAGCGCTTTTATTTTCTAAATACTTTATTACTTCTCTGTTTTGAAAAAGGTGTTTTAAAAACGTAAGCTTTTGTACCCTTCTACACGTTTTGTTTATTTAAAATTGGAAAAGTACTTCGAATTAAAAATGAACAGGTAAAGCTTCCAAACTCACCTTTGCTATATCCTTTACACGTACGTTAATATAATTATCTTTCGGGAAATATACAAAAACTATTATTATATTATGCTTCAAAATAACCACCATTTAAATCAGTAGGCATTTCCTTGTTGTTAGAACTTTGTTACGATTATCACTAATTCCAAAGACCTATACATTGTTTGTTTTTGTTATATGGTTACTTCCTCAACTAATTTAACGTTATTAAGAGGATACAGTACCTTTTCGCCTGAAAACAGAGTAAATCGATCGTTTGCCGTCGACTAAATCTCGTGAACCGTTCACTCAAAAATTTTTTTTTTCAATAATTACATTTTCCAAACGCTTTTTTACACTATTGCATTTTTTTTTCATGAGAATAGTCATATTTTAAAGGAAACACGGCAAACACAAAAAACGGAATTTGAAAAACTGCTTTACGTAAAAATCATTTTTAGAGATTATTATAAGATACCGAAGTTTAATGTCTTAGAAAGAAATGCAGATAAAGGTTTGTTTAAGAAAGTGAATTGAGCAGAATTTCCAATTTATGTTTTGTAATGATTGTACATCCATTTGAAATGTACCATTTCTCCCACTTTTTCTGACTGATTTTTAAAGCATAATTAGATCATAAATACTTCTACAAAAAATTGGAATGATAAAACATTTTATTGTTTACATTTAAAAGCAAAAAAAAAAAAAATAATTAATAATACCAATAAATGGTAACCATTTTTCGGGGATGTCTTTTTCTTACCTACCAATCTTCAGTTTGAGCTCAGTTTGAGATGAGGCTTGGTCTAGAGTGGACGTGTCGAAAATTTCTTTAGATATTTTTAAATCACTGGTCAACGAACATTAGAGATATGAATCAAAGCAATGTATTTTTTACACTACCATAAAAAACGTTTAATATCGGTTGGGGTGAGGGTTGCGCAAAGCGCTGATATATAATATTATTTAAAATACAATAATGTCTTGTTCAGTCGAAATACTTGGTCTTTAGACCAGTATTACTTTAGTTTATGGATAAGCATTTTGAAATAATTATTCGGCAATGGTTTTAAAAAGAGATTCTATTCAATATAATATTAACAGTAGTTGAATAAAAGTCATCTAAATGGAAAAAAAACTTCAAAATTATCGGAGAAGCTAAGATGTTAATAGTAAATATTTTTTACATAATATACAGATGGTAAACCATGTTTTTTGCAACGTTAAGTTTTTTTAATTGAATACATTTTTCTACCGTCAAACGTGTTTTTTTAAACTTATAATTGAACAAAACAGAATGCTAGAAAATATTCGAAATTGATATATGACAAATATAAATACATATGTATGGATACATAATAAACTTTTGAAATATTTTTATTCATACATTTAAGTCATTGTTTTGTACCACCCAGCAAAGTTAGTCCGATGCAGCCGATATAACTTAACGACTTTAATTTATCTATTATATTAAATGATTGAAGACCATATTTTTTCGATAACTTACCAAATTATGTAACAATGTTATACCTACAGTACATTAATATTCAAATCAATCACATGGTTTGAATTACTTTTAATATTATTAGTATTGTGTTTTCTTGGCACAACCCTGAAATTTGAACTTGTATATTGGCGTAGAACTAAATGTTCCCAAACATGTATGCATTCGATATAAATTATTCGAATAATTTCTTTTGATCAGATATAATATTCATTTAGTTTCTTCCTTATTGAGTTATATATTATATAAACTTGAAGTAAAAATAAGCACATAATAAAATTTACTAATGGCTTGAAAGAATTATTAACATGGATTATGAATATTTTCGATAGTTTCGGTATTCACTTAAGAAAAAGTCATTTTATAACAAATAAACTTTGTTATTCCACTGATCGTTTACAAATTGTAACACGTATTTGGCTTTTTCGAGAAGCGCCTTCAGACCAACTATTAATCGTCAAGCTATTAGTTAATGATGTTTACATTTATTCTAAGCAATCAGTAGAATAATTAAGTTTTCTGATAAAAAATATTGTTATTCCGCGCATTCAGTAAAATATACACCCAATCCTTTTTTTTACGCGATTTATTTTTTTGCGATTTTGAGTTTCCGCGATTTTTTTGGACGGCACCGTTACGCTTTTTCATACATTTTTGGTACTTTTTTACACGATTTTGGAACCGATTTATCAAATTATATGAAAATATTTTGTTTTTACGCACCACTATCTGGAACCAACGGATCATCCTGAGATTTTGGATCCTAGATTCACAAGGTCAATAGAAATATGGAATCCGCAATACATTTTAGACGCTATTAATAAAAAACGTAAAGAATTCACTGTGCGAAATGTTCAATCGATTTGATAAGAACGATTACTTAACTTACAATAATTTAAAAATTTTTGTCTAACAAAGTTATAAATATATATATATTATAAATATAAGACAAAGTTACGATAATTTTCGGATTAAATACATAGTGAAAACTATAGCGCGAACCAGAAATAACTATCAATTGCAACTTATAATTCTTTTACTAAAATAATTTTCTATTTTAATCTTATTATGTCAATATTTTAATCTTTTTATGCAACAAAATTATTTTTCAAAACTGTATTCATCAATATCAATATCATAACAAATAGGTTTTACAAAATTAAAAATAAAAATTAATTATTTCAATATATTAGAGAAAGTTTGAGAATTTTGTATTGTATGGTTTGTTTTGCTTCTCCGAAAACCGTTACTAGCTTACTGTTACATTGCAATACCTCATTACTGTCTATATACCCATTCGTGTGTTAGGTGGTATTGTTATTTTTGTAATGAAATATAAAAATGTTTTGCTTGTTTTGATACTGTAAAAATACGTATAGTGGTGGTTACCTATTTCAGTCAGTGCAATATTTATGCTGTAGGTCAAATTTAAGTTTTGCATTCCTACTGAGTCGCCTTAAAATTAATCAATACCGCAGAGAAAGCTTTAAGCTTAGTGATTAGCATTAACTAATTTCTTATATAAAATTTTTATTCACGATACTTTTTTATTTATCAAGCGACAGTTCAAGTTAAGGCGGATTCCATATTTCTATTGACCTTGTGAATCTAGGATCCAAAATCTCAGGATGATCCGTTGGTTCCAGATAGTGGTGCGTAAAAACAAAATATTTTCATATAATTTGATAAATCGGTTCCAAAATCGTGTAAAAAAGTACCAAAAATGTATGAAAAAGCGTAACGGTGCCGTCCAAAAAAATCGCGGAAACTCAAAATCGCAAAAAAATAAATCGCGTAAAAAAAAGGATTGGGTGTATATTTTACTGAATGCGCGGAATAACAATATTTTTTATCAGAAAACTTAATTATTCTACTGATTGCTTAGAATAAATGTAAACATCATTAACTAATAGCTTGACGATTAATAGTTGGTCTGAAGGCGCTTCTCGAAAAAGCCAAATACGTGTTACAATTTGTAAACGATCAGTGGAATAACAAAGTTTATTTGTTATAAAATGACTTTTTCTTAAGTGAATACCGAAACTATCGAAAATATTCATAATCCATGTTAATAATTCTTTCAAGCCATTAGTAAATTTTATTATGTGCTTATTTTTACTTCAAGTTTATATAATATATAACTCAATAAGGAAGAAACTAAATGAATATTATATCTGATCAAAAGAAATTATTCGAATAATTTATATCGAATGCATACATGTTTGGGAACATTTAGTTCTACGCCAATATACAAGTTCAAATTTCAGGGTTGTGCCAAGAAAACACAATACTAATAATATTAAAAGTAATTCAAACCATGTGATTGATTTGAATATTAATGTACTGTAGGTATAACATTGTTACATAATTTGGTAAGTTATCGAAAAAATATGGTCTTCAATCATTTAATATAATAGATAAATTAAAGTCGTTAAGTTATATCGGCTGCATCGGACTAACTTTGCTGGGTGGTACAAAACAATGACTTAAATGTATGAATAAAAATATTTCAAAAGTTTATTATGTATCCATACATATGTATTTATATTTGTCATATATCAATTTCGAATATTTTCTAGCATTCTGTTTTGTTCAATTATAAGTTTAAAAAAACACGTTTGACGGTAGAAAAATGTATTCAATTAAAAAAACTTAACGTTGCAAAAAACATGGTTTACCATCTGTATATTATGTAAAAAATATTTACTATTAACATCTTAGCTTCTCCGATAATTTTGAAGTTTTTTTTCCATTTAGATGACTTTTATTCAACTACTGTTAATATTATATTGAATAGAATCTCTTTTTAAAACCATTGCCGAATAATTATTTCAAAATGCTTATCCATAAACTAAAGTAATACTGGTCTAAAGACCAAGTATTTCGACTGAACAAGACATTATTGTATTTTAAATAATATTATATATCAGCGCTTTGCGCAACCCTCACCCCAACCGATATTAAACGTTTTTTATGGTAGTGTAAAAAATACATTGCTTTGATTCATATCTCTAATGTTCGTTGACCAGTGATTTAAAAATATCTAAAGAAATTTTCGACACGTCCACTCTAGACCAAGCCTCATCTCAAACTGAGCTCAAACTGAAGATTGGTAGGTAAGAAAAAGACATCCCCGAAAAATGGTTACCATTTATTGGTATTATTAATTATTTTTTTTTTTTTTGCTTTTAAATGTAAACAATAAAATGTTTTATCATTCCAATTTTTTGTAGAAGTATTTATGATCTAATTATGCTTTAAAAATCAGTCAGAAAAAGTGGGAGAAATGGTACATTTCAAATGGATGTACAATCATTACAAAACATAAATTGGAAATTCTGCTCAATTCACTTTCTTAAACAAACCTTTATCTGCATTTCTTTCTAAGACATTAAACTTCGGTATCTTATAATAATCTCTAAAAATGATTTTTACGTAAAGCAGTTTTTCAAATTCCGTTTTTTGTGTTTGCCGTGTTTCCTTTAAAATATGACTATTCTCATGAAAAAAAAATGCAATAGTGTAAAAAAGCGTTTGGAAAATGTAATTATTGAAAAAAAAAATTTTTGAGTGAACGGTTCACGAGATTTAGTCGACGGCAAACGATCGATTTACTCTGTTTTCAGGCGAAAAGGTACTGTATCCTCTTAATCTGTATACTTGATCGCTGAAGTGCCGAAATCTTCAGACGTTCAAATGGAAATATGAGCTTGAACAAAAGAAGGGTGAAAAAAATTTAACGGTTCAAATAAAATCTTTTTAATTATTGTTGATAATTTGAACTGTAGCGAGTAGTTAGTACATTTTTTTAATATTTAATATGTGTGCTTGCGGTACCTAATCATTTAACCCGTAACATGCCATCCTAAAAAACCACGTTCCCTGCCGTGATGGCATCTCAGTTTCACTGTTTATTGACAGTATTTAAACCTATGTTAGAAGCTAAAAAACAATTTTAAAAATGTATATATGCTAGAATACCTAAAATGATAAATACTGATTGACAATATTAAGAGAAATATTGAATGATTTAATGGCTCAACTATTTACGATTGCATCATGGGCATGGAGGTGTTAAGATGAAAAATAACATTTAAACTGGCTTGTGATTAAAAAAATCAGAATTAATTTACACAGTGTTTTAAAATTAAATATCAATATGGTAGCAAGGATAAAAAAATAGTATATATATTTAATTTTAATAATATTTTTTTTTTTTTTTTTTTAATATGTTGCTAGATTTTGTATACCATTGTTTCATTTTCATTCTATTTTTTTCCAGCAATCCTCCAACTGTGGCCCGTATAGGAGTTACTGATTTAGAGGACTCCAATGAATCTGATTACTCGATTGCTGAAATTATACCCCACCCGTCTTACACTCCTGCTAGACAATATGATGATATCGCTCTTATCAGGTTTGTCTTTAACCACTCTAAAGCTAACGACCCACCGGTGTGTCGCTTACCCACTAACCACACACGCTACCCACCAGTGTGTTGTCATTATTGCGACGTCAATAAATATTTTTCATACTTTGCATCATTGAAAAAGGGTCTGACATCTCTTAAGGACTCACAAAATGAATATTAAGTTTTCCTTTATTAGTTTTTAGAAAATTGCTAGCTTGCAGGACAAAAAACGTTATTTTGTCTAGCTGTTAACGGGTTAATATCATAGTTTATGATGTTTTTAAAATAAGTTTATTAATTTACATCTTACAGTTATATTAATCAAAAAACTATTATATATTAAGTTTACTTATTCTAAATTTGATCAATGTACAAACCAACTCTTTTTACGCCGTTCCTCATAAAACCGTGTAAAAAAGTGTTAGAATTCATGATTAGTTTTCTGAATTTAAATACCATGTTATTTAAAAAATTACAACGTTGTAGTAAAAAAAATCGTGTAATAAAAGATTATAACGTAGACCCAATGGGCAAATTACACGAAATATTATTCAAAGTACTTATTTTAATTGATAAAAAATAATACTATTTATATGATAAATAATACGATTGTTACTTGATTATATACGAGAATTTTTATGAGGGACGTGAATCGCATAATCCGCTAGAAATATCTAACATATCTAATGTGTTAAGATCTATGGAAGTCTTCTGTTTGTTATTACTGTAGCATGTTGTTCAACTTCGTCTTATTAGGAAAACTGCATTCGTGTTTTTGTTTCTATGATCGTGTTAAAACAAATAATTCGATTTAAAATATAGAAAACGTTATTTTAAGTTCAGTTAGTGTTAGTTGAGCAGAGTATAAAAAATAGTATGAACTTTGTTTTATTTCAAGTATCGCTTATTTCACATTTTTTATAGTTCATTAATTTACCACAAAATCTCTTTGGGTTAATAATTTGTAATATATTTGTAAAAGCAAAAATTCAACAGTTCAATTTTTTTTATTATACATACAAACTTTACATTATTCATCCTCTTAAACTAACTGTTTTATTTATTTTTTAGATTGAGCAGACCTGTTGCCATTAGCTCCTTCGCACATCCAGCATGCCTTAACACAGATCCTGAAGATCCCACAGACGTCATGTTCATCACTGGATGGGGAGTTACCAGAATTTCAAGTATGTCACCACATGATTTTCATTCGTGTATTAATATATTGTCAAATTGTTGTATATAACTGAAACTTAAATTAAGCAAATAGTGACAATACAATGAAACCATATCTAAAATACGTATCTCAAAATTCAATATAATAATCCTGATTTCTGTTCAATATTTAAAAGACATGCGGTATTAATGAATATTCAATTAATCAAACAAAAGAACATAATCCGCCATTTTATATTTCTAATTCGAACACACTTCAATATATGTACTCAAGTAAAATTTGCAAATGGCGGTTCAACAAAAAAACAGCTGATTTCAAGTGTCATCTTCGTTTCATATTACAGAATCCGAATATAATCGTAATCAAAAATATTATAAACATGTTTGACTGAAATTATATACCTTTAGATAAATTTGAAACCTAATTGACCAAATGTTACATAATTTATGCTATAATGATATTTCGTTTTTGTATTTTAGGAGCCGACACAAGTCGTTATCTGATGAAAGCCAACGTGACGAGTTTATCAGTCTCAGAATGCAATGCCACCCATACGAGGAAACCAAGCCTAAGACTTCCGAATGGACTGACCAGTGCTCATATTTGCGCCGTTGATAGGAACTTCACCATGGATACCTGCTGGGTTAGTTTGAAACAACATTTAAAAAATATTATAATCATTTTAATGTCACAAAATATACTTATTTAGTTACCATCTCTTTTTGGCCAGATGATGCAAAAATGGGCATTGTTGTCTAGCAAGCACGTGAAATAATACTAAATTAAACGAGGAATATCTTAATTATTTTGTCAATAATTAAAAAGTGTATATATTGCTACAGAATATACTGACAAAAAAAAATATTTACTAATTGATTTTATACATCAGTCAAATATTGTGTGTTTTGAGTAATGAATGCAGGATAATAGATTCGCACGATCTATCGTCTAAAAAAACAAGCTCACTCATATAAATATTTATTTATTTCGAAGAAAAACAAACTAAATCCATTTCTTTGGAAGTTATTACTGGCAGAAACCAATAAATAATTTAACGCTGTTTAGCTGTGCAGATTTCGTATTTATATAGCTACCTAAAGACGATTTCACGACTTAACGTTTTTGAGCTCTAAACATTTTGGTCAATTGTTAATATTAATTTTAATAATAATAATTTATTTACGTCATTTTATCACGTAAACGTTTTGAAAGTCAACTGTTTTTTTAATATTATTCCAGAGAGCACATATTTTTTATGTATTAAAATTCCATAACGAATTTGTTTCTTATATTTTCAAAGTGATCAATAAAATTCAACCCACGGATACAAATAGAGATAAATTTACTTCAATTAAAACAATAATCTTTTTACATCTTCATTTACAGGGAGATTCTGGTGGCCCTCTTCAATTGCCATACACAGACAACGTCCACAAAATTGTGGGAGTTACATCATTCGGCCAAGGATGCGCTGGTGGAGTACCTGGAACCTATGCCAGGGTATCCAGCTATTTGGATTGGATTGAAAGCGTAGTGTGGCCTTGAAACCCTTCACTTACTGATGAACTCTTCAATGTTTTGCCAATTGAGTACAAATGCACGCTGAAAAAGGAAAATGAATGATTAGATTTATATTCTTTTTAATATATTTTTTTTACATATCAATTTTAATCGTAAAATTCATAATTATATTTCACTAAATAATTAATAAATTTTAATGGTGTCTTAAATTTAATGTAATTAGAAAATATCAACGTATTTAGTTCTACAATTGTTTATAAAATAAGTTTATAGATATTTATGTGCGCGCCATCGTCAGAACTATATTTAAATCTGAAACGGCCCACGCCAAAATAGTTATAAACAAAACTTAAAACTAAATGCATTAATATTTTTACCTAATTACAATGGAGTTCTACCAAGTAAATGCCAATTCAATCAGTTCAATTTAATTCGTTCTTGAATAGGATAATGGTTGCTTTTCACTATAGAATATATTAAAGTAATATACAAAAATTTGAACCTTCTAATGGCATAATTACAATTGTCAAAATACTATATATTACTTTTTAAAATTCTTTTTGGCATATAAACTTTTTTATTATGAAATTAAATATTCAAAAAAAATGTAACTAAACTTATTATTATAATACATATTTTATTGATTAATTGAAATCCTTTAGTTTTACAAATCTAGTCAAAATTAAATTTAATAAATCGCACCTAATTTCTTTTTACTACACTGCATTTACAATAATTTCAATTTTTATTATTCATAATACTAATACAATTCTAATGTTTTTCATTATGATATTATATTATAAGATATATGTTATACATCATTAGTACTGTAATACACTATATAGTTACATAATGTAAATGAGGACAAATCGATATAAAAAAAATGTATTTTCTAATTGAATTTGTGAAAAAAATTATGATTGACATTCAAGTGATTATTCATTTACGAAAATCACAAATATATTCATATTAATACTACATACTACGATGTTTGACTAATTATTGTAATTATATAGTGTTATATTTTAAGTGTAATATTTTTTTACAATTATTTATAGTTTTGCTAAATCCTATACAAGTACAAAAATTATATATATAATATGTATTATGATTCAACTAAATACAAATTGTATCCATATAAATTCACAATACTTTTTAAATTGATTAACTTAAATTAGCTCATATAACGCAGTAAGTGTATATTAAATATATAACATATGGAAATATATCTTGACAATAATTATTTATTTAAATTCTTATAAAACAAAGTGTAAATTTATTTGTATCTTTGTATTACTATTTCAATTGTTGTCAAAAAATCAATCGATACACAGAAATTATAAGCAGTAAATTATCAATTGATATTAAGAATATTTGATGTAAAGGGAAAATATTATGTGAATAGATGAGATTTTTTATTATTGATTCTAACATTTACTCATTTTTATACCAATGTTTAATTAAAAAAAAATCTTTTAAGAAAACTGTGATAGATAAAAATATTATAATTTTAAGATTGTGTATAATATTAAACATATCTTACCGAGTATCTAAAATTATAAGAAAAACCATTAAAATCATATTGAGAAATTTTGCCAGATTGTTTGGCAAAATTTATAATTTAAATAGTAATTAAGAACCTATCACCTAACAATTAATGACATTACTATTTTTATATAAAACTCATTTTATATCTGTACTTTTTTTACTGTATGTATTTGTTTGTGTGATAGCTTACTTTACAATTGTAATATTAGTATTATCTGTAAGATTCATTAATTTAATAAAAAAAATCAATAAAAAACAATATTTGAATTTAAGCCTCACCCAAATTCTTCTTCGTTTTTTTTTAATATTACAGATTCAAGCTCCGGTCGTTATCGAATACAATATCCCTTTAAAAAAATACAGCCTGCATGCTGGGCAAAGCTTAATTTACTGTCGACGAGAATTCCTGGCGAGGTAGGTGACCCTTTCGGATAACCCTTGCCGAGGTGTTACCCGTGCGGACTGTGGGCAGCCTCCCAAGAGTAGAGCTTCGGTCTCGTTTGGTGCATAATATTAATTCATTTTCGGAACCCCATGCAAGTATGAAAATAATTAACATGTTTGCTTGCGCATAAGCGAAAACGCAAAAGATAGAAAATCTTTAAATAGAGCGTTCCCGAGTAGGAGACCCAGAACTAGGAATTCCGTCCAATTTTGAGATCCTGAAATCCCAGGTTTGCGCTATTACTAATCCCGTAATTTCGGGATTGAGAAAATAAAACACGGATGTCACACTGATTTCGGCAAATCCGTATCCCTAAGATTTTGGATTTTGGACAGTTTTTGGAAGAGCTAAAAAAAAGGTCCCACGCTGGTAATTTTAAGAAATCCACAAATTTTTGGGTTTTTCAAGTAGACATGATTTTTTTTGGAAAATCACCGACCAAAAATTTTCTCAATCTCGAATCCCGATTTATACACGATTTTGTGTTGACAGTTCAATCCCGGGATTGAAAAATTGTCAATCCCGGGATAACAAAAAGGGTCCGGGATTGGATACTCTACCCAGAACAGAGCCTTTAGGACATCGTAGTGTTGCGCCTGGTGATGTCTTCAACCGAATTGTATAAGATGACATGGCTGTTAAAATAGCTCTCAGTAAACGCGCGAAGGTCCTTTGGTATCTGTCTAAGTCTAAGCTTGAACAAGATTAGTGGCCATGAAGTGTTGCCAAATGAAAAGAAATATCTGAGAAAACACCCATCACATATTACACTCTTGCAATAAGTGTCTCACAACGGACATCGCTGAACTGGTGGCACCCTCGTTGATTTGCCAGGTCTTAAGCCACATTGGCTTACGGATAAGGCTAAGGTCCGGTTTTGGTGGGGTTCACAACTAGTGTGCCTGTCTTAAAAAATCAGGAAAGGTCACGAAAGAGTTTTATCGTGTCAGTTTTGACCAGACCATATGTATATTTAATAAAGGCCTGTACACTCTCCAGTCCAGGATTAGATTACGTGCGTCAGAGTGCGCTAGAAATCGTGTCAGTGTAAATGCAGTAAAATATTAAAGGACTACGCTCGATCAATTACGCACACCATCATGTACAAGTCGAACCTCTTTACACTAAACGTGCTATAGTGTTAATAAAATGCGCGGATGTCGTCGCCTAGAATGCGTGTTAATGAAATGTAAATTAAATATTATCTATGAATATAATCTAACAATGTACTTATTGAATAAATGAATGGTCCTTAAAATCTGATTGTTTTCTTGTTACAGTTACAATGTGGGCATAAAGAGTACTTAAATATTCTACAATTGTATGTACTTATATGATTTTCTAGACCTACTAAATAAATTAAGCTAGTAAAAGATAAGATAATTCGGTCAATAAAATATTGTCAAAACAAATGTACGCTATCAAAATAAACAAAAAAAAATGATCCTCAATTCATTCATTAAAGATTAGAGTTATCTGTATACGCATCCAAAACCTCTGTTTCTTTCTTTTGCTCTACAGCTAAAAATAAACGACGCGAAGGCATTTTAAATTGAGTTTTCATGTTCATAGATAAATAATAAGGGGCGCATATGACGAAAAAAGAAGAAGGTAGCTCCGTCGTAAAAAGTGTAATTTTTGCAGATTTTCTACACTTAGTGACCATTCCCGCGGGACTATACTTTAAAGCCGGCTCGGACAAACCGCGGCCCGTTGGGTATATTTCTGTGGCCCGCAAAAAAATATTATATTTTTTTAAAAAATTCACGTTTTTAACGCCTTTTTAAAAAAGATTGAAAATAAATATAATAACATTAAGCTACGACTTGAGATTATTGCTCTGCAGTGTGACTCTGGAAGATGGATCAACCTATATATGTGAACAAAAATTTTCAACCATGAACGTCAATACAAACTCTTTACGATCAAACATCACCAATGAACATTTACAACAAGTTTTAAGAATCTCAACTACAAAATTAACACCAAAATTTTTTTTAATGTGAAAACACGTAAAATTTGTCCATTTATCTCATTAGATTGTCTTTTTTGTAATATATTTTTTTATGATAATAAATAGTGTACATATAAAATGGTATTGTACTTGCAGCCCGCCGCTCATTCTAAGTTAATAAATTTGGCCCTTCATCCGAAAAGTTTGCCCCTCCCCTGCTTTAAAGCAACATTTATTTGCGCGCTTCAGTTTTATGGCACACTTTCGTGGACGATACAACTTTTACGACTTTTAGCGACAACATTGTATTACGCGCGATTGCTTGAGCGGAATATACCCCAGAAATTACCGCGTCTTCTTATCGTCGGCGCCGGCGTTTTAATGTAAAGTCTGCTAATATCATTGTCAATGCAGTCAGGCCTAGGAGCCTTAATCGACAAAGAAGTGGTGATGATAAACCTGCTCAATGGGCAGCAGGCACCTCGGTGACTCGTAAGTTCGGAAGCTGATTCGCCTTAGGCGATCGCTGTCGGTGGACGGAAATACATTTTTCATCATTGTTGTTTTAAGCAAAGTGACATTTTGAATCATGTTAATATTACTAATATAATATATAAATAATCGGTTCAATGCTTGCAATGAGCGTAGCAGTTTTGATTAGGGTTTCCAATCTCGGAGCCTTTTTCCAATCCCAGGATTTCGGGATTGATTAATTTTCAATCCCGGGATTCCGGGATTAATTAAATTAATTTAACCTCGCGGTATTTAAAATGTAATCAATATTGTGTATTGATAATGATTTGACGATGGTTAGTTTGATTTATATCCAATAATAGTTTTTAGATAAACGAGGATAAAAATTCTATAAAAAATGATGGGAAGTTATTTCTTTAATGTAAGGTTTTACCTTTCTTGTTTTCAAGACAAAACTTGAACATAATGTGCGTGTGAGATGGGTCGATCAGACGAAGGAAATCACGGGAAAAACGTGACACCTGACGAGATACAGGAAAATAATATGGACACACGATTTGAATTATGTTATACATTGTTCCAGATAACACGTCAGAGTTGGAAAAAAAGCTTATTAATTCATTTATTTACCTCAATTACCAACAATATAACCCCCCAATTAAGAAAGAATTGTTATATTATTATCTCATTCTATTCACATCTTATTATATTCATGCTATAAGATTATTTTAATGATTGTCGTAATTATTTTCCGCCAATTAATGCAAAGACAAACATATTCAAAATATGAATATTATATTTTGATTGTAAGAATTGATATTGGTGTTTTTAAAACCATTTCAGATACGCATAGATTGTCGTTTATTTGTACTTTAATAATTTGCAGTGGATCAAGGGTTCCATCTAAGGATTCTAACTATTCAATATTATCAACTATTCGAATATCAAATAGTGAAACTGAAACTATCCGGATATATTCGGATATCCGGATATTAGTGGCATAATACCACTTATAAACTTCGTTAATTTTCCCAGCAACTCTACTAAAAAAAGAATGGTTCATCAACCAAGCTGTAAACTCTCAGTCCCAGTACGAACAATTTAAAAAATTATGTTTCGATCGACTAATGAATTTGTACTCAAATGCATTAGTTGTTGAGATTGCTATACTGGTATTACCGAAACCGGGATCCCAGTATTCAGGATGTGGATTCAAAAAAACAGGCTTAGACATTTCAAAGGTTCATTTTTTATAATTAACTAAAATATAATCGTATATGTATAGAAACCATGACATGTTTTAATACAATTGATCGCTAATTATTTTTAATACATTGAGAGTTGTATGAATATTGACAGGTTCCAGAATTGAAATACCTTTCAAAGACGAATTCACGAGTGCAACAAGTCTGAATTTGACAGTATTGAGTTAAGTATGAAAAGTATTTTAGAATAAATACAACTATTACTTCCAAAGAGTGACCAAGGCGTTATTATGCTGCATTAGATTCTAATGCAGCATCATTTTTCTAGTCTCATTATTCTAACCATGTCATATCCGAAGAAGCAGGGCCGGCGCTACCATACAGGCGAAATAGGCAATCGCCTAGGGCGCAAATCAGTAGGGGGCGCATAAATTGAGTAATCATTTTTTTTATAATCTAATAACAAATAATAGTACGGTTTTCACTGCTTGTATCTTTTCGTTATATGTATGTATCTTATTCTTACACTTACTTATACTTCGAAATCTTCTTATCTTATAATTCTAAAAAGAGAGGTTGCGCGATTGAGTAACAAACAGTTCTCGTAAAACACTTTTGTTGAGATACCTCTATTAGAAGGCCATATGATCCACACTGAGAGCGGACAAGCATATAAAAAAATATTCCACAGTTTGTAAAATAGGGGGCGCGCCAATAACCGTTGCCTAGAGCGCCAAATAACCTCACGCCGGTACTGCGAAGAAGAAGGGTTGAGAGGCTGAATATAAATCAGTTCGCTTAAAACAATTTCAGTTAAGATAAGGTGACCAGGTTTTGAAAATATCAAAGGAGGACACTGGTCAAAATGGATATTAAAAAAATCGTTTAGTAACATTCTTTATTGATCATATCGCCGATTTATTACAATGTTAATGATGTTACTTTACCAAAAAAAAAACAGTTAAAAGTTTAAAAACCTTTAGAAAACTAATACTTAACTAACTAACTTAGTTGCTCGATGTAACTAACTGAACTCAGAAATATTTAGATATTTCAACAAATCAAAAATAGTCATCCATTTCTTATCAATTACTTCTTCTGTCCACTCTTCTTCTTTAATTATATGGTGGATTATGTGTACTTTTGGATAGTGTATATTTTTTAATCTATCGTTTCATACTGGCACTAAAGATTCTGTATTGAGACGTCCCGGAACTTGTCGGGTTTTTTGCTGTCTTAAGTCCCGGGAATTTTTTGGAAAATGTCCCGGTAATTGTGACTGATTTATAATGTGCTAATAACATGTACATTTTAATTTTGAAAAAACAATTCTTGTGGTTAAGAAACCCTCAAAAAGACTGATGTGTATTGAATGAAAGCATATATAAGAGAGGAGCCCCAAGAAAAACGGACACGACATGGTCGGGACGTGACACTTACCCGAGGTTTTAGCAAAATTAAGCATGCATAAAAGGGATCTGATAGAAAAACAGATGTTTGGGATTTACAATTTCGTAGAAGTTTCAAATAACATTTGTTTATATATTGTAATATAACTGTAGCAAAAGAAAATTACAAAATATTAAAATTAAACGTTCATACCTGACGTTGTTTTATGTACAAATGTTTTTTTCACTATTTCACAAAGGCACCAATGTCTCAATAAGACAAAAAAGGTCTAAAAGCTGTATTGTGAAGTTACGGTCATAAATTTATTCAAAATTATAATATTATTGAAGGAGAAATAAAAGTCTCGAGTCCTGAAATGTCTCGGGACTTAGTTTATCACGCCTCGAGTCCCGGCACTTTGAAAACCCCGAGACTTCAGAATCTCTACTGTCAACACTCCCGCCTTATGTCAAAGGTGAACATTTCCCGTTTACCAAATTTGATTAAAGGAGAACAAGAAGGACAATTTTCCCTAGAGGAGAACAAAGAAGGGCACATTTTTTGAGGAGGACAATCCTTTTTTGAGGACGTTTGGCCACCTTAATTAAGATGATCCAATAAGAAATAATATAGAAGCGGAGATATTTGAATACAAATGTTTCCAGTCTTATCTTTCCGGATCAATAATGACCGTTGATGGATAACCCGAAATAATTATATTACATACTGACGAATGGTTTTTTGAATGACTAAACAATTTTGCATGTTAATAGACTATATTATAATAAATACGCAAACATAACTTGCTTAAATCTTCTCAACAGTTCCAACATGAATAGTAATGAATCTCGTCGACGCAGAGAAACTTTGTTGATCCGGTTTTCAGCCATGTTTTAAGGAATTGACGAAACTAGTATGAACGTGAAGTCGCTGAGAATAATGTAACACAAAGTATTTTAATAAACATGCGACATTAATTTAAAACGATTGGACAAATTGACAGGTCTTGGAAATATGTATATTTGTAAAAAAGTTTCCTGATACCTGCAAAAAATGATATCATTAATGTTACACTTTTCGTGTGTTCACTGTCAATTCTTGGTAGAAAGATACTGTATTAAAAAAACTCTTTGTAATAATTTGTCGTCTGCTGTGGCCCAGTTGGTTAGAGCTTGCTCTACCGATCACGCAGATCTTGGTTCGATTCCCGGTAAAATCACAGTGAATTTCGGAATTATTCAATTCAAAGTTGTGGTCGAAGACTGGGTGTTTGTGATGTCAATTCAAATTATATCATTTGCTCTCATCTTTCTGATCCTTTAATAACTGGGTGTAGAAATAGCGATTAGTTAACGACCTAGTCCTGTTCTAACCTTATCCTTCTTTCTCTACTACTCACTTTGAAAAAAAATGAGGTTGAGCGACTGAGTAACAAACAATTTTCGTTGAAAAAACTTCTGTTGAGGTACCTTCATTAGGAGGCCATATGCTCCAAATTGGGAGCGGACACAGATAAAAAAATATTATAAATCAGAATTAGGGCATCCAATCCCAGGACAGGGATCCCGTAATTAATAAAATTCTTCCTTACTGAGCAAAACCGTTTCTTAACATACTACGAAGGCTCAGAAAACAAAGGCAGGAGTTTTTGTAATCTAAAAATGTTGGCAAATCAATAAAACTTTTTTTTATACTGATAAAGCTTCGGAAAAGAGTAATCTTAATAAATATATATTTTTTGTACATGTCCACTCCCAATGTGGAGCATATGGCTTCCTAATGAAGGTGTCTCAACAGAAGTTTTTTCTACGAGAACTATTTGTTACTCAGTCGCTCAACCGCACTTTTTTCCAAAGTGAGAAGTAGGGAATAAGGATAAGGCTAGAATAGGACTAATGATTGACTAACGCTATTGCTACACCCAGTTATTAAAGGATCAGAAGGATGGGAGGAGAGGAAATAATATGAATTGACAACACAAACACCCAGTCTTCGATCACAACATTGAATTGAATAATTCTCGAATTTACTATGATCTTACCGGGAATCGAACCCAGATCTGCGTGATCGGTAAAGCAAGCTTTAATCAACTGGCCCACAACAGGCGACAATTAATATTATTATTATATTTTAATATTATTGATATATATTGTTTAGTAAATTCGCTTAATAACTGCCGAATTTTCTATACATGACTATGTAAACTGCCGCTTTTGTTACAAACTTATTGGGAGCTTATTTTTTGATTTCACTTACAGACGATGACATATCTAACTCAATTTTTTCTGATGTACTTAAAAAGATTACATCACAGTTTCTTTTCAAAAATGATTACAATTGATTATTTATTAATCTTATTTAAGGATCTAAATTCGGATAGAATGATGTCGAGAAAAATTCAAAACAACACAAGAATAAAAATCTATGATTTGTTTAAAAAAACAATTTTTGTACGAAATTGTCTATTTGAGGATTTGAACCTGATATATCCACAATCGAACAAGAGTATTTAGTACTCGACTACAATTACAGAAACAAAAAATTGCTACTGCATAAGTAATTTGTAAAAATAACTCGATGTGCTTTACAAAAAAATCATTACAGACAATAATAATAACATAGGCAAGCTCGTAGATGACTCATGATTGAATGAATTGATTTGATTTTATTTTCAAACGAAACGTTTATAGACTGGAAATAACTATTTGGGAATTTGTGGTTCCTATTTTGTGCTCTTTAATTATAACAAAAAAGTATTTTTTTTAATTTTTCCTTTTGTGTGGGACGAACGATAATGATCTCGATTAACTATGACGGAAATTCTATGAATTGATTTTGTTATTATTTTTAGAGAAACAATATTTTATTGGAGTGTTTCTAAAAAATATATGTTAAATCTAAATAGCACTGTTTAATTTATTTTCCTTATCAGTTGATAATGCTCGTGAGGAGCGAAATTGGTCCTGATCAAATAATTTTTTAAGTGGAAAAAGTACTAAAAATCTTTTATTATTTTTATTATAATGCCATTCCACCAAGTATTGACAGTGAACACCTTAAAAGTGACTAAACTTTAGCATTTGTAAAGCTCAGATATAACAATATTAATCAATTTGGGGAATTAAGACATCACTTTTAAGGTGTGTACTGTCAATAATACTTGGTGGGAAGGCATTGGGGTATATACAAAATAAGACGCTATTTTTTGCACTACAAATTACATGTTATAACTTATTAAAGATTAATTTCAGGCTGAAATTCTAGTAGATAATGCTTGTGAAAAGCGAAAAAGCTCCTGAATTTTTCATTTAGCGTTTTTAATAATTCAAGGCATGAATGTCTGAATGTTCTGTCATGAAAGGCATGAATGCTCATTACACCCACCCTTCCAATCCTTAAATAACGGTGATTAGTTAACCACTAGTCTTATCTAACGTTTCCTCTAAGCTGCGCGCGCAGATATTTGAAAACCCCGCGCGCACTAAAATACAAATACCTAAACACAAAAGAACTTTTTAAATTATAATAACCCTGATTTATTAATAGAATTCTCTCTCATTTTGTCGAAACATTTGTTAAAGGGTTGTAAAGACGGCTAACCGTAATTTCTCTAATGCTTGCAACAACATACATATTTGTTTCTACCCAAAATCTTCAATCCATCATTGAATACGCCGATAAATTCTTAGAACTTATTGCTTAACTTTTCTGGTTCTAAGCTCAAGAAATGCGACCCCAATACCCACATTTTTTTTTAAACCATGTCCGCTCCCAATGTGGAGCATATGGACTCCTAATAGAGTTTATCTCAACAGAAGTGTTTCTACGAGAACTGCTTGTTACTCAGTTGCTCAACCTCCCTTTTTCCAAAGAGAGTAGGAATAGAAGGAAAGGGCTAGGACAGGACTAGTGGTTAGCTAATCGCTCTCGATACGCCCCATTCATAGGATAGGATAGGTGGGAGGGGGGAATCCAAGACATCACATACATCCATGCCTTTGAACAGAAATTCATAAATTGATTGAAAAATCAATTTATAAAACTGCCCGTACTGGGATTTGAACCCGTGACCTTCGTAGCGGTAGCCAACGACGTTGACCACTCGTCCACACAGGCGGCACCCACATTTTACACCCACAAAAAAAAATCGCAAGCGACGTGATGGTGCTGCCCGCACTTTTGGCGCAAATTTTAAAAAGCGCCATCGCTCCTCAGCACTCTAATAGTTAAAGTAGCTGTTTCATCTTTTACCTTTGATGAAATAATTTTATAAATAGTTTTTTAAGTTTATCATTTTAATCGTGTTACGTTTGTGTCATGTTATCTGTTATTAGTTGAGATTTAGATTTAAAATCCCCTTTTTACGATAAAAAACAGGAAGCTACGAAAAACCGCAAGTCATGTGATAATATATTGTGAAAATACAATTTTAATTATTTAAATATTGATGCGAGCTGAATCATGTGAATACAAATTAATATTACTAAGCACGCGTAGGTAGTGTTTTTCTTGGAATTATGCTACTTGTAAATAGCTATTGTACTTCCGGAATACCTTATAAGTTGAAAGCTTTGAAGTCATTCACATGGACAGAAGCTTTCATGGTGTCAATTAGTACAAAGCTTTTTGGAAAAGCTAATACGTATGCCCATCATACTATATCGACCAATAATCGGCAAAATAACTTAAGCTACACAATTCGGTTACTTGCGTTTTTAGCATGCGTCGGCAAATTGCAGCTCGCGAGCCACATGCGGCTCTTTGCATTGCTATTTTGAATGCAAAAATTATATATAAACATAGGTCACTCAATAAGTCCCGGGCCTGACATATAGATGACGCCACCTCTTAATTTTCTTACACCTAACCTAGTAGCCCTAACCTTCAAACGACACTTGTCAAAATTTCATGACAATCTGGTGTTTAGTTTAAAAGTTACAGTGGTTTTAGTGAAGCAACTTTTCAATTTGAAAAATCAATTTATAAAACTGACCCTACTGGGATTCGAACCCATGCCCTCCGTAGCGGTAACCAACGATGTTGACCACTCGACCACACAGGCGGCTATGAATATAATTATTGAAAAATAATTTCAGTCAATGATAACGTTATAGATCCATCCATGATTACTGACATTTTCGTATCCCAATCGAGTGGCATCAATGTGGGAGAGCTGTGGCTTTAATAAGACGTTTTAAAATATCACACAACCCGTGCTGCAAGTTGGCTGTCGCTGCTAAAAGTGTTGCTTATTCGAAAAACAAACCTCTAAAAAAACTACATATATTCAAGGTATTAGCAGTGGTCAGAAGTAACCTGTATGCAATGATATTTGTTATGTTTATTTAGTTGCTGCTTGTGTGGTCGAGTGGTCAGCGTTGTTGGCTTCGGCTGCGGAGGGCCCGGGTTAAAATCCCGGTGCGGACAGTTTTATAAATTGATTTTTCAATCGATTTATGAATTTCTGCTAAAAGGCATGGATGTATATGATGTATTGAATTCCCTCCTCCCACCCATCCTATCCTATGAACGGGGCGTATCGAGAGCGATTAGCTTACCACTAATCCTTTCCTAGCCCTATCCTTCCATCCCTACTCTCTTTGGAAAAAGAGAGGTTGAGCAACTGAGTAACAAGCAGTTCTCGTAGAAACACTTCTGTTGAGATAAACTCCATTAGGAGTCCATATGCTCTACATTGGGAGCGGACATAGTTTTAAAAAAAATAGTTTTATCATATAGTAAGCCATCAATAATTCAGTGAAATAAAATATATTCGACGCCATATCTCTTTAAATTTACTCATAATGCTCTGTTTAAATCTGTCAATATTCACAACTGACATGTCAAAACTTGGTAAAACACAACACTTATTTTGTCTGCGGTTTAGTGTCCAGTTCCCCTGCCAGACAACATCAAAGCGTCTTCCGTTGGTTTTCCCCGCATTTTAAATTATAATTAAATAGTGCAAAAGCAATTAGTCACTATTGTGATCATTTAATTAGTAAAAATGCTTCCAATGCACAAGCATAGATGTCACTAAACGAAATCTTTTTTCAAATCCATATCCAGTACCGGCGCGAGGTTATTTGGCACCCTAGGCAACGGTTATTGGCGCGCCGCCTTTTTAACAAACTGTGGAATATTTTTTATGTGCATGTCCGCTCTCAATGTGAATCATATGGACTCCTAATGGAGGTATCTCAAAAGATGTTTTTTTTACGAGAACTGTTTGTAAATCAGTCGCTCAACCTACCTTTTTCGTAGTATATATAATACGATACATAATTATAACGAACAGATACAAGTTGAAACTATTATTTGTTTTTAGAATATAAAAAATAATTTAATTACTCAATGTATGCGCCCCTTAATGATTTGCGCCCTAGGCGATTGCCTATTTCGCCTGTATGGTAGCGCCGGTCCTGTCCATATCCAATCCCAATGTGGTGCATTTTTATAAATCCATGTCCGCTCCCAATGCGGAGCATATAGCCTCATAATAGAGGTATCTTAACAGAAGTTTTTCCGCGAAAACTGTCGCTCTACCTCAAATTTCCGAAGAGAGTAGTAGGGATAGAAGGATAAAGACAGGACTAGTGGTTAACTAATCGCACTCGCTACGCCCAGTTATTAAAGGATCGGAAAGGGTGTGAGGGATTTTTTAGACATCACAAACACCCATGCCCTCGAAATAGATAAATCGAACGAGAAAATGCTGTCCGTACAGGGACTCGAACCCGTGAGGTCTAACAGCTGCGCCACAGGACCCAGCTAATGTGTTTTTCCACGAGAAACGACCGTTACTCAGTAACACATCCTTCCAATTCTAAAATAAAGGAGAGTACCGAGAGCGATTAGTTAACCGCTAGTCTTGTCCTAGCCCTATTCTTCTGTCTCTACTAGAGCCTCCAATCCCGGGTTCGCGTCCAATTTTGTGATCCTGAAATCCCGGGATTGTGTTAGTACTAATCCCATGCTATCAGGAAATTTTATAAAACTGCACGAGAGCTAAAAAAAAGTTTTTGCGTCTTTTTATTTCAGGAAATCAATTGATAATACTATTCATTCAAATTATGTACATTCTCACTGATTTTGTCACGTACGACCCGGGTTTCGCCTTTCGGCATCTTCAAGCGCTCAAGTGCACGGATGAACTTGAATTGACGCTTAGTAAATGTTCAGTTCAAGTTCATCCGTGCACTTGAACGCCTGAAGAGGCCGAAAGGCGAAACCCGGGTCGTTAGTGACAAAATCTATGAGAATGTACATAATTTGAACGATTCTATTCATCGATACTAATTCGCGCACGTTTATGAGGAACTGAACGTAAATCGTTAGAATGTGGGAGAATCTAATGAAGACTTTGTTTGTTATATGCGTCTTGTACTGTTAAATTTATTGTTATTAAAAAATCGGCTATTTCTTTATTTATTTTTATTTTGTTAGAACAAATAATCTAAGCATTCGTTCTTTTTAGCGGACCGTATTATTTCAAAACACTGCAAAAAAGAGTTGGATGTATGTACATCTAAACCCTTTCAAAGAATTGCAAAATATTGCGCAAATTAGTCATTATGGCTATTTTTTTAACGAATTCAAAGAATTTACTTTTTTTATTGGTATTTGACCGCAATAAATTTTATTTCCTTTTTATCTCAAAACATAAATTGATATAAATACTTTCCTTGTGTGTCATCAGAAATCTTACACTTCGCAACAATATTATTTGTTGTATGTTTTTTCTTTGAAAATGACGTTTCGCTGAACTACCAGGAAATAAACTAGTGCAAATAGTTTACATCCTATAATAAGTTTGATCCTTTTCAGATTCCAAATCGATGTGACAATATTATTCTGAGAATTTCCGCAGGACACATTCTTTTAATTATTGTTAAATTTAATTTAGATCGAAATTTTGTATTGATAATTATTTTTTAAAAAAAATCCGTCCGATGAATTGAAACTATTGAATTTTTCTATGCCCCAAGCTTAGTTTGGACAATTCCTTCCACCACCTGCCACGTACATAAATTTGTGTCCAACATACTGTTTCCGTGGCTGTAACGTTATGAGTTCTTCAGTTTTGTGCTAGGATTGTTCCGGAAACAATTGACCAAAGCTTGGCGGCTTACACTTAAGTATGAAGAAAATTGTCATATAAAAGAAAATATGTCTGGAGGTAATATGCGTGTGTCTTCTTTTTCTCCGTATGACTCAAGAAGGTGCCACATTTTGAATTTTTTCGCAAGCTCCTGGGTTTTTAAAATCGAGTAATTTTTGACATCCGCCAGCGAGCTAAAAAAGGGTGTTTCACCTTATTTTATATATTATTTTTAAATCTCTTAATTTCACAATGATTGATCCCGGAATCCCTAAAATCCACATCCCGAAGTTATGTTAAATGATAAAAAAAATTATCCCGAAATCCAGGGATGACAAAAAGACGTCGAAATTGGATGCCGTAGATTGGTCCGCTAAAAGGAAGAAATACAATATTATTTTTGCACGAATTATTTTATTTGACACAATTCTCAGACACGGTCAAAGGCGTTCCTAACAACAAGAAAGTCAACAACACAAGACAGTAATAAAAAACAAAATGCTTCATTAGATACTAATACACTAGACGTGTCAGACATTTCAACCGATGAAAATGATTTATATCAAGTCTTTCATAAAAGCTCCGGTACATAATTTTATTACATAGTATTATTTTTTTCTAAATAAAAATACATATTATAAAATAATAATTTGTGAATTTTACTTATTGATTTTCATTATTACATTTTTTACGCGATTTTTTTTTTTAATTCAGAGAACCAAACATTTATGACTTCGCTCACTTTTTTACACCTTTTTTTACATGTATCCACCGTGTAAAAAAAGAGCTATATATTAATATATATTAAATATATTATTAAAATATATTAATTAAAAAAATATATATAAAAATACAAATTTATATATATTAAAAAATATATATAGTACGGGCAGTTTTATAAATTGATTTTTCAATCGATTTATGAATTTCTGTTCAAAGGCATGGATGTATGTGATGTCTTGAATTCCCACCTCCCACCCATCCTATCATATGAACGGGGCGTATCGAGAGCGATTAGCTAACCACTAGTCCTGTCCTAGCCCTTTCCTTCTATTCCTACTCTCTTTGGAAAAAGAGAGGTTGAGCAACTGAGTAACAAGGAGTTCTCGTAGAAACACTTCTGTTGATATAAACTCCATTAGGAGTCCATATGCTATACATTGGGAGCAGACATGGTAAAATATATATATATATATATATTAAAACTAATAGAAATTATCACCAGATGACAGTGTCGACTGTCTGTTCAATACTCATTATCTTAAGGTTGTAAGCGATGCGCCAACACAGAAAGAAATATCGTGGATAAATGTATTGCATTAAAAATGTTCACGAGACTAACACCCACACACACACTCTCTCCACACATTCCTTGATAGAGAAAAAATTTATACACATTACACACGCGTGCGCTGCGTTACGAATAGAAAGTTTAAAAAACAAATTAAAAAAAAACCAACCTATTCTCGTAAAACATCTAAAAGATGTGCCATTAGGAATCAATGTACAAATAAATAAGTGGTCAACGTCGTTGTCTTTTATGATGGTTCTCACGAGTTTGAATCCCAAAACGAACAGCATTTTTTTCAATCGGTTTATCGGTTTCTGTTCGAAGGCATGGATGTTTTTATTGTCTACAAATCAACTCCCACCCTTTATTGTACATAAATAAAGGAGCCAATGCGCTTAAAGCGATTAACTAACCACTAATATTTTCCTAATATGTACTATTCTTGCTATCCCAACTGTCTTTGATTAAAAGAGGTTGATCATTCTAGTAATAAGTAGTTATCGTATAAAAAACTTCTTAAGAAAAAACGCAATATTCCTTTGTACTTATTTCCAATTGTATTTATTTATATCAAGGTCGGTTTCGCTCATGGCAAGCATTGTCAACTAATGTTGATTGTGATTTCAGTTAATAATACTTGCCTTTAGCAAAACCGGTCCGGATCTTGATAAATAAAAGTGGAAATAACTACAAAGGAATATTGTGTCTTTCTTAATATAATACCTATCCACCAAGTATTGGCAGTGAACACCCTAAAAATAATATTTTGTTTTATTTACTTGTAAGGATTTCATTATTGCCTTTTTTACACTAAATTCTTTACCACAATGTTGCTCTTTTGTCAAATATTACAATTTTTTAAATTAAAAGTTATTTAAACTTAAAGTGATGAAAAAAACTTCTGTTGGCATAGTACCTCCATTGGGAGACGATATTCTTCACATTGGGAGTGGATATGGATACAAAAAACACTTGAATTGTTCTAAATTGTAAACGAGATTTAATTTAATAATTTTGATGGATTCGGCGATAACTTTGTGGAAGTTCATTTTAATGCAAAATAATCTAAGTTATTTTATTTTGTTATGAGATTTAATTTGGCTATTAGTTAGTGGGTATTTAGTAGTGGAATTAATACAAAAAAAAACTATTTTTTATCAATGTAATTATAAACGTATTCATACGACATGGCTATTATGTTCGATTAATTAAAATTCATTATTTTTTGCAACAAAAGTCGACAATAAAAAGCTCCAATGAAGCAAAACGCGGCAGGTATTTTACTTCAACTTTATTCAAAAGAGTTAGTTTGTTAACCTTAATTATTTATATATCACATCCTACCGGTATCTTGGAAAAGCATTACCTGCGTCACACCGCTGGTATAAATTCCGGTTGGTTTTAAGAGGTATTTTGCAAAACAATGTCCTGTAACAAATCATTACACAATGATGCAACGTAAGAATGTTAGTAAAATTTTAACTGCCTATAAAATAACGTAAATAATACTGAGTCAAGTCCTGACCTTCTCCAGTGTCCGCTTTCATCTCCTGTATGTAATTACTGATGCTGAGTAGTCCTTGTAGGGTCCGTGATCGAATGACCAGGCAAAGCGTAGGAATTCATATCGACTGTGGAAAGGAAAAAGGACGCAACCCACACATAACAAATTTTACAAGAGACACAAAAAACGTGATTGTATAATTCTGACCTCAATTCAAATTATGAAATATACATAACATTGAAGTGTACGGAGACTGATAAACTGGTTTTAATTGACTTTACCTAATATTAATTTGATTAATTTTTAAAGTCTTTTTCTTGATTGCAATTTTGCAGGCCCTTATTTTTTCAAACTTAAATTAAGATACTTATTCGCCATTTTCAGCTAATATCCTTTTGATGAAACGTGTATCAAGTTGTTTACATTGTGATCAACGTTCCTTGCGCGCGCGGCCGCGCAGCAGTTGGGAAGCCCCCGCGCACTCATTCCGGGTGAGCGCGCACTACAAGACAGTTATTCAATTAATATTTGATCGGTCCGCGCAACCTTTGAAATTTCCGCGCAGCTAACCTCGTGCTTTGATTGTGATTATCGAAAAAAAGATGTTTGTAAAAAACTGTGGGTTACGTCCTTTTTATTTTCCGCAGTCGATATGATTGTCGGGTCTGCAGTGTTGTTTATTGAGCATAACAGATACTTTTTATTTGGTTCCTAATTCATAAGAAAAAATATGACATTTACAGAATTCGCTCGGAAATCAATGAGGAAATAATAAAAATATTTCACATTTATAACTCAAACTACCTAAAAACATCAGTTGGTTCCTTGTTGAATTTTACTTACGCCGTCAAGCCTCTTGTTAAATTAAGAAATAACAAAAATTCTTTGATCTAATCTAGTGGTTCTTAACTTGTGCTCCGCGGTGCACCAGTGGATTAAAAAAAGTATTGTTACTTAATATAAGTTAATGTAGTAAGATTTGAATGTTTCAATAATTATTGGGTATAATTGTATAAGAATGCCAAAAAAAATGCACATTTCCCAGAAGAAAGTGTTTGCCGCACTTTTCTGATCTGCAACATATAGTAGCTAATACTAAATTAGTAGCAGAATTTAAGTCATAATAACTTTGAGATTAAGCAAGCCTTTGTTAATGCATTGGCACTCGGGTATCCAATCCCGGAGCCTTTTTGTGATCAATCAATCCCGAGATTGGGCACTCAACTTGAAATCGTGTAAAAATTTAGTGATTCGTTTTTTATTTTAGCTCTTCCAAATCCAAAATCCTATAAATTTGCTAAAAATTTCTCAATCCCGAGATCGTGACCATACTAATCCCGCGATTTAGGTATCGCAAAATTGGACGGGGTCCCGGGATTAGAGACCCTAATTGAAACACGACCGCTGAAGATATTTTCTTTACCAAATATTGTTCAAAATCAGTACCGCGTCGAGACAATGATAATAATTTCAATTAATGATGAATAGTAACACTCTTGTATCCGTAAGAAACTTCATCGTCAGACAAGCGTATTAAATTGTAGACACGATTAAGTATGAGAATGTGTAAATTCCAGTATTCAATAAATAATTGTGTGTCACGCATGCAGCGGCCATTTTGTTACCTTCCGAAGGTCTGCCCTGCAACGAGAACAGGTATTTTCATAATGTAAACAACCACAGTCGTTGCATGTAATTTGTATCTGAGATGCAGTATGTATTATTACAACCAAGATGCTGCTCAAATAAAATAATTTCGGTTAATTTTAAATACCTGAATCGGACACAGATTCAGAATATTAATAACATTAATATTTATTATTTTTTCCAATTTTCTTGTGTGCGGCCTTATTTAATAACCTTATTTGATTTTATTATATAATAATTCATGCTTTGCAGTAGTGTCGTAGTATTTGTTAATTTTCTTGTAGATTAATGTATAATGTGAAGTGGAAAAATGCACAATTTCGTAAATAGTATAAAATGCTAAGCTTTTCTCTAGCCCACCCAAGATTTTAGGTCACGAACCGCCACTGATCACAAGTCCTATCCAGCAATGTCCTTTTATATCTACTTAAAAGAAAAATACAAAAATTATTTCTGTTTATGTTATACTTATCACTAATAACTTATATATCGACTGTGAAAAGGAAAAAGGACGTAACCTACACATCACAGGAGACACAAATACGTTTTTTGATGATTTTGGGCCAAAGTCAAATTATGAAATATACATAACCTTGAAGTGCAAGGAGACTGATAATTTGGTTGCTTATTGACTTTATCTAATATTTATTTAAATATTTTCTTCTTATTTAAGTCTTTTTTTCATGATCGCAGTTTTCGTAGGCTCTTATTTTTTTTAACTTAAAAGCTTAATTAAAGTACTTATTCGGCATTTGCAGCTTCCATCCTTTTGATAGAACGTGTATCAAGTTGTATTAATTGTGATTATCGAAAAAACTGTGGGCCACGTCCTTTTTCCTTTATTTATATATCATTGATAACTTACTTATCTTTGCCATATGAAGACAGTTATTAAATCTTAAAAATTAAAAGGCTTTTCTAACTCACGTAAAATACAAATCTGTGAAGGAAGGGTATTGGCGACTCACAGTTAATATGATGTATTCTATCAAAAAATTACAACATTTTATGGATGCATTTGATCACAAATGGTGAATTAAATCATACAATAGAGAATTCCAGGAAATTAAAAATACACGCTTTTAAACGTAGTGACGTTATCACGAGCCGAATTATTCTCCAGTGATGCTTCATCGAACTTATTGCATCAGTAAAGAAAAGATGGTGCAATAAGAGTATGTTTATTTGCGTTCGATATGATGGGCTTCTTTAAAAAATGAATTAAACTATTTAAATTTTTGAACATCGTTTATGTAACTAATATCAATGACGTTTACGAAAAAAACTTATAACTGAACAGATTTCCGATAGTGACGACAGTGAAGACTTACCTACCCAGAGTCGGAGAATTCTACGTCAGAATTATTAAAAATAAAACTTTATACCGCTATTGAAAATGCAACTTCGGCGGAATAAAATATCAAATACGATAATCAGAATATCCATAGAGAAGTGTAGATTCGATATACGACGTAAGCGGTAAAAACAGAAAATTTTAATCACATATTTAATTAAAGCTCTTGCACAAAGTTGCATATCTGCAGCTGGTTTGTTGATTATTGTACAAAACTTCGTACAAATTTTGCTGATAGTAATATTATTTTTTTATGTATGAAAACATATTTCTTTTACTTTATTAGTGTGCTATTTTATTAGGCTTTCGCCATCGTCAGAACTATGGCGATGGCGAAAGCCGAAATAGCTATCAACGTATAACATATTAAAAACTGTAGAACTGAAATATTTAGATATTTTTACCCTATTAAAATGGAGTTCTACCAAGAAATGTCAAATCAATAAATGCTATTTTATTATTAGTTTAATGTATTTATTGATTTGCCATTTACTTAGTAGAACTCTATTATATATAATAGGGTAAAAATATCTATATATTAATACTCGATAATGTCCGTCCGTCTGAATGATTGTCCGCGATTTTCCCTCCCCCTCCTCCGCCCCAGCCCCGCTGTCGCCATTTTTTTATTCATACCAAATACATACTTTTTTCGTTTGTATATGGTCGCGATTTCACCTTTTCGATGACGTCAAGAAAGACGGTCCCCCTCCCCCCCATCCTGCTCCGCTGTCGTCATTAATTCATTTCTTCATTTTTCTCTGACGTCATGAGTGAATTTTTGAAATCATGACATTTTTATTTTATTATGTGTAAAAACAATTAATTTTCAAAAAATATTCTCTCAAGCTGTGGGATTCGATACCATGCCCCAATTTTCATGCGCGACGTTCGGACACCCAACACACTGCTCCACCAGTCCAGTTGATGGTTACGAAAAAAAAACTCTATTTAAAGTTTTAGTTAACTAATAATGACATCTGTGGGTGAAATCTTGCACTAAACGAATTTGACCGTTCTGCAGCGTTTTGAGAGGCTATATAAGGCTGCTCAATTATATATAATAATTTAATATATAATAATTTAATTAACTATTTATTTATATATATACGAAAAATGGTTGTTAGCAAGCTTAAACATTATTCCAAATATTAAATAATTTACGAGGTCTATTTCTGCTAATACGAAAAATAGTTGTTAGCAAACTTAAACATTATTCCAAAAATTAAGTAATTTACAAGGACTATTTTTGCTACTATGAAAAATGGTTGTTAGCAAACTTAAACATTATTCCAAAAATTCAATAATTTACGAGGTCTATTTCTGCTAATAGGAAAAATAATTGTTAGCAAACTTAAACATTATTCCAAAAATTAAGTAATTTACAAGGACTATTTTTGCTACTATGAAAAATGGTTGTTAGCAAACTTAAACATTATTCCAAAAATTAAATAATTTACGAGGTCTATTTCTGCTAATAGGAAAATAATTGTTAGCAAACTTAAACATTATTCCAAAAATTAAGTAATTTACAAGGACTATTTTTGCTACTATGAAAAATGGTTGTTAGCAAACTTAAACATTATTCCAAAAATTCAATAATTTACGAGGTCTATTTCTGCTAATACGAAAAATAATTGTTAGCAAACTTAAACATTATTCCAAAAATTAAGTAATTTACAAGGACTATTTTTGCTACTATGAAAAATGGTTGTTAGCAAACTTAAACATTATTCCAAAAATTAAATAATTTACGAGGTCTATTTCTGCTAATAGGAAAAATAATTGTTAGCAAACTTAAACATTATTCCAAAAATTAAGTAATTTACAAGGACTATTTTTGCTACTATGAAAAATGGTTGTTAGCAAACTTAAACATTATTCCAAAAATTAAATAATTTACGAGGTCTATTTCTGCTAATAGGAAAAATAATTGTTAGCAAACTTAAACATTATTCCAAAAATTAAGTAATTTACAAGGACTATTTTTGCTACTATGAAAAATGGTTGTTAGCAAACTTAAACATTATTCCAAAAATTAAATAATTTACGAGGTCTATTTCTGCTAATAGGAAAAATAATTGTTAGCAAACTTAAACATTATTCCAAAAATTAAGTAATTTACAAGGACTATTTTTGCTACTATGAAAAATGGTTGTTAGCAAACTTAAACATTATTCCAAAAATTAAATAATTTACGAGGTCTATTTCTGCTAATAGGAAAAATAATTGTTAGCAAACTTAAACATTATTCCAAAAATTAAGTAATTTACAAGGACTATTTTTGCTACTATGAAAAATGGTTGTTAGCAAACTTAAACATTATTCCAAAAATTAAGTAATTTACAAGGACTATTTTTGCTACTATGAAAAATAATTGTTAGCAAACTTAAAAATTATACCAAAAATAAAATAATTTACGAAATTTCTACTTCTAAGAAAAATGGTTGTTAGCAAACTTAAACATTGTTCCAAAAATTAAGTAATTTACAAGGACTATTTTTGCTACTATGAAAAATGGTTGTTAGCAAACTTAAACATTATTCCAAAAATTAAATAATTTACGAGGTCTATTTCTGCTAATAGGAAAAATAATTGTTAGCAAACTTAAACATTATTCCAAAAATTAAGTAATTTACAAGGACTATTTTTGCTACTATGAAAAATGGTTGTTAGCAAACTTAAACATTATTCCAAAAATTCAATAATTTACGAGGTCTATTTCTGCTAATAGGAAAAATAATTGTTAGCAAACTTAAACATTATTCCAAAAATTAAGTAATTTACAAGGACTATTTTTGCTACTATGAAAAATGGTTGTTAGCAAACTTAAACATTATTCCAAAAATTCAATAATTTACGAGGTCTATTTCTGCTAATACGAAAAATAATTGTTAGCAAACTTAAACATTATTCCAAAAATTAAGTAATTTACAAGGACTATTTTTGCTACTATGAAAAATGGTTGTTAGCAAACTTAAACATTATTCCAAAAATTCAATAATTTACGAGGTCTATTTCTGCTAATACGAAAAATAATTGTTAGCAAACTTAAACATTATTCCAAAAATTAAGTAATTTACAAGGACTATTTTTGCTACTATGAAAAATAATTGTTAGCAAACTTAAAAATTATACCAAAAATAAAATAATTTACGAAATTTCTGCTTCTAAGAAAAATGGTTGTTAGCAAACTCAAACATTGTTCCAAAAATTAAGTAATTTACAAGGACTATTTTTGCTACTATGAAAAATGGTTGTTAGCAAACTTAAACATTATTCCAAAAATTCAATAATATACGAGGTCTATTTCTGCTAATACGAAAAATAATTGTTAGCAAACTTAAACATTATTCCAAAAATTAAGTAATTTACAAGGACTATTTTTGCTACTATGAAAAATGGTTGTTAGCAAACTTAAACATTATTCCAAAAATTCAATAATTTACGAGGTCTATTTCTGCTAATACGAAAAATAATTGTTAGCAAACTTAAACATTATTCCAAAAATTAAGTAATTTACAAGGACTATTTTTGCTACTATGAAAAATGGTTGTTAGCAAACTTAAACATTATTCCAAAAATTAAATAATTTACGAGGTCTATTTCTGCTTCTACGAAAAATGGTTGTTAGCAAACTTAAATATTATTTCAAAAATTAAGTAATTTACAAGGACTTTTTTTGTTACTACGAAAAATAGTTAACAAACTTAAACATTATTCCAAAAATTCAATAACTTACGAAATTTCTGCTTTTACGAAAAATAGTTGTTGGCAAACTAGAACATGATTCCAAAAATAAATAATTTACAATTTAAATACTGCAGGGCAGGGCTGTCGATATACGCCCCCAGATATATTTCTTTTACTATCAGAATTTCTGGATTATTCAATAAATAGGTTAGTAATTTATTTTTGACGCCTGTAAATTTTCTGACTACTTGAAAATGCAACAAAAATCCCCCCGTTGAGGTCAACGGGCTTACAGCTAGTATATATTTATTTATATACATAATAATACACAACAATAAATTATTTGGTATTTCTCCTCGGAAAATATGATTTAAGAAAACACAAAGCGTCCACTGATCGTTTTGTAACAAAGTTTCCTGATATCGAAAATACTCTTTCGTTGGGTAATGATGTGGGGCATATGGTCTCTAAGCCATCAAATAAAAAATCCATTTTTTTTCCTTTTGTTTGTAGACTCGATTATGGAAAATCGGCACAACCGGTAACGAAGTTGAAAAACCGGTTTTCGAATGACACAAATTTAGCCAAAAAAAAACGGTTTTTGAAAACCGAAAAGTCCTGGTGAACACCATAAAAGTGATAATATTAAATAATCATTTAGCTCGCTGTGGTCTAGTTAGTTAAAGCTTTCTCTACCGATCAGGCGGGTCTCGGTTCGACTCCCGGTAAGGTCAATGTCGAATTTAGATTGTTTTCAATTTAAATTTGAGATCGCATTCTTTTAATAGAATAGTTTCACAATGTTATGACGACTCGTTAGCTACTGTGGAATTTATTACCGGTCAATGATTTTACTTGGAAATGTTGCTTGCTCACAGCTCGCAGATATGCTTTCAATGTCATTCTGAGGTATAGACATTAGCACACACAATGCACCATGCAATATTACATTAATTAACGTCACCCACGTGCGGACTTTCGAAATTTCATAATATTACAAGCAGTGCCGGTGCAGTGGGTATACGGCCTATCTCAATGAAGGGGAGCCTGCGGCCTTTAGTCTACTTTGATTTGACTTGATAAAAATATTCAATTAGATCAAAGAATTATCCGCAATCAATTGGAAAAAGGGCGTAATCAACCCATTATATGTTCGACAGTCGAAAAAAAAGTGGTGAGGGTGTCAAAGTTTTCTTTACTGCGGCATTATATTGAATCAGATAAATGAATATGGCCTTTTATAATGAAAAGGTTTCCCACCCCTGGCATACCTTCTCTGATACAAAAGTGTTCACTGTCAATACTTGGAGGAATGGCATTATAATACATACATTTAAAAAGCACTCAATTGTAATAATAGCATTTTTATTTAATATCATCAGGACCGATTTCACTAATCTTTTGTCGCCCGCTGTGGTCTAATTGGTTAGAGCCTGCTCTACCGATCAGGTGGGTCTGGGTTCAATTCCCGGTAAGGTCAGTATCAAATTGGATTTTTTCAATTTTAATCTTGGGTAAAATCAATTCTCCTCGAGTTAATCTCATGTGACTTTCAAAAATTCTCATTGAGTATTTTTGAAATAACTAACTTAAAATATTTGACGCATTGGCGTAAGCTGTAATGTAAAATATTTTTTTAATTAAAAAAATAAAAATAACGAGCATTCATAATTCTCGTCACAAGCGAAATCGGTTCTTATCACATAAAATAAAAGTAAAATTAGTACAAATGATTTTTTTTTAATAGTCAGGACTGTGGAGTCGTGTAAAAAAAAGACGACTCCGACTTGACAACTTATCATGGTGAAAACAAATCGCAATGAATATTTGTCGTCCCAAAAATGTTAACTAAAAAATGACCTATCAAAAGAATATATTGAACTCATGTTATTTAAAATTATACAGTTTCATAAATACAATCATGAATTACAGTAGTGAATGATAAAGTGATTAGTAAAAACACACGTCGATAGACAGCTATGCTAAGAAAATAATGTTTATTTTTGAATTTTAATAAAAAAAAATTACTAAATAAGTTTTTTTTTTTTACCATGTCCGCTTCCAATGTAGAGCATATGGACTCCTAATAGAGTTTATCTCAACAGAAGTGTTTCTACGAGAACTTCTTGTTACTCAGTTGCTTAACCTCTCCTTTTCCAAAGAGAGTAGATAGGGCTAAAACAGGATTAGTGGTTGGCTAATCGCTCTCAATACGCCCCGTCCATAGGATAGGATAGGTGGTAGGGGGAATTCAAGACATCACATATTATACATCCACGCCTTCGAACATAAATTCATAAATCATAAATAAAACTGTACCTTACTGGGATTAGAACCCGTGACCTACGTAGCCGAAACCAACGACGTTGACCACTCGACCACATAGGCGGCTACATAAGTTTTCTTATCCATAAATATAGTTTATCAATACAAAAAACGTACCGTGATGACGTAGCCTCAACTTAAAATTTGCATTTCTTTTTGTCTTTCTAAGCTAATCAAAAAAAAAATAGAAACTAGTGTATTTATATTGACTTAACGTTATTTTACAGTTCACCCAGCTTGCCTTACTTAGAGAATTAATATTTACCTCTTGACGTCATTGGAAATATTTTTAAATAGTATGAAATGCAATATCTCTTATCATATGAAACTAAATTTTAGCTAAACGAAAATAAAGATATTTCGGAATGAGAATCTAAACTCTAAGGCACAAGTAGGGCTTCTAACCGGCTTGAACCGAAACCGGTTAACCGGTTTTTCGGGTGTTTCAAAAAAAACCGAAACCCGGTTTATTTTGGGCGGTCAACCGGGTTATTTAAAAAATCTTTTTCTTGTTTGAGCAGCACAAGCTTTTATTAAACTATTCATATGTAAAGTATAAATATTTAAAAATGTTGTACATAATAATAGTGTTATAAGAAGTACAATATAATAAAGTATTGTACTGTTCAATTGTCTAATTTCTGTGCCATATTAATAACAAGTATGTAATCGAAATCATGGACAACTATACTGCTTTCAATCAAATATCTACGAAAGGATTCTCTTAATATTAATGATAATAAAACAAGTGAACCTTCCGAACGAAAACAGCGATATTTTATCTACTTTCTAATTGTATACACTAATTGACTGTTTGAAACAATGGTTAGATTGGTACTAAAATTGGTTTTTTGAAAATAAATCCGGTTTAAGCCGGTTACCCGGTTTATTTGTTTGAAAAAAAACAAAAACCGGTTAGCTTAAATGTCCGGTTTATTGGAAGCCCTAGGCACAAGGTATAACTAATAAATTTGTATGACGTTATAAATGAAAATGTATACCTTACCAATAGAACGTCTCAGGTCTTGAAGGGAAGACAAAGACCGCGACTTCAATGGATAGACGGGGTGTTACAAGACCTGCGATTGCTAGAGGTCAACGACTGGTGCAGGAGGGCGGAGTATCTAGTGGAATAGAGGAGTAGATCGACGATTACCCATGAATAAAGCGCCAAGAAGAAGAAAGAATAATAAACATTGATAACGAGTACTATACTTTTGTGATTCTAATTTTATATTTTTATGTGATAATAATTACGTATTTACAACCGTATCTTCCAAACAGTATTATTATTAAAGACCTTATGCATTTTTTCACTAATAAATTTGACAATGCCACTTCCAAATTGGGCTTAACTCAAAAACTCGCTCTGACTTCTATAAATTGGCTGATAAGTCATTGCGGTCGTTTTGGGAACTAAGCTTTCCCTTCAATCCTTCACATTCCGTGTCCTTTTTGTTGATTTAATGGGATGTTTTAGCTACGTGCTATTTAATTAAAATACCTGAAATATTTTAAATCTGAAGCCCTACGGTAGAGATGAAACACATTGTGTCTAGGCGCTATGACGTACGTATCAGTTACATTACGAAGTTAAACTTGAAACATTCCTGGTTCTTAACCTTCGATCTGGAGACAGCGTTGGACTACCAATTCAGTAACAAGAGGCTTGGTAAATCTTATAGCCATTCGTGATGTTCTGGGGAAGGTGTGAATTTTTTATCACCCATGTGCAATTATACCCAATTGTTATTGAAACCATCGAATGTTACTTTATACGCTTATATTTTGCGACAGTATATTGTAATTTGTTCAATATCAATAGCTGAAAAATGTACGTCAAAAATCCCAAACTTTCCTAATCTAAATATATTACATATTTATATATTATATATCGCGAATATCTGATAAAATTGTTTATCTTAATTTAACAAGGGGCTCGCCGGCCTGAGTAATATTTAACACGGGGCTCGCGCGAGCCCCCTCCAGCCCACCCCTGTCTGGAGATAAATTATATAGAAAGTAACTATCTTTTCTTAATAAATTCAACACACAATAGGCTTTCGAGAACTTCCAAACGAATTCTTTGTCATTATGAATAAACATATATTTCTTAACTGATCTTAAATAAATATTATTTTAGAACAAATTCCTTTTTGAATCTGTTAATATTCTGACCGTTTCTCGTAGATATGAGAAGTTGTATGCGATGGTCAAACAAATGAATAACGTCAGATTTACCGAAAAATATTGTGAAAGCGGAAATACACAATATCACCTATTTTAGTAGAAAAAAAACGTTCTCGAGTTCAAGGAAAAGGTGTGCTGCGGTTTCTATTAATGATATTTATAATGCAGCTATTTTATGCAATATTTTTCTTTAAGCGCCATAGATAAATGAATGATTATAACTAGAGATGTGCCAATTTAACTTGACTGTGGCAGAACTCAGAACTAAAATTGTCGCCCTAGGACGTGTTGATTATGGCAACGTTAATGATGCGATGGTGGCGCCCTCGTGGGCAGTCAAGTTACGCTGGTACATCTATACCAATGTAATGAAATCGTTGTCTTTGAATTTTGACAGCCGAGGTGAAGGATATATTAAGTTCTCGAACTACCTGAGGATTGGAAAGTTTATTTTTTTGTTTACACATCCGAAAGCAATGATGATCACACTTTAAGACTCCGTGGGCGAAATTGTTATTAAAATAACTACAGCGGTGGACAACGAAATATCGTAACGTGATGATCAATGATCATTGAAAACTTAATTATTAACATACAGAGATGTTTTGAAGCTATTATAAATCAATACTCGTGATCATATGAACAGTTTTCAGACTTCATAAATGTAGTTAAAAAATTGTAGGTTTTACAATAGGCAAACATTTCATCATATCAAAGAAAATGAGAAAGTAAGACTAGACATAAATCGCCTTTATCTCTAGAAATGTCTGACACGTCTTAGGATATAATGAAACTTTCTGCTTTTTATTACTTACTGCCTTGTGGTGTTGACTAATGTGTTTTCTGTTTCTTGGAAATGTATGGAAGCAACATAGTCTTGTAAAAATATCGTATTCGTTATTTTATGTTTATCGTGTTATTTTCAAACCGAATAGTTGAGTGAAATTATAATGCCTTTTCAGCGAGGATTAAGGATAAAAACTTTAAAAAACTTAAATTTCAACAAATTTCTTTGGAGTATTGAAAAATAAAATTACAAACTGTGATGTTTGTTTCGTTTTATTGTGTTACACAATCAGTGGAATAATAAACGTATCATTATTTTAACATTTTCAAAGCTTCCGCCGAATCTGTTGATAATATGACTGCATTCAACGGTAGGATGTTCAAAAAACTTTCATTATTAAGCCAGATGATTATCATATTTTATGGCCGAAGTGTGTCATTTGTGAATGACCCCTAAAAACAAACATTCCACTATCACAGACCCCGCATATTTTTAGAATTAAGCAAGGTTGTTATTTAATGTTTTTATCATTATTCAGGTCTTTATTGCGTAAATTCTACCGAATAAAATTAATTATTTGAATTGTCATTTACATGCATGCAAATAAATGACTAGGCAAATGGACCTATTGCGAAAAACAGACTGTTCAAAACACTGCAAAAATATCTCGTTATTACTGTTGTAGAGGTGTTATTCTAGTTTGTTGACAATACGGGTTATGAATATTGGATCTACATTTATTTTTCAACACACCATTATTAAGCCTTGAGCTAAATAAATTATATTTAACACTTTTTCTTAATTGAATATGGGACATGTTCACACATGCCTCGTTCATATAAAATGTGCTTTTTTTAGAGATATAGAACTTTAAAATGAAATAAAATGCATACAAATTGTTGCAATGGTCATGATAGTGGCTTTATTGCAAAGATGCAGTGGTGGCTCGTCCATACGCACTGCGGAACTGCAGCACCCCCAAAGCAAATTGAAAAAAATATGTTTTTGCATAAATTTATGAATGTGACATGAAAATATCAAAATTATTTAAGCGTGTATTAAGCCCGCCCGCGCATCTATACATCCGATAGTAATTATATATATCTAATATCAAAAGGCGACACATAACATGTACATATATTTTGTGCAGTACCGTTTTCGATGGAATATGTTCGCGTGCGTGAGAGAGGGACGCAGGAAGGGAGTTTGCAGCTAAACGCTTGTTTTTGTACTGCCACTCCAGCAGTACCAGCAGTACAAGATCGGCGCGAGCATGTGACATTTTTTTTTATATCGTTCAATTTCAAGCAAAAAAGACTATAGATTTATTTATTTTTATCCATGTCCGCTCCCAATGTGGAGCATGTGGCCTAATGGAGGTATCTCAACAGATTTTCTTTTCTACGAGAACTGTGTGTTACTCAATCGCTCCACCTCACTTGTTGTCAAGTGAGTAGTAGGGAAAGAAGGATAAGGCTAGAATAGTGGATGACTAATCGCTACAGCTACACCCAATATTCATATATACAGCATTCAATAAAAACTTTCTGTTCGGATGAGCTTTGTTACGAATCAATTTTCTTCAGTATGGTAGTGGGTACGATTACTATAAGTAAAGATAGCCAAAGCGCTGTCATATCGGGGCATTAAAGAACGTATCAGTTAGGGCTCATGCAATAACCGACTTTTGAGAAACCTTCGAAACGCGGTTTTATCCGGTTTTCGAAGTTTTACAAAAAATGTTTTTAATGGCTCAATTTAAAAAACAAAATATTCAATTCATTTTCATTTCAAAAATAATTTTATTTTGATTTAATTTACTCAATCCTTAATGTAGTATGGCAACATTCATTCATAGTTGCCCACATTCAGTATATATTAGGGCTAATACAAAAACCTACTTTTGAAAAAACCGGTTTTCGAATGTCAATATTGTTTGAAAACCTGTTTTATCCGGTTTTCGAAGTTTTACAAAAAATGGAGAATTCAAATAAAATAGTGAGAAAAAAATCAATGTTTTATGTTGTTTATTTATATGCATAATAGTACACAAGAAGAAGTTGTTTGGTGTTACTCTTCAGAAAATATGATTTAAGAAAACACAAAGCTTCTATTGTAACAAAATTTCCTGATATCGAAAATATCTTTTCGCTGGGTAATGATGTGGGACATGTAGTCTTTCAGCCATCAAATATTAGATCCAAATTTTCTGTCCTTTTGTTTATAGACTCGTTTATGGAAAATTTGGCAAAACCGGTTACGGAGTTGAAAAACCGGTTTTCGAATGTCACAAATTTTGACAAAAACCGGTTTTTTAAAACCGACAAGCCCTAGTATCAGTAGTCATGAAAAATGAGTCAGGTGAGTTTATTTGCTTCACTTTGGGACTGGATATGCTGATAAAAAAAATGAAAACCACAGCGGTTTTAAAGCATAAGACCATAACCACAAACCATCCCACAATTCTACAGATAAGCTCGTATTTTCTATTATCATTATAAAACGTACAAAGTAAAACAGAAAGTGACACAGCCTTTTAGTGTTAATACGATTATCATTCCTCATTTTATTTTTTTAAGCAGTGAATTTATCAATTTATAAAAGCTAATTTTGCACTAATTTATATGCACCAAATGTCTACATTGGAATTTTTGTATCAAGGAGACAGTATAAATTCGTGGGAAATCAACGATTTTCCAGTCTCAAGACATTTGAATAAAACAACCCGAGACAATTAAACTAGATTATTCATAATTAAAATTTGTATAAATCATACTTTATTCATTCATATTTATTGGTTGAAAAGCCTTGTAAATTTTGGAAAGCATATAAAAAATTCAAGAAACTTACAATAAGTGAAAGATGCCAGTTGGCATCAATAATAATTATAAATCTATTGTTTTTTTTTCATCGGAAAAATTAAACAAATCCCTCGAATGATATGTAATAAAAAGCAATATAATTATTAACTGCACAATATTGTTATTTTTTGCAATATTAATATAAAAAATAGGTTTGCGTGAGTTTTGAGATACCGAAATCATATATTTTTATCATAGAGTCATAGATTTTCATATTAATATGGGACCCGGGACGCAAGTTTCCTGAGACAAAATAATTTTGTGTCTTGTGTCACGAGGCATGAAAAAAATTGAGACTTCAGAACCTCTGGTGGAATCTTACCAACGGTGGGCTGCCAATGCGCTAACAAAGGGTTGGCCTAATTTCAAAGCTGTTCGTCGTGTTATGGATATATTTTTACTAGTACACTAATTTATTTTCAATGTTGTTTCAACTTTATTCCATGTACATAACTTACACACTTAATAAATAAATCACTTAATCTTATTAATCAAAATGATAACGATGTGAGTATCGAGAAGTTTCAACTAAGCCGTCGGCCTTTCGATTTCAACTCTCGATTTGAACTGAGTGAAATTTTGAGAGAAGGATATCGGTTTAGTTGAAAGGTTTATTGTAACAAGTTGTCATAGATAATTTAACATAGCATAGAGTTAGATGTTGTGTATACATAACAATCGCTGCGTTCTTGAATATAATTAGAATGCATTTTTACACATCATATAACGCATGGATGTGAGAATATTGATAGTCTTAATTTAACAAGGGGTTCGCCGGCCTAAGTCATATTTACCAAATAGCTCGTGTGAGCCCTTGCGTCCCACCTCCAGCCCACCCCCTGAATTTAACTAAAGAGTATGGATTTATAAGTAAAAATACATTTAACGTTCAACTGATTATTCTTTACAACTGTGATATCAATGATATCATTCAAACATTTTTTTTCGATTATTCAGTTGATAATTCAACTCGTTCCATCAATGAAGCCATCGGAATATTTACTTCGCCCGCACATTACAACCACATTTCATGTTGAGATAATATTTGTTTACTCATTATGTAAATGAGATTTTGATGTAATAATTTATTCAAACATAGATCAATTACATATTTAACAGTATCGTTGATTCGTATTTCATTATAATCTCATATAAATAACGTCATTACTAATACCAAATCTCAATTACTTAAGAGACAGTAAAATATATTAAGATTTTGAAATAGTGACGTCTACTGAGGGAATTGTATACGTCACTAGCGTATCCAATCCCGGGATCCGGGATCCCGTTCAATTTTCTGATCCCGAAATCTCGGGATTGACACGGTCGCGATCCCGGGATTGAGAAAATTTGAGGAAATCCCGAAAATTGACACGAAATTGGTAAATCGTGGATTTCAAATTTCTCGGTGAACTAAAAAAAAAAAACGAGATTTGGAGATAATCTGAGTAAAAAATATTTTATTTTATTGAATTTAAAATGAGGGAATGGTATAAATGTTATATTTGAATATTATTTTTTTGAAATATAACCGCTCCTGTATATACAAGGGGTGCATTGATCAAATGCCACATTGACCGGCCGCTACTGATAAACATTATAAAATACTTGAAGTATTGTAAGAGTGAGTAAAGCTTCGTAAATACTCACTGCAATGATATAGTGTTTTCTTTCTTAAAAAAAAATAAGCAATCCACAAAAACACTAAATAAAAACGTAATAGTATTTTTAGAAAAATTGAAGATTGTTTCCCTTAATTTAAAAAACTGTATTATTTGAAAAAAGAGCAACATTGTAGTATAGAAATTTGTTTTAAAAAAATGGCAATAATGAAGACTTTATATAATAAATCAAGCAAAATATTTTTTAAATTTATAATTTCGACTGAAATAACTTGATGGAATTGAAATTCCAAAATTGAATTGTTTAAATTTTGTACTTTTCTATGAGTTTTGTCGCTAAGGACCCGGGATTCGCCTTTCGAAATCTTCAGGCATTTCTGACGCGTAGTAAACAGTTTGTATTTTTATATACAAAAATAAAATTGGATCGCTCAGTTTAATTGTTATTAATGTAATCTATACGAATTAGCGAAAGTTTTTTTATGTCAATTAGTTTCAATGAATTATGTGGGTAAATTAAAATTATCGAGTATTTTGAATGAAGTATCGCAAATACTAATTATCAGATAATAAAATGTAAATGTGGATGAATAAGATGCCGAAAAGCGAAACCCATGTTGGTGGTGACAAAATCATGGAAAAGTAAAAAATTCAAATTTAAACAAAGTATTATTGATAAATTGCATTTTATCACTATTTGATTGTAGACATTTTTATGATGGGCTGGACTTGAATCGTTTTCATCGCTAGAAATGTCTGGCCTGTTAGAATGTAAAAAAGTCTTTTCTTGTTTTTATAAGTGTCTCATGTTGCTGAATTTCTTGTTATTTGTCTCTAGGAATCATGTTACAACAAATAATTCGTGTAAAAAAATATAGTATTTGTTCTTTTTAGTGGACCGTATGAAACATAGTATGTATGTACCTACTAGTGTACTGAAAAAGAGGAGCCGGTAAATTGCTCGAATAACAAGATCCTCGAATAACCAATTCCTCGAACGTCAAATACTCGAATTACAAATTGCTCGAATTGCTTGGTTATTTCAATGGTTTTAATACAGTTTAGTGTTTATTACATGGTAGTTTATTACTCGAGTTTATCTCAACAAAAGTGTTTCTACGAGATCTGATTGTTAATTAGTTACTCAAACTGTTTCTATATTTTTCCAGAAGACATAGAAGACTAGGGCTAAGACAGAACAAGCGGTTAGTTTATCACTATCGCTACGCCCGATTTTTAGTAAGAATGGGTGAGAGGGTTTCAAGAAATTACATATATGTGTGCCTTTAAACAGAAATCCATAAATAGTTTAAAAAATAATTGATCAAAAAGTGTACGTATTAAGATTCAAGCCCGTGACATCCGAAAACAAAACCAACGACCTTTTCCACTCGACCACTGGAAACTTAAATAAAAAAATTATGCCTTTTATTGATTTATGGTTTTTATTTCCCGACTTGCATAAATATTTTTTTAAAGATTAAGTAATTAATGTTTAAACTTTTATAAAAATTTTCGAGCAATTGCATTCAAGCAATTCACCGGGAACCCTGAAAAAGAGCACGAGTCTAGATATGACCTACATACTGTATTTTCAATAAATAGTTATTTATGCACTGTAATTATTAAAATAAAATAATAAAGACACAACCGTGAGATGTTTTTACAACCTTATCTTTTGAATTAATTGATGCGATGAGACAGTTCAAAGAGGTTATCTCATTTTTAAGGTTATGTGTGATATAGTTTTTTTTTTTTAATTTAATTCGTAGAACAACGATATTTATATTATATGCATTTATTAAAAAGCAATTCATTCACAACTTCAATAGCAAACAGTTGACCAGTTTTCATTTGGTTCTCAGAACTTTTGACACCAGAATAGAAATGTATAATCATTATTTCTTCGTATACGAAAAAAGATTAGCATTCATTAAAATAAATTATTTACCTTTAGCTAATGATGATTTGAATATTTTTGTTGTTGTAAAGATTAAAACCAAAAAATGATTCGAAATAACTCTATAATATTAAAAAAACACAATATTCCTTTTTACTAAATCCACTTTTATTTAAAAAGACCAGGTCTAGTAAAAAATATATGAAATAAAGAGAATAGTTATCGTCGGTTAATGCAACAGATACAGTAAAAGGTTTCACATAAATAACACTATAATTTTTTTTTTTTATCAGTTGATAATGCTCGTCATGAGCGAAGTGGAAGCAGTGGCGGATCCAGAAATTGTCCCAGGAGGGGGGCATTCAATTTGAAAATAAGCATGATACATAAATAATACATTAAAAAATAGATTAAAGCCTTTTTTTATGCAATTTTTTTTGCGCGATTTTGAAATTACGCGATTTTTTTGGACGGCACCGTAAAAAAATATTTTTTGTGATAATTTGAGGAACAATTTTTTTTTTATACATTTTTGATACTTTTTTACGCGATATTGTGATTTTTGGAACCGATTTATCAAATCATACGAAAGTGAGGTTTTTTTTACGCGTCATCTTCCTCCAATGTATCGCGTTAAAAAAGATTGGGTGTATATAAAAATAGTCAATACATAATTAAGTAAGTATGTATTCTATAAAACATAGTAAACTAAACAATAAAAGAGCCCATTTCAAAATAAAGTTTTAATAAATGATAAAAATGGAAAATAAATTCTCCCAAGGAGTGGAAGTAATACAAGGGAAAATTGTTGAAAAGTGTTTTTTTTTTCATATAATTCCATTCTACCAAGTATTGACAGTGCAAAACACAGTGAAAAGTAACTATAATATTGATTCGAATAACAATATTTTTCTTCTGCTTCTTCTTTGACCATATTTGCTCCCTATGTGGAGCATATGGCCGCCACGCGGCACCTCCATGTTTCCCTGTCCCCAGTCAATTTCTTTGCTTCCTCCCATGACATGCCAGTATCCCTCAGATCCGCAGAGTACATCCTATGAATAATACCTAACGGTCGTCCAAGACCCCGGAATCCCACCGGTCGGAAGAAGAGGCAGGCAGGGTTAAGGCTTTCCGGTGCTGTCCGCAGCACGTGAAAAGACTGAAATAAAGGTTTTTTCTAGACAATTTATTTGATTAATATTAGATTATGTCAATTAAACACCAGCTTAGAAGTCTCCGTGCACTTCAAGGTTGTGTATAATTCATAATTTGCATATGGCCCAAAATCATTAAAACACGTTTTTTGCGCCTCCTGTAAAATTTGTGAGTTACGTCCTTTTTCCTTTCCACAGTCGATATACAAGTGAATACGGATGTCCAAGATAAAATTTAAATAATCAAATATTTCGTATTTTAATAGAATATAAGCAATATTTTGATGAATATGTGTAGTGCTATCTATACTGAGTCAATAAAGGTTTTTAAAATATCGAATTCGAGTGTATATTAGGCAAAATTATTTTTCTCAAAAACAGGCAGTATCTCTGGAACATATTAATGATTTATTTTCGCGGTATTCAAGCGGTTAAAAAGCTTAATTGATGTAAATCACTTCGGTAACCCTGTTTCTACTTATAAAATTGATACTTAATTTAAAAACATTTATATTTTGATTGGAAACCACCGTAGTTACAAACTAAACGGTGTGAAATATTTATAGATTAATACAGGAGTGGGCTGGAGGGGGACTCGGAGGGGCTCGCGCGACCCTTTGTTAAATTTTACTAAGGCCGGTGGCCCCTTGTTAATTAAGAGAAAACAATATTCTCACATCTAATCAGTATATAACTGCAATTTGTGACTTATATAATATCTACGACAGCTTCATTATACACAGTAACTAGTATATTTTTAACCATTTACATTGATAAGTTTACGGTAAATTGCATATTGTTACATATTATAAGCAATGTTCTCGCTAAGATGTGCGCGTGTGTAAAAATAAATAAGTAATGTAAAAATAAGTTCGTTTCACCAAATTTTTATATTTGCACACATTTTTTATTTTGCTAAAAATTTACTGCTCACAGAAGTTGATGGTCCGCACACACAATAGAAAAATTTGAGGGAACGTTGATTATAAATAAATTCAGTAAAAACCAATTGCTTATTTAAGTATTGCATATAATTGTATAGCAGTTGTATAAAAAATGACTCCATCCCCAGAACGCCGAGAATTGCTTTGAGATTAAGTGAGCCCTTTGTCAACGTATTGGCAGCCCACCTCTGGATAATTAGCGCATAATATTCGCAGCTTCGTAAAATGTAATTATGACGGAAACAAAATCAAAATACGTAAGCGGGAACTAGTTCCGCTGATAACTGAATGATCTCTAGTTCGATTTTTTTTTCATTTGTTCACTAAGCATTATACGACATCTAAAAATGTAGATGTCGTATATGCCGCCTGTGTGGTCGAGTGGTCAACGTCGTTGGTTACCGCTACGGAGGTCACGGGTTCGAATCCCAGTACGGGCAGTTTTATAAATTGATTTTTCAATCGATTTATGAATTTCTGTTCGAAGGCATGGATGTATGTAATGTCTTGAATCTCCCCTCCCACCCATCCTATCCTATGAACGGGGCGTACCGAGAGCGATTAGCTAACCACTAGTCCTGTCCTAGCCCTTTCTTTCTATTTCTACTCTCTTTGGAAAAAGAGAGGTTGGGCAACTGAGTAACAAGCAGTTCTCGTAGAAACACTTCTGTTGAGATAAACTTCATTAGGAGTCCATATGCTCCACATTGGGAGCGGCCATGGTAAAAAAAAATGTGGATATTAATTATGTCAAGATCATATTTTAAAAGAATAAATGTTAACAATTTCATACAGTGCACAATCGAGCCAAAAAAGTAGGCGGTTAGGAAAAATAGATTGTTATTTATTTATGAAGAATTTTGTTTCCGGCGAATTTTAATTTATTGAAAAATACCATTTTGAAACGGGAATTACGGAGGACCAATGATGCACGAATGCAGATATTTTTATTGTACGACATTGAAGTAATTCCACTTTTACGATAATATTTCGCATTCTTATCGGCTTAGTTGTTTTTGAAAGGACATGTTGGTTCTTGGTATCCTGCCGGACGGATGTTCCGATTCTTAATAAACCTCGAGTTCATTGCATCTGTGACAGCGCCGCTCTAAGGCCATGGCAACGAGAAATTAAATACACAAGTAAGAATTTCTAATATGGCATTGAAATCGAGTCGTTCTCTTTCGTAATGATAATAAACACATTTAAAGTAACTGCAATGTCGGTCATTCATGCCGACGTGGTTACATCTAAAGCAAATTATACTGTATTATGCAACAATGTCCACAAACATCAATGCCTTCGAACAAAATTCATAAATCAATTTATAAAACTGTCCGTACTGGAATTCGAACCCGCTACCTCCGTAGCCGAAGCTAACGACGTTGACCACTCGACCACACTGAATTAAATCTCTCGCACCCATCGTATCCTTTGAACGGGGCGTATTGAGAGTGATTAGCTAACCACTAGTCATGTCCTAACCCTATCCTTATATTCCTACTCTCTTCGAAAAAAGAGAGGTTGAGCAATTTCTCGTAGAAACAGTTTTTTTGAGATAAATTCCATTAGGAGTCTATATGCTCCACATTGGGAGCGGACATGGTAAAAATAATGTAACAATGTACCAATCTACAAAAACCTACTTTTACGATAAGTGAATGTTTTGTCTGATGGCAAAAATGTACAATTCCGAAACAGACATTTTGGAAGTTCAAAAATATTGCATGTTGTTATTTTTTATATATTGAATACTTACCTTATGTTTTAACTGAATTAATTAATGTATTTTTTTAGCAAAAATGTCGATTGTTTATTTGTTACAAAATTTGAAAAAAACACATGAATTTTCATAAAAAAACAATTCTCATAATTGAGCTCTAATATTTAGTTATATTTTTTTCGTGGCAGAATTTCTTAGAAATGAAAAATGATTTCTTAATTGAACATTGTTTTTTGTCGCAGAAATTTAACGTGATTTATTAAGTGTAAAGGTTTCAAAATTCTCTTTTATATAAAAATCAATCCCGAAAGATTCGATATAATATTTTCTAATCCCGGGATTCAAACGTATCAAAAAGTGTACAGGATCCTGGGGTTGGATTCTTTACGCATAAAAGGCGCTGGCAGGATATGTAGTTATATCAGTAAACTCATACGATAGCAAATAAAATATCATCACTAGAGAACTCTTACTTCGTCATAATAAACTTGATAATATGATTTCCGGTTTAATTGCGTGATCCACCATTTACTATCTCGTAAATTCAATAAATAATATATATTAGAGTGTTTTAATTTCAATTATATTCCAGGATATGCTTCAACCACATACGTAATTAGTTTATCATTGTACTATGATAGAAAAAAATATATTTTAATTCATTTAAAATACTTCAATTAGTATTTATGAATCACGAATATTTGAATTGATAAATATATTTTGATAGCAAACAACTATGGTCTCCCGTCAGGGCCAGGTTTGAACATCAAAAGGGTGTTTTTTATCTTTGAGTAAGAAATCAACAGAGTAAATTTGGTAACCCAATTATTACACTGCAGTTAATTAATTAATTAAAACACCTCCATATCCATGATGTAATCGTAAATAGTTGAGTAATAAAGTCATTAAATATTTCTCTTAATATTATCAATAAGTATTTATCATTTTAGGTACTCTAGCATATATACATTTTTAAAATTATTTTTTAACTGCTAACTTAGGTTTAAATACTGTCAATAAACAGTGAAACTGAGATGCCATCATGGCAGGGAACGTAATTTTTTAGGATGGCATGTTACGGGCTTTAGTTGCTTTTGTACAATTTTCGAAAAAAGATGAGAGCCAAAGCGTGCTACAGTTTTTAAAAAATGCATCCAAAATAACAAAGTCTTCAAAACAAAACCTTTTCTATAACAGTACATATCAAATAAAGAACAAACTGTAAATATATTATTTTTATTGACGAGGAAAACCAAAAAAGATATGTAACACAATGATCAAGTAATGTTTAAAATTCGTTTTCTGCACAATGCAATTTTTTGCTTTCAGGTACAGGAATAAATCTGTGTTGGAAAATTCTTGGTGTATCTAAGAAACAACGTTGAATAAATCTCGGAAAATCTTCAAAACGTTATTGAAAATAGTACCGAAAAATAATTCCCTGAAAACCCAACAGCAGTACCAAAACGAAGTCTATTAACACTGCTGCATAAGTGTAATTTTCACTAGGGAAAAATAAGGGGACCTTCTTTGGATGATTTTATCAAAAAAATGTCTGCTTGGTCATAATATACAGATCGTTTTGATAAAACCAAAATCAACCACCGCCCACTAGTGACACGTACGGACCAGGTTGCCCGACTACAGTAAAACCCCCATTTACATTATAGTCGGGACCGTGTAATTGGGGGTGTGAATCTCATATAAAATTAGAGATTTGGTTTTTTTCCGTGGAAAACGCAAAACTAAGATTTCCGTTAGTTTTGCAAAAAAAAAATATGATCGAAATATTTAGTTTTTGTAGCAGTAAATATCCCGCAAACGGACAGACGCCTAGCTATGCGTGTATAGCCTGGCATGTGTTGAATACACAGAAGCTAGCCAACATTTGACTGTATGCGTGGCACAGACGACCGTCTCTTAGTAACGACAATGGAATGCGACCGTGCAATTGGGGGATTTGCGGCGAATATTTCAAGCCAGCGCATAATTCGGGATAGTGTAAATGGGGGCTCCACTGTATTGGTGCAATGACTCAATTCCCACGGGACTAAATTATTACGGAATTTTTACCACAGAAAAACAAACGCAATTTTATCGAAGTCACGCCTTCAAAATCAGCACGTCAAACTAAACTCAAATTAAAACCGCATCACAAAATACGCTACGATAATCTACGTCAGTCTGTATTCAAATGAGGTTTTTTTTATGACTTTCCTTATTCTGAGCTTTCACGTGACAAAATCCTTAGTTTGGTCGTGTTTGGAAGTCATATGACCGTTGGGCCGAATCCAACCATCTGCTACTTTTAGTTCATCCCTGAACCTGATAAATTTATTGCTATTTACATTGGAGCAAAGCAATAACGACTTCAATAAAGAAAACCTTTTAGTTTAAATAAAATTCAAATCTTCGATTATTGACTATGCTATTACTGTCATGTCTTTCATTACACATACATATCAACTATGGAAATGAAAAAGGACGTAACTCACAGTTTTGATGTGAGCACGTCTTTAAAATTGCTTCCATACCTCTGGATAGCTAAAGAATTAAAGAATTAATTGTGCTATGTAAGGACTGTGCATACATCGCGTGGGGTGGAGGGTGAAGCGCCGCCATTTTGATGTAATTTTGTGCGTATAGAGATTTCTATTTACTATAACTTTTGACACGAAGAAGTTAAGATGTTCGTTCAAGTTTCAATCGTTAGCTCTTGACAAAATCTATCGATTATGGATATAACATTAGTGTAATATTGTAAATGAGACTATAATTAGCTGTTAAAATATATCAAAAATATATAATATCTGGCTATACGTGTCAAAAGCCAAATCAAAATACAAAGATCGTATACAGTTGAAAAGGACTTCTCAAGATCAATCGAATGGTACCATTAAAACATATGACCGAGTCAAGCAGTGCCGGGAACGTAAAAATGGGGCGTAATATCACCTATTACGAGACGTATTCACGTACAACACACGGCCGTGTCCATGACACAGCCACACCCCATTTTTTCAAAACACCTTTTTTCGATAATCACAATGTATCAAACTTGTTCACGTTCTATCAAAAGGATGTAAGCTGCAAATGCCGAATTAGTATAGAAATTTAGCTTTTAAGTTAAAAAAAAAAATGAGCTAGTGAAAATTGAAACCAAGGAAAAAGACTGAATAAAGGTTTTCCCTAGATAATTTATTTAATGAATATTAGATTATGTCAATTAAACACCAGCTTAGAAGTCTCCATGCACTTCCAGGTGGTGTATATTTCATAATTTTCATATGGCCCAAAATCATCAAAACACGTTTTTTGTGCCACAGGGGCTATTAAAATAGTCAAGGGTTAAAATATTGTGTAATTAAATGTGACCAAATGAGGAATATGGTCAAAAATGGTCACCTTTGTGTGATGTCACCTTTTAAAGAAGTCCCCTTATCCGTTTCCATCTCTACGAGTTTGTTTATTAAACGTTTTCGGGAAGCCATTATTCGCGATTAGTAAGCAAGTAATAAATTTATTAAAAATCAACTTTTTGTCCGTTTGGTATTTTTTGTGACAATAAAACGAACACATATTGTCACCGTTGTGACGTGACTTGGTATCTTCTATGATGCATGTTTTTGCTTGTCTCACTGAAATCGCGATATATCTATTTATTTAATATTATTTTTTAATCCGCTCCCAATGTGGAGCATATAGCCTCCTAAAGGAGGTATCTCAACATAAGTTTTTTTCAACGAAAACTGTTTGTTACTCAGTCGCTCAATCACACTTATTTTTTCTAAGTGAGTAGTAGGGAAAGAAGGATAAGGCTAGAACATGACTAGTGGTTGACTAATCGCTTTTTCTAGGAGAGAAAATGATGTGAATTGACATCACAAACACCAAAGAATTTGAAATCCTCAATTCGCTATACTTTTTCCTCAGATTGTCTCAGAAACTCGTTTTGTTTTTTTTTTTAGCTCACCGAGGAATTTGAAATCCTCAATTTGCTATACTATTCCACCAGATGGTATCAATTTTTTTGATTTGCTAAAAAATTGTCAATCCCGAAATCCCGGGATTGCGACCATATCAATCCCGGGATTTCGGGATCAGAAAATTGAACGGGATCCCGAGATTGGATGCCCTAGTTCTGATTTATAATATTTTTTTTATCTATGTCCGCTTCCAATGTGGAGCATATGGCCTCCTAATGGAGGTATCTCAACAGAAGTTTTTTCTACGAGAACTGCTTGTTACTCAGTTGCTCAATCTCACTTATTTTTTCTAATTGAGTAGTAGGGAAAGAAGGATAAGGCTAGAACAGGACTAGTGGTTGACTAATCGCTATTGCTAGGAGAGAAAATGATGTGAATTGACATCACAAACACCCAGTCTTCGATCACAACTTTGAATTGAATAATTCTCAAATTCACTGTGACCTTACCGGGAATCAAACCTAGAACTGCGTGATTGTTAGAGCAAGCTCTAACCAACTGGGCCACAGCAGGCGACAATACTATTATAAATTATTCAATATTATTGTTCGATATACATTTCTCTTAAATGTTAGAATATCATGAACTAATTAAACACAAACACTCAAGTGGTGTCTGTTATTCAGCGATGGGTTGACAATACGTCAACAAGAAGCTTGCTAAAACTCTTTATTACTCAATTGATCAACCTCTCTTTTTCGAAAATAGTAGTACGGATAGAATGACAAGACTATGACAATACTAGTGGTTAACTAATCGCTCTAGCTACGCACCGTTATTTTAGGATTGGAAGGGTGGTAGGGTTAAATCGGTTGAAAAAAATATGTTCGTACTGGTACTCGAACCCCTGAGATCAGTCACAAAATTCAACAACCTTGACCGTTGCCCCACGGACTGAATTCGTAAACTTACAGATTATGATAAAACGAATTATAAAGAAATTAATTATCTAAATAAATTATCACATTTTATCAAATCACAAAGATGTTGAAAACCTTTTTTTAACAAATAAACTATGATTCAAAGTCCTGTCTGAATACTATCACACGTTTTGTGACCGACTTCCGTCCAGTTTTCGTTAAATATCTTCCTTTGAAATGCTCTATTTGGCGTACATATTCTTCAATTTGAAAGCACCATGGCTTAAAATTATGTATATATTTGCCGCCTGTGTGGTCGAGTGGTCAACATCGTTGGCTACCGCTACGGAGGGCACGGGTTCGAATCCCAGTACGGACAGTTTTACAAAATTGATTTTTCAATCGATTTATGAATTTCTGTTCAAAGGCATGGATGTATGTGATGTCTTGAATACCCCCCTCCCACCCATCCTATCCTATGAACGCGGCGTATCGAGAGCGATTAGCTAACCACTAGTCCTGTCCTAGCCCTTTCTTTCTATTCCTACTTACTCTCTTTGGAAAAAGAGAGGTTGAGCAACTGAGTAGCAAGCAGTTCTCGTAGAAACATTTCTGTTGAGATAAACTCCATTAGGAGTCCATATGCTCCATATTGGGAGCGGACATGGTAAAAAATATATTTATATTTATATATTATTTAATAGAATTATTCTTATTAAGTTTATTAAAAAAATGACAAATGAACTGAAGTTTATCAATTTAGATACCCGAGAAAATAAAATTTGTAAATAAAACGTTAGAGAGAAGATTTCAATAGTTCACTGACCGCAGTGTTACAATTAATAATCTAGAAAGTTATTTTATAGTTTTATCTTTTTTTTTATTGAGTGTACTTTTAGACACATTTTAAAAAAATCTTGACAAGAAGTGAGTTTCTGTACTTTTTTTTCCAAAAAGGTACTAAATAATTTAGTCCAATCACTCATATTGCTCTGAAATGGCAATCATAGATAACAATCCCTTGTGAATAAATCTCTTTTAAAACTTCCTTTACGGCAGTGCTTCCCAACCTGGGCACCGCAGGTTTTCCGCGGAAAATATTCATTCTGTCAACATTCTTTGTAATAAAGTATGAAACAATTTTTCGGGGGTCCGCAGATTATTGTTTTAAGATTTAAGAATCCGTGGCATGAAAAAGGTTGTAAAGCACAGCTTTACGGTACTTAAGATACTTCCGATACGTTGTTGGCCCTTTAGGAACCAAGATTTTTTAAATATACATCCTAGGTTTTTACCGTCCATTAAAGGGTGGTAAGTGTTAAAACATGTTTTTTTCACTTGGTTCCTTAAGGACCAGCAACATATCGGAAGTACTTTTAGCACCGTAGAGGAAGTGTTAAAGCTACACTGAGTATAAAAGCTTAATTTCTTTTAAATAAAGAATATCTTTAAATCACTACACAACACTAGCCGCGTACACTCACTTGAAAGCTTTTTTTCATTGTCTATTATCTACTATGAGAGATCTATGGTTTATTTAATAATATGTGTAGATTATTACACACATAAACAGTAAAAAATAATTCGGAAAATAGATTTAAAAAACAAGAATTAGAAAAACATTTTAATCAAACTGATAAAATAAATGCTATTTGATTGACAAATATCCAATAATCACTATTTCTGCTATTTATTTATTTTTTTAACTTTTTAGCGTCTAGTTACAAAAAGTGGTTAGCACACATTTCAATATTTACGGCAAACAAGGTTTGTATGCTTACATCTTTAGTCAAAACCATTTATTAGCCAATAAACGATATAATTAAATAAATATAAACAAAATAAAATTGTATACAACGGATACCAGAATTAACCGGATTTTAAATATTCCGATATATAAATATATCTCTAATTGAAAATTAATATCTATTTGATTGCTGTAACATTTTTTTAACTTGTAAAATTGCGCGTAGAAACGCACATTTTTTATGATTTTAATCAAATGCAATTATATCGCTTTATGAAACTACATATAAAAACTGAAATAAATAATAATTAAGGCTTTATTTTTCTCACTTTGATGACTATCAACGTACCTGTTACGTTGGAGTAGCTTGTCATCTATTATCTATTGCCATTCTCATATTTTTGATTGAATTGTTGTTATTTCTTCAGATATGGATACTAGACACATCCACCAGTGACTTTTGGCCACCACATTATTTTTATTTTGTATGGCAAATGTATGGCCGCCTGTGTGGTCGAGTGGTCAACATCGTTGGCTACCGCTACGGAGGGCACGGGTTCGAATCCCGGTACGGGCAGTTTTATAAATTGATTTTTCAATCGATTTATGAATTTCTGTTCAAAGGCATGGATGTATGTGATGTCTTGAATTCCCCCCTCCTACTCATCCTATCCTATGAACGGGGCGTATAGAGAGCGATTAGATAACCACTAGTCCTGTCTTTGCCCTTTCCTTCTATTCCTACTCTCTTTGGAAAAAGAGAGGTTGAGCAACTGAGTAACAAGCAGTTCTCGTAGAAACATTTCTGTTGAGATAAACTCCATTAGGAGTCCATATGCTCCATATTGGGAGCGGACATGGAAAAAAAAATGGCAAATGAAGAATTATTTTTTTTAAAAAGGGTAACATTTGTAAACAAATCGGTAGCCATATAATATTGAGCGTATTTTCTATTTGGCATCGATTCCTTTCTGGAATCGACGTCTGTAGAGCGGCACATGTAGACAGATGTGAGCAAAAAAGTTCTAGGCGTAAAAGCGAAGTAATAGCTTCTAGAGTTTTATAATTTTCAAAAAAATATTTACTTCTTGAAACAATAACTAATATTTTTCCCAGATTGGTCCGTATCCAAAAAAAAGGTTTTTATATTTTTGTGTGCGGCAATACTACAAATAATCAAAGCATAAGAAAAAACCTAATTTAGTAAAAATTAACTCACTACTCAAAGGGTTCAATAACAATGATATTTTAATTTTCGTTTTTTCACGTCTTGTAGTGCACGCCAACCCGGAATGAGTGCGCGGGGGCTTCCCAACTGCTGCGCGGCCGCGCACGCGCGCAGCTTAGAGGGAACTTACGACCAACAGTGGGCTGTCAATACACTAACAAGGGGGTTGCTTAATCTCAAATCAATTCTCGATGTTCTGGGAAGTAGTGAATTTGTATATCACTCCCATGCAATGATATACAATACTTAATAATATATTAAAATGCAAATTTTAATGTTTAATATGTTTGCAAGACCAATACCGGATAAATTGACAGTTATAAATAATTTCAGGGTAAAATAGGTAAATCAAAGGTACGACCACAGACAAAAATGATTAATCCGTTTCAGTCTCGTATACCTACTGTAATCTGGGAATTACCAGGTTAAGTCTAAAACGCGAAAACTGACGAATTCTATCCAAGATGGCGTCCGAATCGAGCCGACCAGATGACTTACTCCCTCGGTCGGTGTAAGTGGCCCAACCACTTATAAATACGCGCTTCGATTTCAATTAAAAATCAGTCAGTATAACATAAGCCTTCGCTGAGCACGTACGTCTATAAACACAACATTAAAAATCACATAAACAAGTTTCAGTTACAAAACTTGGTGACTTAAATAAAATTATTGTGTTTCGTGAGTAAAAATACTGTGTTTTAACATATTTTTTTGGTTTAAAAAGTGTGTTTTTAAACAGTTAATTAATCAAGTAGTGTTTTAAAAAGTTTCTGCGTGAGGAAGTGGCAAAAAAACATTTAATTTACTGTCAACATATAAACAAAAATGGATAAAAGATTAACTTTTGTTGTTACATTTATTCTGGGATTGGCTGTGACGTTAATCGATGGTAATTATTATTTAATTTACTTTAAAACTTTCAATAATTTAAATTGGTGTATATTATATATTGTTGTCTTTTGAAAATCATTGTATTTAATTATTTTACAACGTAAGATAACCTTTTCAACGCCGCTGTTGTAACCTTTTCCGTAAAAAATATCTGATATTTTAGTATACACATAACTGTTTTTCTGATCGCGAGGTTAGTCTTCGTAGGTATTGTAAGGTTTTCTTTAACTACTGTTTTATATTGTATAAATCGATAACTCACACTATATTTACAGCAGTAAACTTACTTCAATACATACGATTCAGTGATATTATTTGTAATATATTACTGGTATTAGTTTCGTAATTATCTTCCAATTATTATCATTTGCACAAGAACGCAATTTATATTTAAATCGTCTTTTGATATTGTCAAGTATTTAGTTTGTTAGTAAAAACACAATATTCCTTTGTACTTCATTCCACTTTATTTAATATGTCAGGACCGGTTTCGCTCATTACGAGCAATCTAAATTCTCCGCCATTCTAAATTTATTAATCTGAGATGACTTTTTAATTATATCTTAGATGTGTTAAACATTTTAATTTTGTGTTATTTTAGAATCACTTTTAATGTAATTGGTAATTTCTTTTCAATGCCAATTGTTGTTTATAACTGTTCATTTTTGTATAAATAGCATTGTTAAATTATATTTCTTATCAGTTGACGATGCTCGTAATGAGCGTAACCGGTCCTGACATGTTAGATAAAGTGGAATGAAGTACAAAGGAATATTGTGTTTTTGCTAATATAATGCCTTTCCACCAAGTATTGACAGTGAACACCCTAAAAGTGATTTAGTTTGTTAACTTTAATCGTTTTTATACTATAAAAAAAATAAACACAGTTTGTGTATTAATAAAATGTGGTAGGTTATCAAAGTTAATTTAAATTGTGAGATAAGTGATTTTTTACTAATTTATTTTTATAATAAAACTTTTAATTATTTTCTTCTCGATTTAAGTATTTTTGAAAAACAGCAATATTGCAATTAGTTGCATATTTTCGGATAACAACTATTTTTTTTTATTTTCAATTTTAAATTATTGTATATTCACTAACAATATCGATAAATATTTTATAAATCGCGCATATTAATATATCTCAGTTTAAAAACCTACATAAAGACTATTTGTGTTTTTTTCTTCAAATTTGTATGCCAACTTGCTCTCTATTTCAATATTTATACAATCAATATATTTTTAACTTTAAAACGTCTCTAAATAAAGAGAAAACGTATTTTGTCTCAAAACCTACTCGAATCCAAAAAGTTCTCAGCAGTTTTTTACACTTTGCCAAAAATTTTGGATTTAGGTAGGTTTTGAAACAAAAGCGCTGATATATAATATTATAATACAATATATGTATATGTTAGATTTTACATAATTAATTGTGTTGCTAAATCGTTCAAATTATGAAGAAGATCATGTCGATAGTATCATATGATGTATTTCAATGGTTGTGGAAAGGTTAAGCCAGTAATTTAAGCAAAGATTTCATTTTGATTAAAACAGCAGTGTCTTAGCTGTTTTATTAGGCAGGTATTACATAGTTGACGTGCAATCAATGAAAAAAAAACACATTTACAACCAAATCCGGCGTTTGTTTCATCCAAGTAATATAGTTAAAGATTTTTTTATTAAACATTGGTGCCCGTTCCTCAGCTAACAAATATTAGCTTCTTAAAATTTTAATTTAAAGTGTAAGTAAATGTTTTTTTGTAATATTATCATGAAAACGTTATTGTTAATGAATGATATTACATTTGTTAATCAATCACTGAATGAGTCAATACTCACAACTAATGATTGCAATTTTTATCCCTAAATTCTCCGTTTCCTGACTAATGTATTACGCTGGACACTGACTAAGTGGTTATCTTTCATTTCCTCGCATTATTTTAGCTACAGTAGTATTTTTTTATTGTGAAGGGGGAAAATAATTTAAAAAACTTCTCATGTTTATGTTTCATTCATATTAGTTAACAATATTAAACATGCCAAGTACTAATCAAGTAAAATTAACGTGTTATTAAAAATAAAACAAAATGTTTTGCACCAATTTTAAATTTTGAAAATATAATTAGAAACGGTTTCACTCAATGAGAAACCATTTTAAAATTAATCAGTTTTCAGTACATGATTTAAAAATGCTCATTCGTTTGCTATAACGACCATAATCATTTTATTAATTCGTAAAATACGTGGTAAAAATAAATTACGTTCTATTTTTAAATATATGAGCGTCTTAGATTCAAAACATATTTTACCACAAAAACCAAAATTGTTGGCAGGCAAAGTGCAAAAAACTACTGTGGGCTTTTTGGATTTGAGTAGGTTTTGAGACTAAACACATTTTTGTATATGCGTTTTCTCTGTATTTAGAGAGGTTTTGAAATCGGAAATTAATCTATTGTGTAGATATTAAAATAGAGAACAATTTGGCATCAAAATTTGAAAAACATCAAAAATGGTTTTTAGGTAGGTTTTGAAATTGAGGTCCTCATACAAAGTCTTCCAATTGTTAATTAAAAACTAACCCATTCAAGATAAAAACTATTTTTACTTAACAGTTTTATTTATAAATATTATGATGACGGCTAAATTCCGAATGAAACGAATATCATAATAAATTGATACAGCTATGATAGTTTACCATTCACATTCGTAATGACGTTTAATGATTATAATTATTAATAATGTAGTGACTACGATTTCCCGTCGACCTCTAGGCCAAGTTTAAAATTTAAACTTGAAACTGGTCTTTTAACGATGTTGCCAGTATTCTGCATCTTTCTAATGCTTTCTCAGTGAAACTTATCCTGATGTCATAATGAATACACGACTTGAATAATGTAGTCAGTCGCAGAGAAGATTTGTTTTCGAAAATGCTCGCAAACACTTTGATTCTAAATTATTTTGAAATAGCAAATACGTACTTAAAATGTTTTTTTCTTCTTTTTTTAAATACGCAATTTATAAAATTTTATATCAACAGATAATATTTAAAAACAAGCAGCTGGTTGTTTTAATTATGTATGCAATCATCGTATTTTGCCTTGAATCAACGGTCTTTTACAATAATATAATATATGCTAGTAGGTATTCATTTATATCAAATAAATACTTGTATCATCAATAATAAATAGTATTATTATCAGAATATTGTTATTATTTTTCTACGAGTAAAATTAATAAAATTCCTGTTATATTAAGGATAAAAAACGCAGTGAATCATCAATTTTTTCGACTAAAATATAAATTATGACAGGATATCGTTCAAATCATCTAATTCTGATATTGAATTTAATTCTATCACGATAAAAATATGTTTTCCTTTTATAAAACAGAAAATAATTTAGGTTGGTATTGTATTATATTGATTGATTGTGTTTTAAATAGATAATACCTATAATATGTATTATAATTTCCTTTTATATGCAAACACGTTCCTTTTTCAAAATATTTTTGAGCAGTACTCTATGCTTAGGTAAATACACAATATTAGAGAAAATTGTAAAGTTGATCTATACTCGTTTAATTTTTGTCTATTTATGATACATTCCAATTTCAAATATTCTTATGTCATCATACATGTAATATCTTAGGTTTTGATGGGAATACAAGAACAATTCACTTTTAAGGTGTTCACTGTCAATACTTGGTGGAATGGCATTATAATAAAAATAATAAAAGATTTTTACTACTTTTTCCACTTAAATTTTTTTATTTGATCAGGACCGGTTTCGCTCCTCACGAGCATTATCAACTCAGTTGATGATGCTCGTGAGGAGCGTAACCGGTCCTGATCAAATAAAAAAAATTAAGTGGAAAAAGTACTAAAAATCTTTTATTATTTTTATTTTTTATTTTAGTAATAAAATGTAAAAGAACAATTATTTGTCTTTACAATGCTGATATGTAAACCATAAATATTTGTAAACTAAATGAAAATTATATTATGTCTCTCTATAGGTATATCAAAAAGTAATTGATGATATTCACTGAATGTCGATAATATAGTTCCCGTTTATTTATTTACCACTTCATCGACTATTTTGAGAATACCAAGGCAATATTATAATACGAAATTATTTGTATGTAAATATTTACCTACTAGGCGCTTAAATTAATTTTATACTTTGAATAACAATTAACATGTTAAATAAAAATTAATGAACGAAGAAACCATTTAAATAAACTGCGTCCCAGATATTTAATTTTTTCAATCATTGACCATGCCAGAATTAAGTTGTTTTAAATTATTTTACTGATGTCCGTTATATCCAAGGCTTTAAGACATTGTCACTGTTCGTTTGCGTTAAAGTCTTTGAATGGACCATGCGATGATTTCACTTCTTACCACCTTTCGTATTTCTGATCTAGATATTAGATTTTCCAGAAGGTAATAAGTTTACCACTAGTTCTTACCTCATCCTTCTTTCCGTATTATTTCCCATAAAAAAAATAAAGGACTCGTTATATCTTAATTTTGTAATGTTCAATTAGAAGTTAATATCGCTCACATTCAGGGCGAAAGGACTGTCCAACCAGGGCCGGCGCCACCATACAGGCGAAAAAGGCAACCGCCTAGGGCGCAAACCATTAGGGGGCGCATAAATGGAGTATTAAAACTTTTTTATATACTCTAATAATAATAAATAATAGTAATCTACATTTTATTTTGATGTGTGTATTTTTTCGTTATAATTATGAATCCTTTTCTGTATGATTCGAAAAAGAAAGGTTGAACGACTCAGTTACAAACAGTTCACGTAGAAAAACTTCCATTGAGATACCTCCATTAGGAGACCATATGCTCCACATTGGAAGCAGACATGAATATATATATAAAAAATCTAATGATTCCGAATTTTTTTTTTTTATTTCGAAAAAAATTGGACGATTTGTTAAAAGGGGGCGTGCCAATAACCGTTGCCTAGGGCGCCAAATAACCTCACGCCGGTCTGTGTCCAACGGCATAGATATTTGCATTGCTTCTCTGAAGAGAGATTGATAAGCCAACAACAAATATTCTTTTCCAACAAAATCCAATTTTCATCCAATGACTTCCAATAGTTACTTACAGTTACATCATAAAACAACTTCTGTTTTCGACAGTCCATTGGTTAGAGGACATGATATTATTCTTCAAAGAGCAGAAACGTCATGTATTTTTTTGAGGTTTTAAACCGTTCTCTTTCACTATAAATTCATCATGGTTAACGAATACATATTCTTTGACGACAACCATTTTCAAATTGATAATACAGATTGACAAAGGAAAACCGCAAAGTAAAAATAATTTAACGTAACGTGTGTTTTCCGTCATCAAATAAAATACTACAATCAAACTGCGTACATATTATTATATTACTCACGTTTGATAGATATTACTTTCACATAGAGCTTTATGACGTACTCAAAATTTGAAGAATTGAAGTCTTTTTTTACATTATTTTTTTTTGTTCTAAATTCTTTTACCCAAAATGATATGTAGCATCGATTCAAGACAAATTCGATCACTATAATATGTAACATCGCCATCAAAAGAATGACATTAAAAATCAAACTGAAATTGAATTGCAATAATTCAATCACTATTATTATTTATACTTCAGAAATAAATGATTACTTTGATTACCTACCGATAGTATCATTTAAAAAATATCTTAACCATACTTCGATCAACATCAGAGTCAATATACAAAATATTTTGCTTGTCTTTTTTACTAACAGTGTTAGAATATAATTTGGTGCAGATCACACATAAAATACTTCATAAATATATTAATCATTGTATTGCAAAAAGTATTCTAGACGATTTTTTATGAAAATGATCTATGTACGCTATATTTTTCTTTAGCTTTAGTCTTATCTAGTAGAACTTTTGATACACGTTATCTGCATACAAATTACTTAATTAAATTATGAATACATTTAATGTTAAATAGACAAAACTTAAAAAACACTTCCAGAATGCTTTGAGCAACTGATTGAATGTAGATATTCAAATTTTTAAAGGATTTCTTTCTTTTTTGCGGTCAAATACGGTGGAAGATACAAAATATTACTTTTCAATATTAAATTTGAATCGTTCCAAAATCTGTGAGAATGTACATAGTTTGAACGATTCAAATTTAATATTGAAATTCCACCAAGCACCTTCAGTCGAAATCTTAAATTATATAATACTTTTGAAAAAGATTTTTATAGAGAGCTGTTAATTAATAAATATTCTTTTCGGAACCTTTCATTTAATCCTTGCTATTTTTTCAATTCAGGAAAAGCCCTAAGACTAGCCCACAAGAATTCTTTTAAAAACATCTCTATGTTTTACTACATACATATAGTGTAAAGTAAGATTAATGCTTATATTATTTTATTTTATACTATAATTGCAATTAGCAACTTAATATTCAATAAAATAATAAAAAACAGTTCAAATATCACAACTATGTGTTATGTTAACACATTTGATTGAATAAATAACACCTTTTGTTTGTATTTCACCTGTTAAAACAGTAGCTACGGAAATCTAAAAAAACGGTCATAAAAAACATCTCGCTACTTCCTGATTAATTTACAAATTATTTGTACTTAAATTGAATCCAAATAATCCATAAAGGTGTCACTTGAAGTATATGAAATATTCTTCATTTTAGAATCGTAACTATTTTTCTTTTGTCTGGCGTTTGCTTAGTTTAGTTGTATAGTAATAGATATTATTTAAATATTTATTCGGAGATAGGATTGCTTATTAAAATGTACAATACATACAATAAACTATTTTAACATTAACTGTAAATAAAGAACAGTAAAGGACAAGTAAAATGAAAGATAGTAAAAGGTATAGCAAAAAACCCATACTTGACTTAATATTATGTTATAATATAATTATTAAATAGCGGAAAATACTCCTTACGGATTTTCCAAAACAATACTTGATTTATAACATTAAAATAGCATCGTGCGATCGATAGCAATAAGAAAGATGTAATTAAATTTGTATTATGAAATGGGATTTTCCTTGTCAAGTTGATGGATTATTTCTTGAAATTTCATAGTTTTCCAATAATAATGATGAACAGATAAGATAGATACATCATAAGGAAATATATTTCATGCTTGTAAATAATTATTAACTTATTCCAAAAGTCATTTACCTCATTAAAAAGCGTTGATCGCTTTATTTGACATCTGCCTCAATTAATGTCAAATCATTAATTTTATCAAATGGTTTTGACAACCCAAATATTCCAAATATAAACGAATGTCATATTTGAATTAAGAAACTAAAAGTACATATCTGAACTATTTGCTATTTCAGAACACGCATGGAAAAGCCCATATGTTCATATTTTTCTGACGTTTACAAAGATCTATAGACAATGATTATTTATTAATTGGTGTTTAATTCAATTTTAGTTGATAAAAACGTAATTATGATAATATACAGATTTTTTATTCACTGCTTCGCACAGCTCTTCCAATAATTATATCTTTTACATCATTAAATATAAAATATTTTAATTATGAATCAATTAAGTAAATATTTTTCCTTCTTTTAATAATACTTTCAACAGATTAATTATCCATCACGACGTAACTTGTAAAGACCGGAACCTGTTTTACCATCGTTATCGTGAATGCGGTTTTGTCTCGTGATTTTTCAAATGTTTCGTTTAGTTTGGACGTGTATCATCCATTTTATCTCGTTTATACATTTCAGATACTACGCAAATGGAAAATTCTTTCTAAATATGTATATGTTTTATAAACCTCGTGACTTTTGATTTGACTGCTTGAGTTCAATAAATGATTTCGCATGAATCCATGACTTCAGTCAGAAAGAACCCTAATTCAAAATACTCTAACTTTCTGGCGAACCGTTTCATTTCCGGAACATTTCATCAAATTCAAATTTAACTTTCAATTCTTATTAACGGCATTGTAATTTAAAGTATAAACATGTGATACTAAATTAAATAGCAGAATCTTTATTGTTACTTTTAAGGTTTTATTTGTCTGCCAGCTCTTGGTGAAAATGTATTATATTATAAATACGCTCAGAATCGATTTCGCAAATTGCTAGCATTTTACAAATAATGAAATAAGTACATCCAAAAAACATCTGTTTTATTTTTATAAGTAAAAGTAATCAGTAAATTAAAAAGTGAAATGAAAATATTACTTGCAAATACGGCTTATTCAAAAAAATGGTTTCAAAGTGAAACTTGAATTTCATTTTGAAAAACAGTGTACATTTTAATATTTTAATATACATAAAAGTCTTACATTAGTTTGGAATGATATTTTGGATGTTTTCGAGACATGTTTGAGACGGATTTCTAAAAATACTTTATTTTTATCTACTAAATTACAATTCATGATTAATGTTTCAACAACTTTGAAATGAGCCGGGTTTGCAAGTAATACCCTCAAATCATGTATTTTTGTTTTTAATGACTCAAAGACAAATACTTAATAATTTACGATAAAGAGACATGTCAATTTCATGGCCAAATGAATTTCTGTCGAGTTCAATTGTCTACAAATTAAAAAAAATATACTAGACAATAGACATCGATAATTGAAAGCAAAGCGTGAACATTAAACACTTTAAATTAAATTCATACCTTTTATATTTTTTTATACTTAATCATATATTAAATTTTCTTTACCTATTTTTTTTATTTATAATAACCTATTTTCCCTTATTTTTTTATCTTAGATTATCTTTATTAAAAAAAAAAATCTAGTTGAATTCCCCAACATAAATTTCATTAATTGTGTCTATACGTTAATCTATACGTCATAATTTAATTATTGATACCTGATTTTTGGCAATAATTTATATTTTTTAAAAACTCGATTTCACAAAACACGTTTGGCTCTTAAAAGTTGTTTTTTTTTTGTCAAAAAAAACAACTTTTTATCGCGGTGAATTGAGTTATTTTCTCGTTCTTAAACGTAAAGAACATAGTTTTTTTGTTACTTGTATAAAATGAAATGTATTTTTATTTATCATTAATAGACGATGAGTTACATTACAATATACACGTTCTTTCGCGTATTTTTCAGTCAATCAGATGTCCGCATGAAATTTAATTATGTGCGATTGAATATGTTGACCTCTCGGACATGTTGCACCGGTTTTTAATGAGGTAGTTGCTTACCAATTTATTAAACAACCAAGAAGGTAGCAGTAGGTACCTTCACATATTTTTGCGTATGTCAACATCAACCGCCAAATTATTGAAGTCGCATAAGAGAAATTTATTTCTGATGACTACAATATGATGTTGTTCTTATTTGTATATGTTAATTAAATACAAACATCGAGAGAGTTGATAGCTTCAGATACCTGAGGGTACATATCACGGAAGATGGCAACCCACGTAAAGAGCATGCGATCCGATTAGGGATAGCTGGAAAAACCTTTAACTTAAACTCACTGCGGAATGTTGGGGAATCACTGTTATACTTAATCAGAACCAAGTGTCTCCTGTTCAAAGCATGCATCTTGACAGTGCTGCTTTACGGTCACGAGTCATGGCACTTTACTAAAGCACAGAGTAACCGTATATTTCGTCCATATTTTTTTTTTGCAAAACTAAGGGAAATCTTAGGACTTAAGTGTAATTGGAGGTGTGAATCTCATACAAAATTAGGGATTTGGTTTTTTTTCACGGAAAACGCAAAACTAAGATTTCAAAAAAAAAAAAAATTGGCGAAATATTTAGTTTTTGTAGTAGTTAATATCCCGCACACAGACAGACGCCCAGCTATGCGTGTATAGCCTGGCACGTGTTGAATACACAGACGCTAGCCAACATTTGACTGTATGCGCGGCACAGACGACCGTCTCTTAGTAACGACAATGGAATGCGACCGTGCAATCGGGGGATTTGCGGCGAATATTTCAAGTCAGCGCGTAATTCAGGGTAGTGTAATTGGGGGTTCTACTGTATCTGGAAACTTCAGGTTTTAAAAAAACACATAACTTGTGCAAATGTTTAATTGTAAACAATATTAATTTATGTTATGTTTTATTTTCAGCCGCTGGAGATTGTCAGCTCCGAAATGGTGAAATGGGACAGTGTATATCCATATATGAGTGCCCAGGAGCAATGAAGTAAGTATCCCTAGACTAAAAGACGTATTATTTAATTTATAAGTGTTAAAAAAACAATCTTACACTCGGGACCAGTGCCAAACTGTTTGTCATTCCTGACAAGATTATAGCGTTGTTAATTTTCTACAAACACATATCTCAACTTTCATCAGATTTCAGTTTTTTGATGTAATGAATTCAGAATTTCAATACACACATATTCCTTTAACTCGTATCTCAAAAAAAGTAATATTTCATGCTTTACTAATGCTAATACTAAACTTTGGCAAAAAAATATTTGTCAAATAATAACGGCGAAGCGAGAGTGATTGGCTAACCACTAGTCCATGGGTGTCCAACCGGTAGATAGCGATCGACCGTTCGATCCCAAACCAAAATTTGGTCGACCCCGAAAGCTTTCGTGAATTTCGAAAAAATATAAAATTTAAATATAAAATATACAAAAATACTAAAATTGAATTATTTTGTAAGCACATACTTATCTAATGATATGTATTTCGCATTTAAAATAAACATTTCTAAGTTTGAAGAAGGGAAAAAACTCTAAATAAAATTTCTTATAAAAATCATGTTGGAAGTCGATCGCGAGAAAACATATGATTGAAAAGTCGATCCGAGGGCGAAAAAGGTTGGACACCCTTGCACTAGTCCAATCGTTGTATCCCTACTCTTTTCGAAAAAGAGAGGTTGAGCAGCTGAGTAACAAATCAGTTCTCGTAGAAAAACTTTTGCTATACATTGGGAGCAGACATGGATTTGAAAAAATAGTATTTAGCCTCAATTATTATCAAAAATCTTTCTTTTTAATTTGATCACAATATCTGCTCCCTATGAACAATTTAAGGCCACACTGTGATGCGTCCAGGATTTCCAGATAGCCACCAATCAGTTCACTTCATCCATTATGCAACATGATTCTTTATCACTCATTGTACACTTCCTTTAATAAAAACACAATAATCCTTTGTACTTCATTCCACTTTATTTAATATGTCAGGACCGGTTTCGCTCATTACGAGCATCGTCAACTGAGCTCGTAATGAGCGAAACCGGTCCTGACATATTAAATAAAGTGGAATGAAGTACAAAGGATTATTGTGTTTTTATTAATATAATGCCTTTCCACCAAGTATTGACAGTGAACACCCTAAAAGTGACTCATTGTACACTTCCTTTAATAAAAATAGCTGATAATAATATAATTTTTGTGAATAATTTCAGACAGATCAAAGCCCGGTCTTATGTAAGGTGTGGATTCGAAGGATTTGCTGAGATTGTATGCTGTGCCATCGAAGGTGGACAGCCAGCAGCTGTGACTCCTGTTCCAGAACTTATCAACAAAAACGGTAAGCATTTAAAGAGTGTCTATCAATTACTATTTTCTGGAAAAAAGGTCATGAAATAACAATTTTATATCACATTATTTTAAGTGTCCACATGGACACGCTTGACACTTAAGGTTTATTTTTAAATTTTACATGAATTATTCAATATTGTTAAAATGTAATAAAACGTTGATATATTTAAGATTCTTTATTTCTATAAAATATTAACAGTATGATAATGTCCGAAACATATAATACACAAGCCAACATCGCATTTTCCACACTGTGCTCTAACTGCCGATGTCTTTTTTTACAGTAAAATTCAGCACATCGCCTCTTTTTTTCAATTTTTTCAATCTAGAACCTTTGATTTTGATGTTCGTGGTTTCAAATTACTTCCAATTGTGATATCTTTATATTTTTTTAGATATACATCCACAATTTCTCTCCGGAAGTCAAGTTGTGATACTTTACTTCCACTATTTCATTTTAGTTGCCATGCATTTTGTACACAAATATCTATCATCTAAGATAATAAAGCCCAATACTTTTTCTGTTTTAATTTGTTATTTCTGATTTTTATTTTATAAGTCCCGATATTCTCGTCTATTCTGTCAACACCAAACATAGTTTTGTTGTATTCACTAACAATAAACGGTCTTTGAATTTGAATACTTTTCTTATCTTTTCGTGAATATCGCTTTACTGGTCCAATAGGAGAAACCCCATATACATTGGAAGCTGTACAACTCGATGAACCCCATATACGACTGAATTGTCAACCCATTTACAGACAAAAACTCCATCTTCCTTGCTAATCGCAGATTCATAATATCCTCTATTTTCTTTTTTCAGTATGTTATTTGGTTGCATGTGCAGTTGCTTGTGATTGCCTATGATTTAAATTGTCGATAGTTCCGCCAAAATCCTCATCTCCTGAATCTTCATCTGTTAAAACTGCAGGGTCTGGTGGTGTTATAAATAGATTATATTCGGTAACGTGTTCATCATCGCTTGCATCATATAGTGCATCTAATGCATTGTTAATTAGTGTTTCTCTTGCAGCATCATTGGACATATCCCTAATATTGAATAATTTTTACATATGTTTAATAATATTGATTCATCGTACATACTTACATTACATATCCTCACTGTTCAGGTAGAAGTTGATAAGTAACAGATTGATAGTTTTAAGTAAACAACAAATAAAAAAAATCAGCTTTTAAGATAAAACATCTAGTATTAATATTTTATGTTATATAGAAAATTATAATATCAACATATAAATGCATTTATGCCAATATGACACAAATGAGATTTAAAAATGAATATGCAGAGACAATTATTGCCTGCCTTTAAGCCATCATTAATAATAATTACTTAAATAAATAAATGGTTTTTTTGGCAAACTTGTATAATAATTACACCAACTGAGTTATTCCATACAAAGAATTGATATCAAAGAATCTTCTTGTAAACTTGAATCATTTTTGTCAGTTTTGTTACTTATCAAGTTCTGCCAGAAAGGTGATAATATGTAATAATATTTTAAGCATGTTCGACCTCCTCTTTCAATCATCATCGCCCTTTCAAAATGACCCCCCTTTTTCCAAAAAAAAATGCCTTAAAGTGATATTTTATACTTGAAATGGATGTACCCTCAATGCACTTCTTTTTGCACGGCTTATTTTTACACGGTTTCGAAAATTGCACAGTTCAATGTAACGAAACTTATCTTTCATTTATTATAATGCACTGTCAAAAATCAAAATTATAAAAATAAGTGTATTTGCATCGTGTTGTATTTACACAAACTTCTTTTACCCCTCCCTTCCTCCACTGTCAAACAACTGAAAATCGTCCCTCCGTGTCCTTTTGGCCTTCAGTACAGAACGATTAGTCAGTCAGAATTATTTATTTGTGCACATGAATGCGTTAAGAATGTACGCATACATAAATTTGCAATGATCGTGTTAATTATTTATACCTTTTTCCTCAACGCTTTACTCATTTTCATTTTTATTTAAACAATAACAGTTTTATTTATTTAAATATACACATATATATTTTACTGTGTTCGCTAAAACCACCATATTCTTTTAATAAATCACCATAACCTGAATAACACTATCCGCCTATCAACATTTTTTTTCTCATTCTTATTAAATCAATGAGAAATATATTTGAACGGCACAAATTAAGCACAAAATTCATTCACAATATTTCACTTTCAATTCATAATTCATTGCAGTTTGCAATTTTTATAATTTCTGCTGAAATTAAAACACTATCAACGCTTTATCTATCAGTTATAATTATAATGTAAATCGTTAATCAAATTTTCAAAGAACAAATGCATAGTTTGTGCTTATAAGTTTTTCAATGAATTGGAAAGTACTTATTCACTATCACTAGTAAAAAAATCGAATACTGCATAACAAGCCTAGTTTCTTCGCTTTCTCAAATAAAAAAAACAGTTTAAATCTTCTTTATATTCCTAAAGACTTCCTTCATTTTGTGTTATTTTACTGTAGCCATAGACAATTTCTGTTATTGTGACTAATAAAATAGATACTTACTAATCAGTGACAGTAAGTAAACAAATATTGTATTTTTAATGTGCATGTTTTAAAATAAAATGAATAATAAAAAAATGTTTAAAAATATACATCTGATTTTATATTCCCCGAATGAGAATTTGATTAAAGGTTTATTTTGAATAATTGTAACACACTGTGGCTTCATGTGGCGGGACACTTTTTTTCATTTAATTTAATTAATTCGATATGTCAAAGTTATTATAAACCCAAGTTGTCAGCCACAATATGCCATGGTGTCGTTACAGATGATGATGATGATATTTTCTTTGGACCAGATGAACCAATCCGAGAAATAGATCAGTCCGGACCATCGGAGAATGAAAACTCAGTCCAGTACCCTCCAAGCGACAGGAAATCTGACCAATGTAAGGATCTTGCAACTTCTTTACCTCTTTCTTTTAATCATTACATTTAAATTTGTTTCAATTATAATTTGTCATTTTTCACAAAATAAAATCCGCTTAGAGTTACATTGTTTTTAAATCAAATATAATATATTTTTTTAATAAATTTAAATTGTGTTGCTCATAACATATTTGTGATTTATTTGCTTTCAGTCTGTAGTCAGTACTCCACCGGAATACTTGACGCCGTCTCACCTTTCATCCTCGGTGGCGAAGAAGTTAGCTTAGGAGAATTCCCTCACATGGTAAAATCGAATTTTAAACCTAATTTTGTAAAACAACTGATAACATTATTATCCTGAATAATTAGAACAAATTAAATAACAAATAAATGCTTTAAAAAATTCAAAGTATACCATTGCCTTACATACATAGATAGACATTCTCAACGTGGTTCCACTGAAATCCTGAACTATTACGACATACCTAAACAGAATTAAATTATCGAGAATACTAAATGTTTGGGTTGAATAAAAGTTTTGCAGATGCTGCAGTGTTTTTATAAAATAAATACATAAAAAAAAGTTTGATTAGACTCAAAACAGACAAATTAAAACTGGCAACAGTGTACTTCTGTAAATTTATTATATTCATCTTTTTAACTTATTGATGTATTAATTTATCACATATCACATATTTTATTGATTCTTAATAGTTTTGCTTTAACATTGCAATGGTTTACAATGACATCAATAATTTAGACAAATTGTTGGATGATCTATTTTCAAAAAATCGTGTAATTGATAAAATCTAGCTTAATACTATTTTTAAAACATCCCAGTTGAGTTAAGCATACCTTATTTTTTTATTAAACTAACATTTGTCTGTTATAAATGAACTGATAACCAACAGTGTGCTTAATCAGTTACCTTCTAATTGTTTTTCAATAAAAAATTGCATCTCACCCAATATGCAGTATTTATTTTTAAAAAAATATTTTAACGTCTACAAAATCGAAAACATTATTATCAATATTAACTCTTTATTGTTTTGTCACATACAGGCTGCTTTAGGATACGCCAAGGAAGATGGAACAGAAATTGATTTTGATTGTGGAGGCACTCTTATATCACAAACGTACATCGTAACAGCAGCTCATTGTGTCATAAGACTGGACAGGTTAGTCACAGACTTACATTAAAATATGACAATTGATTTATGATTTACTTAAAACACTAAATATAATAATTGTATATTGAAATACAATGTATTTTAAATAGTTTTACAAATGGGCTTGCCAATAACGCACCTAAATCTTTTTTCCATAGGTCAGGAAAAAACTTATGAACTTATATCAGACCTGACCTTCTATTTTGATAAAATAATAATATACACATTACTTAAATTAAATATAAAAACTCATGTGATTTTGTTTTACAAAACACAATTTTTTTATGCACAATCTCTGTGACCTCTCTTGTCAGCAGTTCTGTGTGTAGACGAAAATTTATATTGATATATAAACAGTATTTATGCTTTTAATAAAATTAAAAACAAAATTTGTATTTCACCAAACAACCATAATTCACCATACATCAAAATGAAAAAACAAATCTTATGAACAATTTGCAATTATATTTGCTCATTAGTGATTTCGGATTATTTAAAAAGATTCCAATTTATTTGGCGGTAAGTTTGTAAAAATTCAACGTTTATTAATCACACGTGGTTCACTGTAGCGTTTACCTGAATATCTTACCAAAGAGTTAGTCTGTAGATGCTATTCAAAGAGTCGAAACATATCTTACACCTAATCAAAAAGCAAAGTTGTCAATTTTAATTAATTATATGACCGTAGTTTTTGTATAAGCAATTTTACTGTTTGATAAGACTTTATCAAGATATCAAAATGAAGTGTACCATTCCGGAATAAAGCCTTTTAATTCAATAAAGTTTCATTGCAAACGATTAAAGTGCTTTAATCCCTTGTGCATGATAATTTCATGTTTTAAATAAATTGTATTTGTTTGAAATTTTTAGGATTCAACCGACAGTTATTCGAATGGGAACTATCACTCTCACAAGTCAAGACGTGAGCGAGACAGATTATCCAGTAGCTGAAATCATCGTACACCCAGAATACAAACGCTCTCTGAATTATCACGACATCGCGCTCATCAAGTATGTTAGAATTTTATAACAATAAACTGTTCTTTTCAGGAGAGCCAAAACAATATTAATATATTTATTGCCCAAATAGATTGTAGTCATTTTGACATGTTCAAAACATTTTTTAATTTCTATGACTTAAACCTTTTTCCTTTTACTCAATGATATAAATATGAACAATGAAAATCTTATAACAAACCAAAAACACTTGACAATATTGAAATTATCCACAATAATATTTCATTAAGTTTAAAAATAAATATCAAAGATAAAGCAAGAGTCAAAACACGTTATTAACCTTTAACTGTCATGTTTTATGTCATTTGCTATAAAGATAAAATAAACAAAAACATTTCTAATTGGATAATTTTGTTGCAGATTGGGAAAACCAGTTACATTCACAGGAAACATTCATCCAGCTTGCTTAAATACAGATGCGACTGATCCTTCAGGAGCTATGTTCATCACCGGCTGGGGAAGCACGAGTCTTCAAAGTAAGTGTACTACCTGTTTTTATTTAGTGATTATTACCTGAACACTTTATTCATATTTTATAGTTTTTTTGATAGAAATAAACATTTTGAGATTATGGTCAATTAAATTATGATCAGTGCAACAAAACAACCTAATGAACAAATTTATTGTTGTTAACTCAAACTATTAATTCCAGAGGTAAACAAAATTCCAGTTATCGTATGTTTGAATACATATATTTTGACAATCAATCAAGAGTTGGCTGAGATGCGTTTTTAAAAATTTTGTGGTACCTTTTTTGATAGGTTTCATAATTTTTTCAAAGCCATAATTTAGTCGACACTAGGTAAAAGGGAACAAAGTGACATGATTCATTTTTTTCTTTTCTTGTTCAATACAGTCATTAATTTCTCGAAAATAATTTACAAATGATTGTTTATGGTTTTCTGGCCTATACCAAAATACCTCTTGTGAAGAAAGAGCGATTTCTGATTTATTTATTTTCGTTGTAGGGGACTCCAAGAGTAAATTTTTACTGAAAGCAAATGTGACAGCCGTATCGCTGTCCGAGTGTAACACTAAATACATGGGAAAACGAAGACTGCCAAATGGATTGACCAATTTGCAAATGTGCGCCATTGACAGAAGTGGACTTATGGATACTTGCGGAGTGAGTCATCTTATCCATATTATTTTATTTTGAAAGAGAAAATTATTTAAAATAACAATCAACTTTACCAAACAAATCTGTTGGGATATGCTTAGCCTTATTGTCAATTTTAATGACCATAATATCGTCAGTATACTGCCAGAAAACTAAATTTTCTGAATAATAAACTTGTTGTTGGATCAACTCTGATGGTTATTTCAGAACAAAATTACTGGATTCTTGAAAAAAATATATCAAACAATATTTGCCAAATAATTTTAAAGCAGTTAGGTACACGATTATCAACCGACTCAGTTGTGTTTATTGTATGACCACCTTTTTAAGCCATTTTGTAATTAAAGAACTAACTGATTTATTTATTTTTTAGGGAGATTCAGGCGGCCCACTACAGACACGTCACTCTGTCGATGGTATGTTCAATCTAGTGGGAGTCACATCATTCGGTCAAGGCTGCGGAGGAAGAATTCCCGGTGTATACGTTAGAGTAGCAAACTACCTAGACTGGATTGAAGGCATCGTATGGCCATAGACATCCTAATAGATTTTAATTTTCATAATCATAGCATTACCTTTACAGTGAAATGCTAATCTATGATGATTTTTTGTATGTTATAATTCACAATTTCTACAGTAAATTTAAATGCTTGTTACCCAATAGTATCAAAAACAAAATTGTTATTTAACAAACCAATGTCAATTTATTTACAAGAGGATTCTCCAAATGTCTTACATTGTACTTCAATTGTTTTAATCACATGCCTCTTTATCGCCATCTTTTACTTCAAAAAAACTTTATATCAGAAGTTAGAATGATATTATTTATGAGGGAGTCTTCGATTAATTACAAATATTCAAGCCCTTCTATAGATCATTTTACTTTTACCATTTCTTTCTGTATGATGGTACTAATAATATCTAAGTATGTGTCATTTTATATAATCATTTTCAATCAAAATACTTCTACAAATATAAAATACAAATATGTCTGGATAATGTAATTCAATATTGATAATGACGTAGAAGAATTCAAAAATTGTATTGTATTATAACATTTATGTCATTTTATTATTTAAAGTGTCATTGTCCATACAGTTTCTCACTGCTTACTTTTAAATTCAATGTAGAAATTGTAAATTATAATTATTCTTAAACCATTCTCGCTCATTTGTGTTGCAAGTTTACATAGTTTATTGTGAAGAGATATTATCATTTAGATTTACCTTAAATTAAGGTGGCAAAGCGGGATTCTTGCTATGAACTGTTTTTTTTTAATTCAGCTATTTTTAAATGAGTAACTATTATAATAATTTTTGCGAAAAGTAAGAAGCTTTCCTTTATATTATAAAATAATTCTAAGTAAAGAAAAATGTTGAGCTGTAGAGTTAAAGAACCAAAATGTGATATTTATATAATAAATAGTAATTTATTAAGTACACAAAAAGCAGAAAATTTAAAAAATATATATTCTCTAAATTATTGTTATTATTATATCCTTTCAAAAACGTATCGTACATTTAAGTATTATACTATCAAAACTAAAATCAATCAGCAGGCAAATCATTATACAAACACAGAGCAATAGAGTTGTTGACATGTAAGGCTTATAATAAAAAGCATCATAAATAATCATACCTTTACTACCATTGTTGGGATGCAATATAGTCAACTATCTTGCTTGCTAGTTACACTATTGTAATTTATAATTTAAATATAAGTCGTCGATTACCGTTTTTAATCTTATACAAGAACAGTTTCTAAAATTGATTACTTAGATAAGACAATTTGTATGGTTATTTTAAATTTGAGAACAAAGGAATTATCTTTCGATTTTATTTCTTTGATTTTGTATTAAAGTTAACGGAATTAAAGTCATAATTTATTGTTGTCCTTTCTTTATTAAATGAACTTTCCTTAAGCTTTTTTTGTATTTATAAGAAATTGAATTGTAAATAATATAATATGTGTCTATTTAAGATTTTATTTATTCCAAATAAAAAACTTTAAGTAACTTTGCTTTTCATTTATTTATAAAGTTGGTTTATTATTATGACCAAAAATTCTGTTTTGCATTTTCTTTACAATTGAATGTCAAATAGTAGTTCAACCTTTTTTTTCTAAAATAATAAAGATAGAGCTAGAGTAAGACTAGTGGTCAGCTAATCACTCCCACAATTCCTCATGCTTAGGATCGTATAGGTGGGAATTTATCAGTGTTCTTCGTAATAATGTGTGGTTTTAACATGATTATCAAAGCTTCAATAAAACATTTTAAATCGTGGAGTTGTTTTTAACTTAGTTTGTGAAGATGTTAGCCGTAATAATCTATGACTAGCTATATAACACATTTACCCAAGGAAGTACTGTATCAGTGTTAGGTCCTTACAAAGGGTTAATCCAAGTTAGACGAATAGTCGAAGACACGATGAATAACATTCATCCTATTTACAACGTGAAGGCTCTTATGATTAAAAGAGAACTTGCAAGAGATCCTAAGTTAAAAAATGAAAGTTGGGAAAGATTCTTACCCAAATTTACCAGTAAAAATCTCAGCAAAAGAAAACAGCCCAAGAATAAAAACAAGAAAAAGCCATACACTCCGTTCCCCCCACCGCAACAGGAAAGCAAAGTTGATAAACAACTGGTGTCCGGAGAATACTTCCCCGTCGATGAACAGAAGAAGACTAGAAGGTAAAAGTAAGATATAGCTAGCTAGCCGTGCCGCGCCACCATAATGGATAACAGAGGTGATGTACTGAAAAATATTTTGTATTTCTCATAATTTACCAGTGTTCTTCGTAATAATGTGGTTTTAATGCGATTATCAAGCTCTCAAAAAATAATTTTAAATGGTGGTGTTGTTTTTAGCTCAGTTTGTGAAGTTTTTCACTGTAATAATCCATGACTAGCTATATCTTACTTTTACCGACTAGAATTCACAAAGAGAAAGAAGAAAGACTTGCTGTCGCTGCCAAGGCCAGGCAGGAGAAGAGACAGAAAGATTTTATTCCACCGGTCGAAGTTAAACAAAAGAAAGAAGAAACTGTCTCCATGTTAGATGTAAAAGCGTTGAAAGCTAAGATGAATAAAGTAAATGAGGCACGCGGTATCAAAAAATACAAAAAGTAAATCGATGAAACATTCTGTGCTCAAAAAGATTGTATTAAAGCAATTTCCAAACTATTATATTTGAATATCTTTTAACCCTTTGAGTAATGATTTATTTTTTATAAAATTATATTTACCATTTCTACACACCAAAATATACAATTCTCGGTATATATGATTTTCAACATTTTCTATTTTCTACGTGAAAATGAACCAAGTACCCGTTATAACAATACAGTTTGATAGGCAATTTAATTGAGAATTAGGGAAGCTGATAATTTACTTGAAATACTTGTATAATTTCAGTGTAAAAATCACTAACACCTTCCACATTTAAAATCTTTGAATTACAAGAAAAATCGTAATTTATTAGTAATATTCAACAAACACAAGCTATTCCATGATATAGACAAACTTACTTATAAATACAGAATAATCTAAAGTACAAGCAATCCAGAAACTTATGGTAAGTGTCGCCAGTTCATCTAGTCATTCTTCACACAATGTTTATTGCACAAAGAAACCTTTCTCCAACTGTACTAAGAGACATAGTAAGAATATTAAGCACCATCGTTGTTTCATGTAGAATCCACGTTGTTGTCTAATGCAAGACCAATGTCAACACTCTCGTGGTGATTATTAAAAATTCTTTTTATATTTTCGTTTTTATTAACTTCAATTCAGGTACACTTTTCTTTTTAACAATAAATTCTTTATTCGACATATACTTTTGAAGCGGTTTAGGTATAGATATTTTGCCATTATCTTGCTGATGAGTCTCAAGAATGGCTATTAGCATTCGAGGTATAGCGCACGCAGTTCCATTCAGCGTATGAACATGCAAGTCGGAAGAGCCATCGGAAGGGGAGTATCTTATATTTAGTCGTCTCGACTGATAATCCGTACAATTACTGCAGCTGGATATCTCGCCAAACATTTTTCTTCCTGGCATCCAAGCTTCGATATCATACTTCCTGAAATTTCACACACAAATACATTAACTTTTATTTTGTTTTCTTTTGATCCTGGGAAACCATTACAAGATATATTAAAATAACTAAGTATCGTTAGACAAAAAATACTTTAAATCCAAAAATGGTTTGTCTCAGCAATTGTATCAATTGAAACAATGTTCGATAGCCGAGTAAAACTGTTCCAGCTCATTAAAATTTCGATGAGTATCGTATGTGATACATAGCTGTTTAATTATATCTTGAATTTAAAACAAATCTCTTAAAAGCCAGTCTACATAAAAGATTTTTATCAAAATTAACATGTTGATCCAGACTGGTGACCGACACTGGGTCACTTCAATTCCACCGTTGGGTTAATTGGTAACCTACAAAGCTAACTTATCTATAAATCAGCACAGGTGTTGTGTATTTTGCTATTATGTTTATGCTTAACGGTGTAGCCTATGAATTGTGGCCTAAATGAAGAATCATTTTCTAAGTATAAAATTCTTTTTTCAAACACCAATCACAAAATTTTCCAAGAATGATTTCTTTATTGCAATTTTGTATTAATAAATTCTTCTGATATTTTATACAATAAGAGTCACTCAGGTTTCCCTCATTTTAGTGTTCACTAATTGTAACAGTCAAACTGTCATTTCAAGAACATCCGTGCACTTGAATGCCTTATGAAGTCAAGACGCAAATCTCACGTCATTAGTGACAAAACTTATGGAAGTGTACAAAATTTGAGCAATTAAAATTTATTGATAAATATCATTGCACATTACCTATAAGCTGGAGCGCCTAGTTCGTGAGGTGGCATATCTAAAACTCTCATGTGCAATCCTAAATTACTAAAGCTTTCCTCTTCCAGTGAACGAAACTCTTCTAAAAGTTGCTCAGAGTGCTGGGGTGTAGTTACTCCGAACATTTCAACCTTTGTAAATTGATGAACTCTGAATAAAAATATGAAATCATTAAGAATTAAATATTTTGATTACAAAAAATATAAATGAACTGAACACAGCACAACCAGTGGACTAACAAAGTTATAAATTTTACATTAACTCTTTTTCCCACCATGTTCGCTCCCAATGTGGAGCAAATTGACTCCTAATGGAGGTTATCTCAACAGAAATGTTTCTAAGAGAACTACTCAGTTGCTCAACTTCTCTTTTTTTCAGATAGAGTAAGGATAGAAGAATAGGATTAGTGGTTAGTTAATCACACTCTCTACGTCTGTTTTAAAGATACAGTGAGTAGGAGTGAATTTAAGACCATTGATGCCTTCAGTCAGAAATCCATAAATCATTTTATAGAAACTGTCCGTACTGGGATTTGAACCCGTATCCAAAGCCAACGACGTTGAACAGTTGACCACCAGCCGGCTATAACCCTTTTACTACATATTTTACTGACCGATATCCTTAATTAGTTATTCATTATCCTGAGTTGACTTGGTTGTTTATTATACAATTGAGTGCATCATAGAAAGGTAATCATCTTAGTGAAATTAGTTCTGCAAAATACTGCTAACAAGCAACAAGAAGTACTTAAGTGACAGTACAGTTATAAGTCATCAACAGTTAAAGTTTGTTACACTTTTTCCTATATGCATTATAAAATTGTCAGTAAAAACAAATAATTAAAGCTTAAGAGTACCATAACTAAGCTGTGATACTCTTTAACCCATTTTTGCCCGAATTTGCCAGTAATTAATGCAAATAAAAAAACACTGCTCACTCAGACAGGTTCAAACCTGAAAAAATAATACACAAAACGATCCCCACGCTTGCTAGCTGTAAACTGATTGAGACTGATCTCAACTTTTATTGTGTCATGTATAATGGAGTGGAAGTAAAAATACTGAATGTTCCAATATTGGAACACTGGGCAAAAATGGGTTAAAGAATATTTTTTTATTCCAGCAGATATTTAAAAACTTCCTCACAGATTGTTGATGACACTACTAGGAATGCATCAAAAAAGGAAGAATAGAGTTAAGTATCAGGAAATAAAACCTAAATGAAAGGACGACACATCCTTTTTCGGTAGTCTATCTTCACACTTGGATTCACTAGAATTGCTCGATTTCTGAACGGACAGCCAATATCAAAATTTACAATGAATCAGCTAAAGCCCGACTAAGTGATATCCACACGCAATGAGCACAGTTTTCCTTTGAATCCTGTTTGGCATACTGTGACCATTGTATTTACCTCTAAGCAATAAACTATTCTATTGCTATCCAAATAAATTTTACTAATAAAGTAAAAGTCATTTTCGTTTAACATTAAATTTTAAGAATAAATAACAGTAATAATGCTTTTTTAAACCTGTATATGCCTTTCTGTTCAACAACACTCGATGTTTCAGCTCTATAACATCTACTGACAGCAGCTAGCTTTAACGGAAGATCTTTCTCTTTGTGTTGGGAATTCATTAATAGTCCAGCTAGCGACATTTCAGCTGTTCCAGATAGACACAATTCAGCTCCATGATGTGAAGAGTCTAAAGAATATATCTATAGCATAAAAAATAAATTTAATTGGAGCATATAGCACTTTCTTAACGGAAGTTTTTCTAACTGTTTCAGAACTGCTCGTTACTCAGTAGCTCGATTGAATTGGGTCTAATCTTATATGTATGTTGCCAATGTGAAGCATATGGCTTTCTAATGGGATTATTTCAACAGAATTTTTCTACAAGAACTGTTTATTACTAAATTGCTCAACCAAACCTTTTTTTTTCAAAGAGGGAAAGAAAGTTTACGACAAGACTACTAGTTAGGTAATTCTCTCGCTACACTATAAGGTAGGAAGGAATTTTTTCAACACCACAAACAGCCATGAATTTGGACAGAAATCAATTGAAAAATGCTATTCGCACAGGTAGTTGAAACCTTGAGATCCGTCACGGAAGCCAACAAAGTGTTTCAGACCCGACTGGGTTTAATACATTTTAAATAACAAATAAATATAAAAATGTATATATTTGCACATCTTCAGCTGTGAATCCTAATAACCTAGAACAGTGGAGGGAACCTGCGGCCTCTTGACCATCGTCCCCTCTAAGCTGCGCGCGTGCGCGGCCTCGCAACAGTTGGGAAGCCCCCGCGCACTCATTCCGGGTTGGCGCACACTACAAGACATTGTTCAATTAGTATTTGATTGGTCCGCGCAGCTAACCTCTTGCCTTAGAGGGAACGTTGCTCTTGACTACTCTGATGCGACTTGATCAAAATATTCACTTTGATCAAAAAATTATACGCAAGCGTTTGGAAAAAGAGCGTCAACCCATTATATGTTTGACAGTCGAAAAAAATGGGAGGGGGGGTGTCAACATTTTCTTTACTGCGGCCTTATGTTGAGTCAGATGAATGAGTGTGGCCTTAAGAAATGAAACAGTTTCCCACCCTTGAACTAGAATGTTCGATCACTTCAAGTTATACCTTAGAGATAGTTGCCTAGATAAATGAAAATTAATTTACCTGACATCTATCTCCTGTTACAGTCATTCCGCAGCTTTCTATTATGTGACTCGGTAAAATATCAGGTACAGACACAAGTTTGAAACCTTTGTTCAACAGATTTTTAATGGAATATTTAATTAAAGCCTCTTCTAATTCGGCTAATTCACCCATGAAGTAATAACTACGATGCCCGGCTGTAGTACCGAGCTGGTCTGTTCGCATAATGTTTAATTTCCGTGACAAATCCGCAAATTCATGTGCCTTCGGAATACTTGGTTCTTCGTTCAATAGCTTGACGACTTTGGGTTCCGTGCCGTAATTTTTTACACTCGGATGTGTTTTATTCGGTATTTTGCGAGCTTCTTCTTGAAGAAGTTTTTCTAGTGAGCTAAGGCTTGTTATGTCATTGATTTTTTGAGCAGCTTTATATTGTGAATACAGATCATTGACTTTATTGATATCGCCTATTCCTTTTCTCAAGCTAATATTTTCAGCGATTTCTTCAACATTACTTTTATTGCATATGTAATCGAAATCATAATCGGGTCGACTCTTGGCTTCGGAAGATGAAAATTTAATGAATGAATACAATTGCATTAAATTTTTCCGAAATTTTAATAGCTCTCTCATCTTTATTGAATTGCCGAAGTATATTATTTAGGAGTTTAAAGAAAAAATAATATCGTTTTTACACGGCCTAACCAAAATCGCAGACGTCAAATGTCATAACAAAGATTCATGGACAACACAGATATTATACAGATGGACAAATCTAGATTTTAGGATTATATGATGATATAATATCTTTAAATATAAAAAAAAGAGTACAGCAAAATAGTTGAACATGTAAATATTCAAAATAAATTAATGTTATAAAAATATTTGTTTTCATAAAGTCATGTTTTTATGTGTAGCCCATAAACAATCAACATACAATTGGATGTGACACCTTGACACACTGAACACAGAATCTCCCGCCAAATTGTACGGACAGACGGACAGTTGGGCAGTATGGAAACTTGCTGTTTTGAAATTACGTTAACAGATTTTCTAACGAACACTGCAGTCATTACCGCTTGAAACATTGTAATTTCATTTATTCACAAAACTTTAAACCATCAATTGCCAACGAGCTTTACTATCGTGTTGTGGCCGGAACTCAAATACTTTAACGCCGGCAGTGTGCAAGGAGAGAGAAATGGCTCCCAAAACTCCTAGTAGGACAACCAAAACATCCGACCCTGATGAAAACCGAAGTCCAAACGGAGAACTCGTATCACCAAGGTCTGTATGACAACGAGTAGCCCAGTGTGCTCGAATCATATTTCCATAATCAGCTCTATTGACAATAAACTTTCTTGCAGTGAATTATTGTTTTCTCCTAAATTAAATTGAGGTGTATTTAAATAAGGTGACCAGACGTCTTCCTTTGAGGAGGATTGACCTACTTTTGGAAACTTGGTCCTCGGGGGAAAATTTCCACCTTGCTGGGTACTAACGCCAACGTAGAGCTAACATTTTCCATTTGCAATGATATCTGAACAAATGAAAAATCCAGACTAGCGGTTGAAACATTGGCAGGAATGATTATAGTAAAATGTAATATAAATCAATATCGCAGATCGTTCTTGAATTTGTTAAAGAAAAATGGAGATACGAAGAAACAATAAATATTGTTGAGTTGAGTTAGTTACATCATGTGATAAAGTGAAATTTCAGTAGTTTCCTGAAGGTTTTTGAACTTTTAACTGTTTTTTTGGTAAAGTAACATCATTAACATTGTTATAAATCAGCAATATCACTAAAGAATGTTACTAAACGATTTTTTTTTAATAACCATTTTTACCAAAGTGTCCTCCTTTGACATTTTCAAAACCTGGTCACCTTAATTTAAATTACGATGTGAAATGTTACAGGAGATCTCGTCGGTCTACCAACCAATCAAATGGCAAGCAGCTTACTATGACAGAAATGTTCGGGAAGAAGAGACCTCGAGAGAGCGAGGAATCTGGGGATGACGTGGTAAGTGAATGGTAATATATTTCTAAACTTAACATATACGAAATTCTTAATCAGAGATTTAACCAATTCTCCGCTGAAACATATTACAAAGTAAGTCCTAGAGCCCTATTACTTGCGAGTTGCAGCAATTTGTAACTTCTATCTACTGAATATAAACAAGTATACATACAATACGCTACTCGTTTTCTTCCTGATAATTTAATTAATGTTACCGGGTCCCATGGCGCAGTGGTTAGCGGTGTGGGCTTCTGTGCCGGATCCAGGGACTTTCCATGGGCATGGCCGAGTAGGCAGTTGCCTAGGGGCGGCAAGTCCTAGAGAGCGACAAATGATCACATTTTTTTTAAATATTTTTGACACATGAATTTGGTTTAGAATAAATATGACTCAATGTTCTTGATAAAAAGAAATACTGACAAAAAACATCTTCAATGGAAATAATATGATGACCGATGGGTAAACAATAGTTAAATTTTTTGAAAAAATCTTTAACCTTTAAACACCTAATGGTCCCATACGGGACCGCGGATTTGCATCGTTCAGTGCCCAACGGTCCCGTACGTTGATTATGGTTCATTTCACTATCGGATTAAATTGATTTATGATAATATTATTCAAGATATGAATATTAGCTTACATAAATAATGTCTGAGATACCGATCCATAATTTTATTTTCGGTTCCGATAAATATTTTTGGTCATACGAGTAATATAAACATGTGTGATATAATATTTTAGTTCTTTTATTTTAATTTTTACAATGTAAAAAAATACAAATAAAGCTTTTGTAAATTATAAACAATCTTATATTTTGATAATGCTTTTTTAAATAAAAGGTGTAAACAACAATTGACAATGATATTTTTTGTATAAATAGCACTGTTTATACATTTTTCTTATCAGTTGGCAATGCTCGCAATGAGCGAAACTGGTCCTGACCTTTTAAATTAAGTGGAATAAAGTAAATAAGTAATAAATGAGTAAAATTATTTTAAGTATAAAGTTTAATGCTACTCCTTTGATAATTTCAGAGAGCAGTCAAACCTAAAATAGAGCAAGAAGTACAGTCTGAAGAAGTGATCAACAAAACCACAAATGGAACCGATAAACCTGAGCCGATGGATACGAAAGAGGATAACAATCACAAAGTCACCGAAGACGTAAAAGTGGTTCAAAACGGTATCGCAAAAGTTTTACCAATTAATACTGATGACATTAAGGCGGAGAGCACTGACGATAATGACAACATCAAAAATGAAGACAGCATTCCGATGGTTGAAGTCCAGCGGTGTAAATCATGCTCCCAAGTATTGGACGACCCGGATGTTAAATTTTACCAAGGTCACCCTCAAAATGCTGTCGAAGAATTCATTGCTCTGACTGATGAGAAACTTATACTGACATGCGGTAAGTGAAGTTTTCTTTTGATTACATAAGTATAGAAGATTCGCAGGCCCATAGTAGATTGTCAATTGTCTTTGGTTGCAGAATCCACAAGCTAGAATCTGGGTATGACTGCTTTTATTGGATTTATTGATTTGTGTTTAAGGACATATACAGTGGTGGCGCTATGTGTCAGTAAATATGGAGAGAGGGCCGAATGCCTCAGCACAGTGATGCACAATCCGTGGCTCACACTTCTATTTTACATGGAACATATCCCCTGTATGAAAGAGGATTTAAAATACTTTCATTTTTGCTTGCGGCCCTAACACAATATGATAATTTGTTTTTATGCGGCCCTCCAGAAGAAGAAGGTTGTGCATGTCTGCCTTGGCGCCTAAGAGAATTTTATAAACAGGGCGGAAAAATACAATCTTACCTGGGGCGGTCAAATTTGATATCTAAAAATTATCTCATACCCACCCAATCTTAACCTTTAGTATGGAGTACAGGTGTACTTTTAACTCAACACAGTACTGTCTGTCTGTGAGCCCATAATATATGCTTTAAGTATGAATTACATGTATTCATTAGAAAAAGTCACAGAATTCTCTTGTTAAAAAAAACCAATAAAGTAAGGTCAGTATAAATCTATTCACTCCTCTAAAGGCTAAAAACTGGGTCTAGCTAGTGCGATTAACTAATTACTTGTCCTTAACTACTTTCACTTTGCTCAAAACTCTAGAAACCTTCCGTCACTGTACTGAATTATATTTTTAGGCGACGACGGGGACATAACGGAAAGACCAGTCATGAATCTAACATGCTTCTCTGTTTACGACATTGATGGCCATCTTTGTCCAATGGATGGTGATCTAATTGAAAACAATGTGAACTTATACGCATCGGGATATCTAAAGAGTATCTGCTCTGACACTGCGGACCTCGACTCGGACTGCGTTCCCGTCAAAGACATCGGTCCCATCAATGAATGGTGAGCATGATAATGCTTCATAAAATATTTAATTCTTAGGCAACTTGAGATCATCATCACTTAAGATATGATCAAACAATATCTTTACCCGAAGCCTGAGGCTTGAAATTATTTACACTGCTTTTACTGATATATTTGTATTGAAATTATGTTGATCTAAAGAGGTCAAATTGTAAATATTTCACGTTTAGTTATATTTCAACCCAGAATGTTTTTGTTACCATATCAACTGTGGAAAGGAAAAAGGACGTAACTCACACATAACAAATTTTACAGGGGACACAAAAAATGTTTTTTGACGATTTTGGGCCCAAGTCAAATTATGAAATATACACGACCGAAGTGCATGAATACTGATGAACTGGTTTTAATTGACTTTATTTAATATTTTTATAAAAAAAAATGCTTAAACCTCCAAGGAGGAGCGTGACCATATGGTCACAGTAAACACCATTGTCTATTGATCCCACTATTCATCCTTTTTCTACCTGAATATCGTTGCTTTCATTCATATTTGGTTAAGAAGGGTACAGACTTCAGTTAGTCATCAGCCGCGGGGACAGAAATGGCCACCAAAATCACATGCGATTTTTTGAATTTCCGTTTTTTTTAATGGAATTTTTGAAACTTAATTATTTTTTTATCAAAACATCAAATTATTTACAGTTCTTTTGCTAATATATTTGTATTGAAAATATGTTGATCTAAAGAGGTCGAATTATAAATATTTTAAAAGATTTCACGTTTAGCTATATTTCCACCCCGAATGTTTGCGTGCCCATACGGTCACGCTCGTCCTTACTAATGTCCGTACACAATATTACACGGTAATAAAAGGATGAGCATGACCATATAGTCATGCGGGGTTTCTATACAACGACTTTGCGTTTTTTTTTTTTTTTTAATTTTTATTAGGAATAAAAGTTATCCGTGAGTTCAATATGGTTTAAAAATATTTTTTTTATCGAAAAAAAGCTCTCGTCTCTGGAGGGTTGTTTTTTTTCCTGATCGCAATTTGCACAGGCCCTTCTTTTTTCAAATTTAAAAGCTAAATTTAGATACCAATTCGGCATTTTCAGCTTACATCATACACAAGTTATACACATTGTAATTATGGAAAAAAGGTGTTTTGAAAAACTGTGGGTTACGTCCTTTTTCCTTTCCACAGTTGATGCTTGTCCTTACACAATATTACACGGTGCCTATAAGGTTTGTGACCGTATGGTCATGCGGCTTTTTATTATTTTTGCTAGAAATAAAAGCTATTTGCTAGATATCTGTAAATTCAATATAGCTCCAAATTTACTTTTTTATTGAAAAAACTCCAGATCAATTTTTCTACATCAACCATTGATTCTTTCGACTGTCTGAAATTTGAATTATTTACAGGTATATTCATGGCTTCGACGGCGGAGATCAGAACTGCATCACTTTATCCACAGCCTACGGAGAGTACAATTTGAAAAATCCCAGCGAAGAGTACTCCCACCTCATGGACAATCTCTATGAGAAAATTGGAATCAGCAAAGTCACGATTGAATACTTGGAGGAGTACCACTATCTACAACCAACTTACGAAGATTTACTGTACATAATAAAGGAGAGTCCTATATCCACCACCGACAGCAGACTGATGACCGAAGAGATGCTCCACAAGCACGCCAAATTTATTTGCGAGCAGGTTGTCAATTTAGAGGTAGCAGACGACGAAGACCCTCCGCTCGTCACGATGCCTTGCATCAGAGAACTCATCAAACTCTTCGGAATAAAGTTCGGCCAGAGTGTCAGCAAACCTAAGATTCAATACAAAAAGAAAACGGCGGCTCCCGCTTGGACCAAAGCCACCACCACGCCACTGGTCCGGAGCACTTTTGAAAAATTCTTTTCCGATCAGCTTGACAAGCAGGCTGATAAAGACTTGGTCATCAGAAGGAAGAGGTGCGGAGTCTGCGACGCTTGTCAGCTTCCGGACTGTGGACAGTGTAATGCCTGCAAAGCCATGTCAAAATACGGTGGATCCGGAAAAACCAAAAAGGCATGCATCCAAAGGAATTGTCCCAATATGGCTGTCGAACAGGCGGAGGAATCTGAACCCGAAGACGACGATGACACGGTTGAGACTGATAAAACTGACAAAGCCAAGGATGATATTCCTGTTAAATTCACAGGAGCCGGTCTCAAGAATATTTGTTGGATCGGGGAACCCGTCAAAACTGAACTTAACCGAACTTATTATGAGAGTGTCCGTATCGATAATTTTGTAGTTAAAAGGGGAGATTTCGTGATGGTTGAAACACTTTCACCCAACGTTCCGTATTTAATAACCAAGATCACCTGCATGTGGAAAGAATCCATGAACGTCCGAGCAGGATACTTCCACGCTCAGACATTCACCCGCGCCCGTGACACCGTCCTGGGAGAGATCAGCGATCCGCGGGAGATATTTTTATCCGAAACTTGCTGCAACGGCGCACCACTATCTTCTATTATAAGAGTGGCTAACGTTATCAAAAAAGAAGCCGCCTCCGACTGGTTTGAGCTCGGCGACAAAGACTTCAAAGAGGACGTGGACGAAAGCGATGAGAAGTCATTCTTCTATCAGAAAATATATGATAAGGTCACTGCTCGGTTTGAAGATCTCCCCTTCGATCCGCCGTGCAAGAGCGAAGCGAGGATACACAGATATTGTCCTTCTTGCGTGAGAAAAAATAACTCACACCTCTTCAACAATCCCACTGTTGTGGATAAGATTGTCGATTCTAAACTGAACATTCCAAACCGCCACGAGTGGACCGCCGTCTCCTGGAGAGAATTCAACTACAAGAGAGGCGAGGCTGTCTTCCTGATGCCTGAGACTTTTAGATTCAAAAATTACCAATCAAATTGCGTAGATAAGAAAGTCAAGCATGAAAAAGTGGATGAGTCCATTTATACAGAATATTACCGGAAGAGCGATTCGAGCATGCGAGGATCTAATACAGATACGAAAGAACCTTTCTGCGTGGGCTACATCGATGCAGTCCTAGCTAGAGAGGACGGCCCCCTTGTTATTCCTCAAAACATATACCTTAAACTCAATGTTATGTATCGCTCAGAAAACACATGCAAAACCGATCCGCACGAAGATGACCTGAATTTATTGTACTGGTCTGACAGACAACTCGAAGTTCCTTTCTCGAAAGTTCTAGGCCCATGCACTTTATCATATGTCGACAATCTACCAACGGAAATTACAGCTTTGGAATGGTCGTTGCAGGATTTCAATAGATTCTATTTCAAAAAGGCATTTAACAACCAGACCGAAACCATAATAGACGTTCCAGAGCATGCGGAAGGCGTTGGAAATCCTGGTAATAAAAAACTTAAATCCAAGGGCAAAGGTAAAGGAAAATGTAGTTCCGCCGTACCTGAAACGGAAGAGGTCAAGGTGAGACCTCTGAGAGCGTTGGACGTTTTTGCCGGATGCGGAGGACTATCGGAAGGTCTGCATCAAGCCGGTATTGTAACCAGCCGTTGGGCCATCGAACAGATGTCGAACGCAGCCCGGGCTTACCAGCTTAACAATCCAAAGTGCACAGTTTACACGGAGGATTGCAATGCTCTATTAAAGTCTGCAATGGAAGGTGGCAGTCACAGCGCGGAAGGTCTGCCTCTTCCGGCTCGAGGAGAAGTGGAACTTCTCTGCGGAGGCCCACCTTGTCAGGGTTTCTCCGGAATGAATCGCTTCAACTCCCGCGAATATTCTAACTTTAAAAACTCTCTCGTCGCCACATATCTTTCTTACTGCGACTATTATCGCCCTAAATATTTCATACTTGAAAACGTTCGAAACTTTGCAGCTTTCAAGAAAGGGATGGTTTTAAAAATGACCCTTCGTTGTTTATTACAAATCGGATATCAGTGCACGTTCGGCGTATTGCAGGCTGGAAATTATGGAGTTCCCCAGACACGCCGCAGACTCATCATTCTAGCAGCCGCACCCGGTTATAAACTCCCTCTCTTCCCTGAGCCGACGCACGTGTTCAGCCGCAGAGCTTGCAACTTGTCTGTAGTTATCGACGGGAAACGTTATTACTCCACCTGCACGTGGGATCTGTCAGCACCCAGAAGAACTTGCACCATCCGCGATGCCATGAGTGACCTGCCTATCATTTCTAACGGAGCGTTCAAACCTGAAATAGACTACGGAACGACTCCCCAGTCTCACTTCCAGAGAATCATGCGAATGAAAGGCGATTCGACTAGATTGCGAGATCACATTTGCAAGAATATGGCTCCTCTAATTCAGGCGAGGATCTGTAGAATTCCAACAGCTCACGGATCAGATTGGAGAGATCTTCCTAACATTGCTGTTACCCTGGCAGATGGAACTCGGTCAAAGGTTTGCATATATTTGATTTGATCTTGCATTATCGTATAATTTCAGCTATATACCCACCATAAAATATAAAATAACTTTGATTATTCCACGTATTGTGCTACAAACTGTGACATGTGTTTTGCCTCTTTCAGAGGCATCCTCAGACTTACTTTCACAAATGCTTGCTTAATACTTTCGATGGATTCGGCGGTAACTCTGTGGAAGTTCATATTAATATAAAATAACTTACATTATTCCACGTAATGATATACCCACCCATTTGAAGACATTGGACTTTTGATATTGATGGCCAAGTTCCATAGTGCTACAACTAGAAATTAGCAGTTTTGAAAAAAACTGACTTGTTAAAAAATAATTATTACTAGGTGTCTGTCTCATCTTTTTTGTGAATCATTTAGTGTCGTTTATCTCAATTCAATTCAAATTTATTAAATCATTGACAAAATCATAAAATGATTTTTTAATTTGTATGAAACTTGGAGGATGTTGTATGAAACTAGACCATCGAATCATGGTCTTAACGTTCATTGTTCAGACATGCGTTTTCACTATAAGTTCAGGGCTTCGGAGATCCAAATTGTACAATTGATAATGCTCATTTCAATAACATTTATATATTTCATTAGTGGTCCTACGATGGCTGCAGAGTCGTTATAAAAACTCGCAACTTGGTTGTTATTTGGTTGACAACAGTTACTGATACACAAAAATAAAACAAGTACATCGTGAGGAATTTCACTAAATCAGAAGAAAACTTTGCTACAAACACAGGATCGCACAATTTTCAAAGTCACTCACTTTGTTTCTACATGGCTTTCAAAAATATCTTGACTGTTTTTTACATTTACATTCTGATTAACACTGAATCTCTCAACCATCTTCAGATAAACAGTGTAATTTTATTGCATATTTTAAATCTTGATTGTATGATTTTGTAGGTCTTGCAATATAGACATCACGATATAAAGAATGGCCGAGGAGTCAACGGTGCCTTGAGAGGCGTGTGCGGATGTTCCTCAAAGAGAAACTGCACACCCGAGGACAAGCAAGACAACACTTTGATCCCGTGGTGTCTACCGCATACGGGCAACAGACACAATCATTGGGCCGGATTGTATGGTAAGACATTTTTAATCAATCAATGGTTCACTGTCTGCCTGAAAAACCTGAAAATCGTACGTGCTACATTCTTGACAAAAGATTACGAGGACAATAATATCGTAGTAATCATTACAGTACACATGTATCTGTCTGTATTGCTTCACACGCACACTTTGTATTTTGCAATTGTGTTTCATGTGAATATTTACAGTTGACAGAGTCATCTATTGTATGTTTATTTTAAATACTTTTTAACCCTTTGCCCGCGTCACCAAATTTAGCGAACATGCCCTGTACGTGGCTGCTTTTTTGCGGATTTTGTTATCGCGTTTTCGACTAATATGTTAATTGCCACCCAAAGTATTTTTTTCAATAATAAAATAAAATATATTTCTTGTATTTTCGGTTTAATTCAACAATAATCATTCTTCATACAATTGCGGCGTAACGTTGCCATATTGCAAAATACCGCACATACATTTCAAAGAAACTCATCCCGATAACGTGTTCTTATCAAGCAAGTGATGTATCGATCTATTGATAAATTATCATAATCCTTGAGGTTGGATTTTCAATAACAAAATAATGATGTAATGATATATGCATATTTTATAAATGCGTGGTGCACAGTTCTTACGAGAAATGCCATGAATCAACGGCAGCCATCTTGCATTGGTGACCTATGTTCACGGCGTGTTCCAGAAATAAATTATTTTAGCCTATATTGAATCTTTTTTGACTAATGCCATCTATTGAATTTGGTAAAATATACATTTAGTAATATTTTCAACCAAGTTATAATTTTAACACAATAGATAGCTCTTATATAGGGTTTGAAATTTCCATGACATTTATACGTGTCACGCGCGCTGAGGGCATGTTCGCTAGGACATGCATAGCGGTCATACGCGGTGAAAAGGTTAAAATCCATTCTGCTTCTACTGTGGAGCATATG